>CM047590.1:3519113-3560841 GCA_026184515.1 Peronosclerospora sorghi
ATGGAATTTTCTTGGCGATCAGATGTGCTCGTCTGATCGGCCGCCTTCTCTGCGACACGGTGGTCTTTATCACCCGTGCGCATGGCTAACGCAACGTGGTGGGCACTGGCCACCACGGAGTTTTGCTCACGATTGAACTTGATCGTGAGTTCACTATCACCAACACGGAATTCATTCGTCGTGTTGGAACCTTCGGTCGCACAGTGGGTGTTTTTCACTGTGGATACATTTTCATTCTCACGGTGGGTGTTTCCCACCGTGGATATAACTTCATTCTCACGGTGGTCTTTATCACCCGTGGAATGTTTCTCTTAAACATGCATCGACTCTTCTGTTGCGTGTGGTAGTCCCTCTGGACTCTCACCAGCGGAGGTACCTTCCGCTGATCGTGTCAGAACAGACCTGGCGGTGCCATCGCTATCCACCAGACTGTCTGACGCTGCGGTTGTATCCTCTGATACAGCCGGATTACACACAGGGTGATCAGATCCTGTGCGTCCGCCGCAGTCTATCGATAGGTTAACCCAGTCGATCGAAGGTTTAAACTTGGACATCCAAGGGATTCCAAGTATCACATCGAGCTTTTCATCTAAATCGAGGACGATGAATTCATCCTCGAATGACAGTTCATTCACTCGAAGCGTGTTTTAATCACACGCTTTGGAATAGTCACGGTTGCACCTGTTGCTAACCGTACTGACAACATACTTCGTGGGGTCTCTACCTCCACGAAGCTCAACAGCGTTAGACTCTGAGTTCTAACGAAATTGTTTGACGCTCCTGTGTCAAACAAAGCTCGCATGGGGACATCGCTCCCGTGCGGCTTAACCTCCAATGTGATAAGAGGCTTATCATCACCCTGCACCTTTTGACAGGACATATTCCCGTCTGGGGCTATTACCCTCACATGCCCTATGTCGGCATGTGGGATAACATTCCCAGTAGGGCGCCCCGCCCCTACTGGTGATTTACGTTTTTTTCCAAACGGGGTGATGTGCCTGTTGGTGTCGCCGTGCAGCGGACGATTCCGTCCGCTGACAGCGTGGCACCGGACGCGGTGCCATACACCCATGGGCAAAATGCCCCACTTTCGCGCATCGATTGCAGCGAATGTTCTTCTTAAATTTCGGTTGCTTCGAGTTCGAAGCAACCGCAACCGATAGGTCCATCGTCTCTGGACCTTCACCGCCCATGCTCTGGCGCGGGTGGCTGTTTCTTGAGACGAAGTGTGAGCTTCGTCTGCCTGACTGCTGATTGTTGACATGCTGTTGCGGCATGTCAAAAGCGAAGGGCTGTTGATCCCTTCGGCTGTACCCAGCATGCGATGACGCTGATCGCATGCTGAACTCCTCACGGATGCTCATATCAATGGCATCCCTCAGAGTATCTGGCGGGTGCCGATAGAGACTCTGTTTGACGGGACCATCATTGAGTCCCTTCATGAAGCCAGTGACCTGCATAGCAGGGGGCACCGGCTCATACACAATATTTGACAGCAAATATTTCGTCTTCTGAGCGTAAGCTTGGAGGTCAAGCTTACCTTGCCGGAGTTCCATAAACTCCTGCCGACTACTTAGCTCCATTTCTGGAGCTTCAAAGTTGAGCTTTAGCTCAGATTTAAATTCCTTATAAGTCAGGAACGCAGAGTCATCAGTGGCTCTGCGACTCATCGCCCAAGCCCTGGCTCTGCCGCCTAGACATGTTGTGGCGTAGTACGCCTGTTGACGTTCGTCAACAATATTTTGCGCAGAGATGGCATATTCCACCTCTGCGAACCATCTACGAAGGGGCTCGCCCCCTTCGCCGGTAAAGGGCTGTACTCGCGCCTTTACTACTTCAACGCTATGCGTTGCAGATGAAGTTGCGGTCCGCCGCTGCCTCTGGCGCGGGCCGTACTGGATTTTCTAGGTGGTTTAGCCTAAAGCGGTTCACAAGCTGTACCACTTCCTCCGGGGACTTACTCTGAGGAAGGTAATGATGTCGGTCCCCATAGACCGAGTCATTTCTACCGTCGCGTCTCTACTACGCGAAAAGAAGTGAGGGAAGTGTTTATTCACCTCTTCCAGCGTTCTTTCTCGCTCGGCAGCCGACATGTCTCGCGACATGATGCCGAGCGGCTCTTAATCTTCGCTCCGCTAGTTAGCTAGCAGAACGGAACTGTGGTCGTTAAGACGGACCACAAAGTGCTACCAGGTGTAACAGGACTGATCCTGTTACTGGCTTACACTGTATCATGCGAGGAAGCACGCAATACAATTAGGGCAGGATTAGTTGGTAACAACTAATCCTATAATAAACGTAAATATATTAATATTCACTTATCTGTTAGAACGCAAAATTAAGAGTGTTTATTTAATGGGTGGTTTAGAGGCTAATAGTATAGTAACTAACTAATTAATATAATAATATCAAGTCTTTAACTAACTGTACTATTAGTTAATCTGCAAGATTCGGTATTTATACCGATCGACTTTTCCTTCTCAGATTATAATAACTTATAATCTCTTATTTAAATTTCAGACAACGCGTCTGAAATTAAACTGTGATATTCTAACTTGAATATCAATTATGAATTGGCACCCCATTACACGTAGCCTACCAACACAGGTGTTGGATTGAATACAAGTTCAACCAGATGTAGCCGGTGTGTACACGCACGGTGCGGCTAGAGCACAGAGGAAGACTTTCCTAAAGCGGCGATGTGACGCTACTTAGCCGATACGCCCTTATAAAAGGGCTTAGTAACAGAGAACTCTCTTACTCGGGGCCAAGATTCCACTTTGGTTTACTAGTTAGCACAAGCTAACGCCTTAACACAAGGCTCCCTTAATAAGGGGGAGCTAAGGGAAGAACTTCCCTTACGCTACTACACTCACTACGCGCGCGACCGGTCGAGGTCGCGCGTCCTGTAGTCTTCTGAGTGAAATGTAAACTGATTGTATATTTAATATGTAATTAGCCTAAATTAATTTAGACTAATGTAAACTATATGTAATACTAAGTAGAACTTACTAAATTCGTACCTAGCCAAAATGTAATGTACACCACCTGTGTACTAACACGTGGCTGGCTGCCACGCCTTCATTAAGGGCTCCTGCCCTTATTGGTTAAAATATCCAACAAGTCCAAACCTTTCGGACCGGTCAATACTGACCTCAACCGTAGTGTACTTATGTACACAACATAACCAAATGTAACAAATGTAACCCTGTTACAGGAAGTGTTCGGAGTCACTCATGTCACTTCGTGTATTTAATACGCGCGTTCCTAACACTCTTTAAGTACTAACGCAAGACTTTCCACGAGAAAACGATTGCAACAGAAGAAAACGTAATACCAACAACAAACGCAAACAACTTGTATTATCCACGTTAAATCCACTTGATGCACTACGTAACTTGACGAGAAACCGTAACGTAACCCAAAAACACGAAATAATCAACAGAAAATTCCCCCGCAAACGCGGCGTACTTTTCTCCACAGTAATCACGTGAGAAGAATAAATCAAAATCAAAAGTGATTTTATTAGTGTTAAGATTTAGACTTAAACTAATAATATGCATATATCTGAGTTGCTGTAATTAACCTAAGTTATGTACAGTACACCAGGTTTACATCGAAAAGTCGCCAAGCAAAAACAGCTCACGCGACGCGAGGTGCCGCAGGAATTGCGCTCCCCTCCAACAGAACATATAGTATATTGTCGGAAATTGACACTAGTTGGGGGCACGTGTTAAATTCCTTAATGGCAGTTTAGACCGTTATTGCCTAACTGACGGGTGGGATGGAGATTTCTTATAAAGAAGCGCGCCCTACCTGATCACGGTAGGTGCGCACGAGGGCAGGATGTAATGCGGGTTAAAAGGTAAAAAAATATACTAATTATAAATGCGTAGTTAAGAAACCTAACCTAAAACTTAATATAAAGATAAAATTCCAAAGTAGCTAAAAATGCATAAATGCAAAAATGACCACAATGGTCGCGCATCACTTGAAGTTTGTATGTAACCTAATGCCAGGCTGCATACAACCCTTAGCATGACAAAACTTCAACACTCCTTCCGCGCGCATTGTGATACTTCTTGTACTAGCTATCATCAACCCAATCCAATCTTTCTGCGTAAGCGCGAGACCTTCACTGCACACAGTGGCTTCGTCAGAAAAATCTGCGATCATGTCATCACTGTCCCCTTGCAGCGGTGTCACTGCTTCGCTTTGACGTAATCTTTCAGGAACTTGAGCTTCACGTCCACGTGCTTGGACGCCGCACCACTCGCTTCGTCTTCTAACTGCCTAGTCTCCACTTGATTATTCATACGTAACAGCATCGGCATCTCCACTTCCAATCCAATCTCTTCCAGCAGCTCCTTCAATCCTAGTACTTCCTTTCCGCCAACGTCAGCAGCTACAATCTCTGCATCCGCAGAAGACTACGCAACTGCGCCCTGTTTCTTAAATGTCCAGCCAAAAACCATGCCATTTAGGAAAACCACGCATCCACTGACGCTCTTCTTGTCTTGTTTGTTCCCCGCAAAGCCTGCATCTGTAGATCCAACTAATTGTAAACCTTCTTCGTTTCTTGACTTGCACTACAAACGTAACTTGAGCTCCTTCGACCCTTTCCAATATCGTAAAATCTTATTCACCAACTTGTAATAACCTTGGGTCGGTGCATGCATAAGCCTTGTGACCTTGTGAACCGCGAGTGAAATATCCGGTCTTGTTCATCTTGAGATCCATAATAAACTTCCCACTATCGACTGGAAAATTGTTTGAGTCGGGACACCTGTCACTGTATTCTTGGGTAATATTTTATCAATATCAACTTCGTCGCTTGCACTTGTAATCCATAGTTGGTTGCACCGAGTTTGCGTGCTCTTGGTCAGCAATTTGTCAATCGTCGCCTCTAGATCCATCGTATATCCACTCTCCTGGCTTCCACCAATTCGTATACCTAAGAACTTCTCCACCGGTCCAAGATCCTTCAGCTCCAGTACTTGCATGTTCTCGAAAAAATTATCCAGTAACTTCGCCGTTGTACCTGTTACCAATAAGGCATCAACGTAAGCTCCAACAATCACAATACCTTCAACATCTTTCTTCGAAACATGCATGTATCGGTCATGAACTGCTCGAACAAATCACATAATGTCTTCCGTAACAGATCGTACCACATACGTCCAGCCTCCTTCAATCCATACAAATTCCTTTTTAAACGTAAAGACAGACTTTTAGTCGATTCCACTTCAAAATTCTGCAAAACTTCATCTTTAATCTTCATGCCTTAAAGTATCTTGAGAAAAATCTCAAAATTCTGTTCTGAGTGTGCCTTCGGATATGCGCTCGGTACATCTCCGTTCCGCGCCGGCACATTCCATACTTGCGCCATCGCCAGTACCACTTTCACATTACTAAAATCCATTACCGTCCAGAATGTGAATACGAAATATCGACCATATATCTGCTTGTCTCCACGCGCTACCAATTGAGCCTTATATCGCTCCATCGCTCTATCTGCTTTAATCTTCGTCTTATATACCCACTTAGTTGGTATATCTCTGTTTCTTGGATACTGGACCACTTCCCATGGGTCCATGTCCTCTAGGGCTCTTAACTTGGCATCTTCTGTCTCTTTCCACTTGATAGGATCGTCCTTTTTGTGCGCTTCAGCATAACTTCTCGGGTCCTCCGTGTATTTTGTTCTTGTTCCCAATTCATCCGGTCCTAGTACCACGTAGACCGCTAGTGCGTGCTTCTTCACTACTTCTGTTGTCTCGTTTGCTTCTTGTACAGTGGGTGTAGCTCCTTCCACGCCAGACTTTTTCTTGACTTTCTCGCTCTTGAGGGATTTTTTTTAATTCCTTGAATCTTCGATTTTCCTGTACTACGCGTCTCGTTTTTTTTCACTGCCTCTAGCTTGTGCATCTTGTACTTGCACATGTACACCTTCCGTGCGTCCTGCCTCGAAATCGTTTCGCTGCTCCACGTCACATTCCACGTGATTCTCCATACTTGGTTCACTTTCATCCGTCATAGGGTCTTCACCTGCAAACGCCTAGGTAACTTGATCGCTTGCCTTCGTATCCAGTGTTTCAATTTGACTAATGTGTCGTGTAGGCGTGAGATTTGCCGTTAGAATGGACCCATTAACTTCCACAGTAAACAGTAAATTCCCTCACAAACGCACTTCCATTTGTTACTCGATGTGCAAACTTACACCCCTTCTTCATTAGCCCACCCAGCGAAATCAGTTTCCTTGCCAACTTTGGTGAATAATACACCTCCTGCAATGTTATCACTGTTCTTGGATCGTCAATGCTTCCTAGACGCACCTTGCCAACCATAGTCACTTGTATGAAATTTCCATCAGGTAAAGTCAGCTTCATTCCATTTGTAACCGTCACTACGTCTTCAATCAATGTCTCATTTCCCACGAGATGACAACTTGCTCCACTATCCAGTATCCATGCATCGCTTTAACTTAAATCACTCGAATTCAATACCGCATACCACTATTCACCTGCATCAATAGTTGCTAGCCCGTACTCTTTGTCTGGAGCACCCTGTGCCTTCCGATAACCTTGCTTCCTATTGAACTTCTTGACACAGTCTCGGCGAGTATGCCCCTTGCTTCCGCAACCACAACATGTGACTGCTTTCTTCTTGTTGTGCACCGCATTTATGCTCATCCTCGGTGTTCTTCGACTACTGACATGATCTTCCTCAACTTCCTGCGCCCACGCCACTAACTCCTGCGCCTACAGCATGTAATCCGTGCGCGACGGATTGTATCGTGTCATCATCGCATACTTGATACTTGGTACAACATACATAACCAGTTTCTCCACAATAAGCGTCTCGCTGGACTCGCTTTCGCGTGCCAAAGCTGTGAGATATAGTGGATGCTCGTTCCAGGATCGCCGTACATCCTTCTCGGTGGCAAACAACTGTGCCGCCTGTTGATGTAAGATTGTCACCTTGTATGTGCGCCACATCTGGTCTAACACGTAGTGCAAGGTCTGCGAGATCTGCCACCATACGCCAATGTTTAACCAAAAATATCTTGACGCCGCACCGTCGAGGTACTCACCAAGCTTGTTTACCTTGATCCTTTCAGTCCATGCAAATCCGGACAAATCTCCGCAATCTCCAGTGCCTCCATGAACAAATACGCCTAATCTCTGAAACCAGGGCCTAGTCCGGGATAAATATCAATCACCTTGAATTTTTCAACCATTAGCTTGGGAATCTTGTACGGGCGCGCCTGTGTGCCCGGGTTCCCAACATTTCCAGTCGCACCCATGCCTGACATCTGGCATACCACCAAGCACTCCAGGTGGCTCTCGCGACATTTCCACACGAGGTGCACTTCCTCTTTTGATGCCTTCATCCACCGATAAATCGTTTATCGGGATTCGCTGCCCGACTGGCGCTAAATTCTTTATGCTTTCTTGAACCGGCGTGTCGCCTCCTCCAACCGGTGCATCATTCACTTCACTGTAGCCAGCTAAATCCTTCGACCGAGGCCTTGGAACCTCTCTCCCTCCATTTAATTTAAACAATCGTTCATTTTTCCGACTTGTAGTAGAAGCGCCTTCAACGCGCCCTCAGGGCCGAACACCTCGCCCTCGTCCATTGTAAACAGGCGCTAAAACCAAACAATAAACCGCGACAGCAACACAATCACCAGCGTAACAGTAGACTTCACCAAACAACAACTCCAATCAATCCAGGAGACCGTCCTAACGTAATCGCCAACGCCAAGAACGTAACTTGAGTAATACTTAATACTTTATATCAGCTTACGTGCCCCCGTGTCCCTTGGTCTCATAAACTGTCGGAAGATGACACGAGTTGGGAGCACGTGTTAAATTCCTTAATGGCAGTTTAGACCGTTAGTGGATAACGGCCGGGTGGGATGGATATTTCTTAGAAAGAAGCGCTCCCTACCTGATCAGGTTAGGTGCGCACGAGGGCAGGATGTAATGCGTGTTAAAAGGTAAAAAATAGGGAATTGTTAAATTAACGCCTAAAATTTGTTAAATCGATGCCTTTCCAGGATTAACCTTGATGTGTGGCACATAGAGCTGTTTTCGAACGAGCTGCATCCCAGTGAGACGGATCCTGTCGATCTCTGGCCAGTTTTGCGGATCGTTTACCCACCAGATGATTGCTTCTGGATCCTGACGATCAAAGCCCACATAGTGCTCACCTTCTGTTATCCCCAGTGCCGCAAGCAGGGGTTTCACGTCGCAATTCACGGCTAAGAGCGCCCCCGCCGACGGAATCTCGAATAATTTTGCGATCACATACTGGAAATTAATGTGGTCGTGATAGCCGTCCGGTACGAACGGAGATAACACGCGTAGATAGAGACTGGTTGTCAGCCACGTAGTAGACAGAGTGGTGGTAAATGTCCATGAGATCTGGATGGTTCTGCTGATACTTGCTCAGCCAATGGCACAGCGGGTACCAGTTTGAACCAAGCTTTCCCGAAAGGATTATCTTGTTGATTGGATATTCATTAAACGACGCGTTCGCAAAGTCTGCACCTGAAGAATTGCGCAACCAAACCGTAAGAGGTAAGTCGCGCTCATTCACTACATTGGCAACTTTGTGGATGTAATCGTCCATGAAGTAAGTATACGTGCCCACGAGAACGTCTACTTTGGTCAGAATATCGTCGCGCAGTATGATAGTATTGAACTGGTCGTAGTAATGCAAGTCGTCATTCTACACCGCTATGATCGTGCCCGACCTGAGCAACTTATGGAAAATATGCTCCGTACTGTTGCAGCAGCGCCATTGGATAATAAAACGAGTTAAGGCAAAAAAATAATACACTTTATGCTTGATTCTGATCAGCGTCATAAAGCACTTTCATCGGTTCGCATCAAGAATCATCAGAGAGCAGCAGCATCTCTGACAGCGACACAGATTCAGATTAGATGCAGCCGTCATGCACTATCGTACACAACACTTCTTCATTTTAACATTAAAGATTTACTCAGTAGAATGTATTGGTCTAGACTCGCTGAATGGCGTAAGCCTTTCATATATAGTATATAGAGTATATAGAATAGATAGATTAGATGGACAGATGGAAAAGTGCGTCGATTTAACAAAAATAATAATAATTTCAAAACGGCGTGGATTTAACATTTTGGGGGCGTCGATTTAACAAATCCCAAAATATACTACTTATAAATGCGTACTTAAGAACCTAACCTAAAAATTAATATAAAGATAAAATTCCAAAGTAGCTAAAAATGCATAAATGCAAAAATGACCACAATAGTAGCGCATCACTTGAAGTTTGTATGCAACCTAATGCCAGGCTGATACAACCCTTAACTTGACAAAACTTCAACATACATATAAATTTACTTTGAAACAAAAAAGAAAAGAGTTTATTTTATCACTGCGTGAATTTCGATTCATTGCGTCTTCAGCACCGAATAGCCCCCGTTGCGAAGCGAAAATGTTAATAACCTCAGCACTCGTAGAAACTTGCTATTCGCTGTTGGGGAGGATTGGCACTTTTAATTTTATGTGGAAGACATTTTTAGTACCATATAGTAAATCTAGTATCACAATATACACCTTTGCTCGTCCAAAATGAAAAGTTTTGCAACCAAAGTGAAATAGGTAGCGAAGTAAAAAATATATTTAACAACTTTTGCATCCAAAGTGAAATAGGTATCGAAGTAAAATATGTATTTAACAACTGTTGCATCCAATGTTAAAAACCTTGCAACCAATGTGAAATGGAACAATTAAATAATGGTCGCCCTACCCGCACCCCCCTACACCCTAGGGGCACCCCCCACGTGACTTTCGACCAATAGAGATGAATATTGATACTAATAGTATATATTGGTCAAAATAGCGCTTTACATCTATCTACCTTTATAATAGTTTTCCGTTGGGGGTTTTGATGCACATTCTTGTTTGTGGCTTCATAATGTGACAAATCTCAATATGAAATTTGACCGCGAAAATTTATCCTGCAACGGCTTATTTTGACTTGAAATGCAAAACTACAACACTATTCAACACGCTATCAAGTAGCAAAACCAATACATCGAGTTTCTATTGTGTATTACTCGTACAGTGCCTTCTGCTTAACTTGCTTTTTAGCCAGATTTTTCATCTGACCCTTGCTCAACGGCTCACTGGCGGCATCGTGTGTCGGCAATCCCTGAAATTTTCACTACATGAGCATAATATCCAGTTCGACCGAAAACAACATTCGCCAATACTTACGTTATCGTCGAACTTTGAGTACTTATCCTTCATGTTCAAGAACATCTTGCTAGGATAAATGTTATGTCGTGAAGGAGTTGAAAATTGTAATAAATCCACTTAATCAACAACACAAAGAGGTAAAAATCCTGATCCTCCTTGCTTTACTTCCCGGGTGCTTAATACTACCGCCCGAACCAACAAATCAATCAAACACACTAGGAACACACTTCCCAAAAGCAGTTCCAGGCTGCCCCCAACACTAGCTAACTTTAAAGGCTGCTGCTCCACTTGCTTACGCGTTCACGCAACGGTTGCTTTTTGTTAAACTTGGTTTTTGTATAGGAAAAGTAGAGAAGGTTTTAGAGGGCCGCCAGAGATCTTTGTAGTTCAGGGGAAATTTGATTCTATTAAAAGTTACTAAGTCCCACATCGAAGTCAGTCACCTTTCTTTACTTACTACTTCTTGGTTACTTCAGCGCTGACTTCAATACAACTTCATACACCAATTTCACTCAACTCGAGTTGGCCGTCGCGTGTCCCTTGTGATTGATCGAAAAGTCTCACTTAAATCAATACAACTTCATACACCAATTTCACTCAACTCGAGTTGGCCGTCGCGAGTTGGCCGTCGCGAGTTGGCCGTCGCAGGTCTCTCCTGATTGGTCAAAATTTCTACTTATTTTTCCGCATTCAAACCAATCACAAACGAATTAGCCGTGAGCGAGTTGGCCGTCCCGAGTTGGCCGTCGCGAGTTGCCCGTCGCAGGTCACTCCTGATTTGTCGAAAATTCCACTTATTTTTCCACATTCATACCAATCACAAACAAATTAGCCGTGAGCGAGTTGGCCGTCGCGAGTTGGCCGTCGCAAGTCCCTCTGATTGCTGAAAATATCTTTTCCACAATAAAATTCTTGACCACTTGAAAACAATCGAGAATACCCAAGCTGGTCAACTGGAGCAGCCGAGGGCGCATAACTTTTCGTTGGCTTCACCGCCATGAACGGGCCCACCGTTGTACTAGTAAGGTGCGCCTATGTCTTGCCTCCCTTATGCACTGCTAACAGTTCGTCTTCATAGTTTGTTGCCTTGTTATATCATGTGCCTTAGCGCCCCTCTGTTGTTGAGTATGGGACCAAGGGCGCATGACTTTTCGTTGGCCTATCGTTTCGGAAACTAATGCTGCGATTGATGAAGATCTGAAAAGGGTGATGGATTCGAATCAGATAAAGGACCAGGAAATAGTTCACTTGGGTGAGATAAAAGGCACCATGCTATTACCGGATGCTGAAAGATATCGACGGAGGCTTCTCTCGGAAATATTGCAGCGAGAGCAACGTTCATTGGAGGGTCACGTGAATCAAAAGAAAATCCGACCGAGACTAAAATTGAAGGAGATGGATACAATGGAACAAGCACGTCTCATTGTTGCTACGTTGGCTCAATAGGGCGGCCAGATTTTCAAACGGTGTTTTATCATGTAATTATTAATGATGAAGGTACCCAAACAGAGGAATTAGCCTTATTGCGGGCTATTAGACCAATGGTGGAGGTTTTCGTATCAGTGGTGATCCTTATCAGTTTTTTTTTTCACACTCTCCCATTGATGAAAGATTAAGACATCGGCTTCATAGTGGTGCTCGTCGTCATAAAATTACATGGGGATTGTTACAGTCCATGTTTTCGCGCAGTTCGGAAGTTATCACCTGCATTTCCTGGGATCACCATGACTGCAAAATTCAGGAGCCATCCGAAGATTACGAGACTGTTTCAAGCATTCTACGCCTACACAATTCGGGATAGAGCAGATAAATCACATGATTAATTGGATGCGATGAAGTTACATGATGTAGAATTTATTGACTTGACCCGACCAAATGATCGTTACCCTTCTAGGAAGCGAAAAAACTCAGGGAACCGAGTGGTATGAATTAGTTCTCGGGAATGAATGAAGGAAAACGACCGCCAAGCATACAGACATAGAAACGTTACCAAGCTGGCGTTCATTATGCACTTATTGAATGAAATGCATGCCGCTCTAATGAATGAAATACTGGAAGCCAGTACTGAAATTAGAAAGTCAGTGATAATAATTTCACCCTACCAGAAACAAGTCACAGCAGTACTGGCGGAGATACGAGATTTGAACTATATGCATGAGGATTGTATGGACATTAAGCTAGTTACTATTGATTCCACTCAAGGTCGTGAGGCTGGTATTACTATTGTGTTGGTGGTTCTGTCACATACACTAAAATTCTTAGAAGGATACCCTTCAATATCTTTGGTGGATCTCAGCAGAGCGCGTGATTAATTTTTCATAGTGGCTGCTCGCTATGTGTTTGAACAAGAAAGTAATAGGAATAATATGATACATGTATGCAAGGAAAGTGACGTCCCGTGTTTTGCTACAACTATGACTGACGATGATGCGCGTGCGTATCTGAAATGGGATATAGAAGTTGTTGTGTGCGTGCCTTTTTCTTGCCTAAGCTGAAGTTACGCAAGGTGCGGATGTGGTGAAGTGATTTTTCAGTTACGGAAAAGACGGACGTGGGTCATGTATTGAAAGGATATAAGGTGTTCCGGTCTATTAAGAAGTAACTATCGAGTATTGAAGCCAGCACAGAAGTAACCGAGAAGTAGTGGGTAAAAAAAGTTTTCGAAGTGGATAAAGGATCTAGTAATACTCAATATATTCTAATTTCCCCCTTAGCTCAAAAGTCGTTTGCAACCTTACAGCAATCTTTCCTTACCGCCATATACTGAAAACAAGTTTAATTTAAGAAGCTCTTTAAGTGAGCATCAAGTGAGAAAGGCAAGAGTTATCTGGGGCCACTAGAGTTGGGAGCAGGTTGAGGCTGATTGGGAAGTGTGTTATAACGTGTTGGTAACACTTTGGTTCGGACGTTAGTACTAAGAACCTAGGAAGTTTAAGCAGGAAGTACAGAATTGGTGCCTTCTTGTGTTGTAATTTGATTGGCAACACCGAATTGTAAGTTCCTCACGACAGTTCAACAGATTATGAGCTCAAACATCATGATGGGTTCAGTTATGGCGGCTCCCAGGAAGAAAAACCTCCAGGTTTCGGAGCCGAAGGAATGAACTTTTTGGAACATTTCCATCCAAAAAGCTTTTGACCAAATGGACAAGTTGAAAATTCAAGGGTTTTTCCCTGAGGAAATCTCGTTACGCTTCAATAACTCAATGAGATTTGGTAAGAGGATGCGGTTGGCGTCGCTCGATAGATTCCTGATCAGAAACCGCGAAATCCAAACGGATTTCAAAATAATTACAATATGGAAAACCTATGGACGTTCAAACCTCGTATCTTCAATACGCCATCAGCCAAGGTATGCAAGCTTTTCATAAGGGTTTTTGATGGTTCTGATGTGTATAGTGGCCTTGGTGCTGGTTTTAAGGAATTCGGGACCCGTTTTATACGGCGGATTTCGATAGCGGAATCGGCTTGTGGTTTCTATTGGAGTGAAGATTAAGGTCAACCTCCTATGTAACAGGACTGATACTGTTACGGGTTTACCCTGTATTTTGCGAGGAAGCGCGCAATACAATAAGGGCAGGATTAGTTGGTAACAACTAATCCTATACTAAAAGTAAATATAAGTATTTACTTATTCTTTAGAACGCAAAATTAAGAGTGCTTATTAAATGGGTGGTTAGCGGCTAACAGTATAGTAATTACCTAACTAATATAATAATATCAAGTATTAAACTAACTGTACTATTTGTTAACCTGCATGATTCGGTATTTATACCGAATCGACTTTTCCTTCGTAGATTATAATAACTTATCATCTATTATTTGGTTTTCAGACAACGCGTCTGAAATTCAACTGTGATATTCTAACTTGAATATCAATTATGTAATGTCACCCCATTACATCACCCCCCCCCCACTTAAGGTGGTTGGCCAATAATAATTCTTATTTTGGCCAATCATAGGTGGCACTTGTTGGTCGGAATTTCTCATTCACCAACTGATTGACCATCGACTCGATGGTCGAAGCACGCGGCGGCGCTCTAAAGAGCGCTGCTGATAACATCGAAGGAGCTTCTTCCTCCGCCTCAGCACTAGGTGCTGAGGTGTTGAGTGACAACGGTGACGCTGCATTAGCAGCGTCAACTACGCAAAGGTCGGAAGACGTATTGTCTTCGACCACAGATGCTGCTAAGGCGGCGTCAGGCAAGAAACAGGGAGATGTTGCTAATGCAACATCTCGCACGATGACAACCCCCGAATGGTGTGTTGCCAGGAAGGGTTCTTACATGTTCGGAGACAGTTCTGACTCCGAACAAAGTGATCGGGGAACAGCTGTCCCCACGAAAGGATCTAGCGAGTCGAAACTCGCTAGGTGCTCATCTCCTAAAAGCAATGAAGACTCTGGTGTCGCTGCCAGCTATGACAGCGACAATGATCATCACAGATGGTTGCGGGAACGCAGCTCCCCACCTGGACCAAGTAATTCTCCACGTCGGGGTGATTTAACCCCGGCGCGTGGTGTTGAAGCAGCCGGTGCTCCGCCTACTAAAAGAGCTCGAACAGAAGCGGCGCCTGCCGTTTCTGAAGCGTATCATCGTACGGAACCACATATTCCGTACAAAGTGGGGTTTTGGACCCCTGGCTGGGCTATTGCCCCCAACAGCGGCGGTCACCGTAAGCGGGACTGCCAATATGCGCTGTTCGATATCAACGTGCTGGATGACTGCGAAGATATCCAGTCACGTCGATTCGATCGAAGTACAGACGATAGACGTCTGTACTTTATTGACCTCTTTTTCCAGGTTCGATATTATTCGAGCCGGAAAGGGTCAAGGAGGAACAGGGACGATAAAGACGCCCTGACTCAGAGTTGGAACGCTTTTGTTAAAAACTACAACAAAAGCCCAGATGATTACGTGAATAAAGTTAACGTAATACGCGAGCGCTTTTTAAAGCACTCGCGAACAGGCAAAATGGAATACATCCATTTTGCTTGCATCAAAGAAGGGTTGAACTGTGGTGTACCTTCTCACCTCGTTTGCCCGCGGTGTCCGCAGGGCGCTCCTCGTCTGTCAGAGGAAAAGTTGCGGGGGTACGGTGGTTTTTCCGTACCCGCCGAAATTCAGGGCTTAATCGATGCCCTAAATGCACCAACACCTAGTGTTGATGCTACTTCGCATTATGAGTTTGAAACTCCTTCTCAAACTCAGTTAAAAGGTCTGGGGCGTCGGCCCTCAGAACCTCAATCGGCTCCCAAGAGTCGAACTCTTGAGGGTAACCCAGTCAGCGTACTAAGTACTCGGTACGCTGCACCTTCTTCGAAGGAACCGAGCGCTTCGAGATCAAGCGCTCGAGAATGTATCGCTTATTCCCCTGATTATCGATCAGAGGTGGCAGAGGTTGAGAATTCCCTCGCCGTTATTGTTGCGGAGCATGGTTCTTTGCTCCGCAAACTCGAGGAGGGTTGTTCCTCCTTGAGCAGCGATATGTCTCACTCTGTGGAGACATATCGGTCTCTTCGTGAGGATGTCCGCGACATCCTCGGGGCGCACACTGCCTTTCAGCCGAAGAATGATCTTCTGTACATCGAGCTTTCCCGCTGTATGGAAGAGCTCGATCGGCACAAGGCTGATCTTGAGCAGTCGAAGGCGGAGGCAATGACTCTCCACTCTGCTCGTCAACGGCTGGAAGCCGATTACAAGTCTCTCTTGGGAGACTTGGAGAAGCACGGTATCTTCCGTGGTTCTGCGTCTCGTCGTAAGACGAAGACGAATAATACGGCTTGAGCCTCCCAACATAGAATGTTTGGTGGAGCCGCATTGCTGGGAATGTAGAAATGTCTAAGGTATAGGCATTCCCCCGAATCTCTTGGACGTTGAAAGGTCCAATGTACTTAGGAAGCAACTTCCGTGTAGGGGAGTTGATTATTGCATGTATAGGCAAATTGGTAGTACTTAATAGTACCAATTCGCCTCTCCGAAAGGAGTTTTTGTTCTTCCTTCCTTGCTTGTCTGCATTTTGCTTCTGCTTATCAAAAGCAGAGGCAAGTGCGTCTTTTACAAAGCGTATTACAGCTTGGCGCTGTAATACGAATTCATCTACTGCTTTATCAGCAGTAGGTGCGTTGCCCTCATTGTCTGCAGCCATTGCTGCAGACCCATATTCATCATATGCAGCTTCAGTTTCATTTGAAGCTGCTTCCTCTTCTACTGTACTTTCAGTAGAAGGGCCATCGTTTTGTTCACAAGTTGCAGTCGCAACTTGCGCATTGACTCGCTCAAAATTTGAGCGGGTCCCTCCCCCACTTAGATTTGGCGTACCGCCAAGTAAAGCTGGGGTTCGTGGATGCCTTAAGGCATTCACGTAGAACGGTGTATGCTTAGTTGAAGCATGCACCGAATTGTTAATCGCGAATTCAGTGAGTGGCAGATAGTCACTCCACTGTTCAAAGGCATGTGCGTATGATCGCAACATGTCTCCGAGAACGCGGTTAACCCGTTCCGTCTGCCCATCCGTTTCCGGATGGTCCGCAGTTGACATCTTCAACTGGGTTCCAAACAATGAGAACGTTTCTTGCCAGAAACGTCCTGTAAATCTTGGATATCGATCCGAGACAATGTCTTCCGGCATTCCGTGCAAACGGAATACCGTATCAACGAATATCCGCGCTGTTTGAGCGGCGTTTAAGTTCGCTGATGCTGCAGTAAGATGTACGATCTTACTGAAACGGTCTACAAAGACCACTATTCCGGTCTTCCGACTATTGTCGGGTGGAAGACCGAATACGAATTCCATTGAAATGGACTTCCAACACTCTGTAGGAACCGGCAGAGATGCAGCGGAGCTTGTGCAGACTGCGCAGGCTTAACGCGCTGGCAAATCTCGCAAGCGCGTACGTATTTCCGTACCCACTTGTACTGGTTTCGCCAGTAAAAGTCACGTGCGAGAGAAGCGTATGTCTTCTCTCGACCTTGATGCCCCGAAATAGGTGCATCATGATACTCAAACATAATTTGATGTTTGAGATCATCGTCGTTGGGAACGACGATGCGACTTTCATCTTTTTGGTCTGTGCTGTAAAGCAGCAGACCATCGTGCAGTCGATATCGATGCACGCAAGCGCGGAGGAACTCTGGGAGTTCGTCGCGTTTCTCACTTGATTGATTACGTAAGTAATCAATCAACAGACGTGTCCCCTCGTCTGTTTTGTACGCCTCGCGTACTTGTCGTATAATTGACGACGACAAAGCAGTGCAACGGATCGCGTTTGCACTGGCACCTTCGGTTACGGACGGTTTCGTCTCGTAATCGGGCCTTCGTGAAGCGCATCTGCTATCACGTTCAACTTTCCGGGTTTGTATTCAACCTCAAAGTTGTACTCAGCAAAGAATGACAGCCATCGAGCCATTCTTTGAGAAATGTGTGGTGAATTTAGGGCCGTGCGTAGCGACGCATGGTCCGTGTAAACCACAAACGGTCTATCTCCCAAGAGATAGATCCGAAACTTGGCCAGTGCATACTTCATGGCAAGGAGTTCCTTTTCATGCACTGGATAGTTGCGCTCGGCTGGGCGCAACTGACGCGATTGATAGCAGATTACGCGATCACGATCATCGTGATTACGCTGCATCAAAACACAGCAGATAGCGAAATCGCTCGCGTCGCAAACGACGTGGAACGGACGCTCGTTATCGGCTATAGCCAAGACAGGCGCTTCAGTCAAGATTTGCTTGACTGCATCAAAAGCATCTTGGCATTGGGTATCTCAATGCCATTCAACATCTTTCTTAAGCAATTGAGAAAGAGGTCGTATTAACCCAGCATAGTTGCACTAATACTTGTGCAAATATGTTGCCAACCCATGGAACTTTCGAAGTTCCTTAACGTTGTTTGGCGTAGGCCATTCAACGATCACCCTGATCATTTCTGGATCAGGACGCACCCGTTCTTTCCCACAAAGCATCCAAGAACGGGTATCTCAGGTGCTCCAAAGGTGCACTTCTTTAGATTTGCATAGAGCTTATGCTTACGCATAAGCTCTAACACTCGACGTAGATGTTCCCTACGGACATCTACATCGCTTTTATCGTGTTCACCCTTACTATGGATGAACACGTTATCGAAATAACTCGGTGCGAATTCTCGCACCGGGCGTAATAGATGCGTTACGCATCTGTTAAACGTAGCAGGGGCATTTCGAAGCCCCTGCGGCATAACAAGCCACTCCCAAAGCATGCCGCTTGGGGTGCTTACCGCCGTGAGAGGGATATCCTTCTCACGCATTAGGATTTGATAAAATCCATCTCTTAGATCGAGAGCACTAAAGATGGTGCTCCCGCACATGCCATCTATGATGACATCCTTCCGCGGTATCGGTGTCTGTGCCGGTACCGTCGCTGCGTTCAGCTTGTTGTAAGCGTGAACGATTCTCCACCCACCTGTGGACTTTTTCACACAAAAGGTGGGGATAGAGTGCGGTGAGATAGACTCCCGCACTTGGCCTGCTTTACGACGAGCTTCGAAAAACTCGTCGATCGCTTTTACTTGATCACGCGGCAACGGCCATTGCCGCGCGACACAATACTTCGTGCCTGGCACGAGGTCAATCTCATGACGAGTTCCCTTATCCTTAGGGAGCTCGCTAGGTACTTCTTCTGGGAATACGTATTCCCGAAGTACCTCATAAAATGGGGAGTTCGCTTTAAGCGACTCCCAGCTCTGCGCTTCAAAGCTCTGAACTCTGGTTTGCTCATTGAGAACCTCTTTCCCAATGTTTTCCACTTGTAATGTGGATATTCGTTCACGAATATCCACTACATCATCTGTTGCTACGATAATACAGATCTGTTCGATCTGACCATCGTGCAAGTTTCTCATAAACTTCTTCCAGCTTAGCGCTGGAAGAGCCATCACCTCCGAACCTTCTTTCGGAGGGTGTTCCATCAACAGAGACTGGGTAGCTAATCCGGTCTCCGTTTGCGTCAAGACATTGATCGTCTCGACGGAACTGTCCATGCAATCAGACGCACTCGTCTGATTGACTGCTACACGGTGATTACGATTCACCGTGTGCGAATACTCATCATCATGGTGGCCACTGCCTACCTATGGAATTTTCTTGGCGATCAGATGTGCTCGTCTGATCGGCCGCCTTTTCTGCGACACGGTGGTCTTTATCACCCGTGCGCATGGCTAACGCAACGTGGTGGGCACTGGACACCACGGAGTTGTGCTCACGATTGCACTCGATCGAGAGTTCACTCTCATCAATGCGGAATTCTTTCATCGTGTTGGAGCCTTCGGTCGCACAGTGGGTGTTTCCCACTGTGGATACTATTTCATTCTCACGGTGGGTGTTTCCCACCGTGGATATAACTTCATTCTCACAGTGGTCTTTATCACCCGTGGAATGTTTCTCTCCAACACGCAACGACTCTTCTGTTGCGTGTGGTAGTCCCTCTGGACTCTCACCAGCGGAGGTACCTTCCGCTGATCGTGTCAAAACAGACCTGGTGGCGCCATCGCTATCAACCAGACTGTCTGACTCTGCGGTTGTATCTCATGATACAGCCGGATTACACACAGGGTGATCAGATCCTGTGGGTCCGCCGCAGTCGATCGATAGGTTAACCCAGTCGATCGAAGGTTTAAACTTGGACATACATGGGATTCCAAGTATCACATCGAACTTGTCATCTAAATCGAGGACGATGAATTCATCCTCGAATGACAGTTCATTCAACTCAAAGCGTGTTTTAATCACACGCTTTGGAATAGTCACGGTTGCACCTGTTGCTAACCGAACTGACAACATACTTCGTGGGGTTTCTACCTCCACGAAGCTCAACAGCGTTAGACTCTGAGTTCTAACGAAATTGTTTGACGCTCCTGTGTCAAACAAAGCTCGCATGGAGACATCGCTCCCGTGCTGCTTAACCTCCAGGGTGATAAGAGGCTTATCATCACCCTGCACCTTTTGACAGGACATAGTCCCGTCTGGGGCTATTACCCTCACATGCCCTATGTCGGCAAGTGGGATAACATTCCCAGTAGGGCGCCCCGCCCTTATTGGTAATTTACGTTTTTTGCACCAACAGGGTGATGTCCCTGTTGGTGTCGCCGTGCAGCGGACGGTTCCGTCTGCTGACTGCGTGGCACCGAACGCGGTGCCATAAACTCATGGGTAAAATTCCCCATTTTCGCGCATCTATTGCAGCGAATATTCTTCTTAAATTTCGGTTGCTTCGTGTTCGAATCAACCGCAACTGAGAGGTCCATCGGCTCTGGACCTCCACCTCCCATGCTCTGGCGCGGGTGGCTGTTCCTTGAGACGAAGTGTGAACTTCGTCTACCCGAATTCTGCTTGTTGACATGCTGTTGCGGCATTTCAAAAGCGAAGAGCTGTAGAGCCCTTCGGCTGTACCCAGCATGCGATGACGCTGATCGCATGCTGAACTCCTCACGGATGCTCATATCAATGGTATCCCTTAGAGTCTCTGGCGGGTGCCGGTAGAGACTCTGTTTGACGGGACCATCATTGAGTCCTTTCATGAAGTCAGTGACCTGCATAGCAGGGGGCATCGGCTCATACACAATATTTGACAGCAAATATTGCGTCTTCTGAGCGTAAGCTTGATAGTCAAGCTTACCTTGCCGGAGTTCCATGAACTCCTGCCGACTACTTAGCTCCATTTCTGGAGCTTCAAAGTTGAGCTTTAGCTCAGCTTTTAATTTCTTATAAGTAAGGAACGCATAGTCATCAGTGGCTCTGCTTATCATCGCCCATGCCCTGGCTCTACCGCCCATACATGTTGTGGCGAAGTACGCCTGTTGACGTTCGTCAACAATATTTTGCGCAGAGATGGCATTTTCCACCTCTGCGAACCATCTACAAAGGGTCTCGCCCCCTTCGCCGGTAAAGGACGGTACTCGCGCCTTTACCACTTCAACGCTATGCGTTGCAGGTGCAGATGCGGTACGCGCTGCCTCTTGCGCGGGCCGTGCTGGATTTTCTAGGTGGTTTCGCCTAAAGCGATTCACCACCTCTATCACTTCCTCCGAGGACTTACCCTGGAGGAAGGTAATGATGTCGGCCCCCATGGACCGAACCATCTCTACCGTCGCGTCTTTACTACGCGACGAGAAGTGGGGGAAGTGTTTAGTCACCACTTCCAGCGTTCTTTCTCGCTCGGCAGCCGACATGTCTCGCGACATGATGCCGAGCGGCTCTTAATCTTCGCTCCGCTAGTTAGCTAGCAGAACGGAACTGTGGTCGTTAAGACGGACCACAAAGTGCTACCAGGTGTAACAGGACTGATCCTGTTACTGGCTTACACTGTATCATGCGAGGAAGCACGCAATACAATTAGGGCAGGATTAGTTGGTAACAACTAATCCTATAATAAACGTAAATATATTAATATTCACTTATCTGTTAGAACGCAAAATTAAGAGTGTTTATTTAATGGGTGGTTAGCGGCTAATAGTATAGTAATTACCTAACTAATATAATAGTATCAAGTATTCAACTAACTGTACTATTAGTTAACCTGCAAGATTCAGTATTTATACCGAATCGACCTTTCCTTCGTAGATTATAATAACTTATAATCTCTTATTTGAATTTCATACAGCGCGTCTGAAATTTAACTGTGATATTCTAACTTGAATATCAATTATGTAATGACACCCCATTACACCAGCACTCACGAAGGAAGACCACTAAAGATTCTGAATATCTTAACAGTAGTGTAACCATGAATAACAGGTTTCTTGCATCTTTTGAAGTGATCGATCTAATTTTTCGTCTTCCACCAGGTTCTCTGTGTAAGTCCAAAGAATTGTTTTCACTATTAATATTTCCTGGGTCACTATTAACTTTATCGACCTCCTGACACCATTCTCTTTCAACATCCGTCATGCGTGTTATCACTCGCCTAGCAGTTGACCCTGACTTACACCCACTGCGCCACAATAAATCCCGACATTCTGCTGTGACCAAACCATAATTAAACTTGTACTTTCAATACTCTTCCTTCCTCTGAGTAATTTTTTTGAAACCTCCGCATTAGTATCAATCATCGGAGTGAGGTTGCTCAGTACTTCTCCACATAACTTATCATGTCCACTCTCTGCAGATGTAGAAGGGTCAAAACCTTACATGGTATCTTTATCCTCCTCTTCCAATGCCTCACAACCCTTATTATAGGTAAACTCATGTTCTCTAGATACCAAGTCCTTCTAATCACAATTACTAGAACTGGACCCCGAGCCTTCTGACGAATCGGCCAAATTCACCACTGTTGGAATATCTGTTTTTTCTTCTTCATCATATTCTACGGTACATCTAGATTTCTCATCATCTAATGTGGCTCCCATCATCTGCTCACTCATAGCGTCGATTTTCTAGGTCACCACTGCATGATACTCAATATCTGCGACTTACACATTCACATCCTCGCTGGACATTAGCTGTTGCTCTAAATCTCCTCAGGAATTTATCGCTTTTACACCCTGTTTATTCGTAGATTTAGTTTTCTTGGTCACCACTGCATGGCACTCATCATTTGCGACTCTTACATTCACATCATCGCTGAGCATTAGCTGTTGCTCAAGTTGATTCGATGTGAAATCTTTTAACTGCTTGACTTGTCGTCCTCTGCTGATCCTGGTCTCTTGCGCTTCGATATTGTTTGATCCATATGACTCTGTTCTTCAGCATTGCCCACAATACTTCCTTGTTTCAGTTGGGGCGTTGGCCGTATGAATGAGTATTTGGTGTTATACAGCTTGCGCTTCAGTCGAAGGAGCCTATGCCTAATTCCACTTTCTGTTGCTTGCGTCCAGTCGTTTTCTGCATCATGCAACTTTCTAGCGATGACTTTCGCATCCACATCTCCGTATTTCATCGCCTCTACCAATATATCATTTTCTTGTTTCGTCCATCTCCTGATGACTTCTTTAGGTGTACGTTGAGTCTCATCTTTTTCCGGTTGTGCCTGGGTTTTGCTTTTTACAGAGCGACACAGTCCCTGCATCTTCTTGTTCACAGCCCCTATAGTGCGTATGTTCTTATATTGAGAAAAGTGTACTGTGTATTGCTCAACTATTTGCGTGGCAGTGGCTTTCCGTTTTATCAGACTTGTCAACCATTCCACTTCACTCTCATCCCACTCAATATCCACTTTTCGATTAACTCCAAGTATTCCTAAAATAGATATGACTCCTCTCTCAGTTGTTTTAGTCCATCCTTTTGTGTGGTATTGCTCATTGTTTAAGTCAAATATATCATGCGCTGTTTTTTTCAGACTTTCACGTGTACGTTGTATCCTCAATAACTCTTTCTTTTCTTCTTTGGTCCACTTAGGGGCAAGAACAGATGCTGGCGCAGTAGTGGTTATTGATTCGCTCGTTTCTGAGGTTACATTCTCACAGATGATGGCATTTTCCTTGTCGCTCCCCACCCTGCCGTCTACTTTTCCTGACGGTCTCAAACTTAATAGTGTTTCTATCATATCCATGTTGTTCATCTCGTGTTACAAGTTGAGCTCGTAGGCAGCTACAGATGTTGTCTTCTTTTTAACGAGTTACTTCCACGTTAATTCAACGTGGATATAATGTGAGCTTCTGGTAGGCGTTTCACTGGACAATATCCTGTGTTGACTGTTTTGGCTGGGACTGAGCTGGCCGGCCCTGACTTAGCAGGTTTCTTTGGCAATCATTTTAAAAAACATCCAGTAGCACTCAATTGGTTGAAAACTTTTACCCAAAATCCAATATCACACCAATCATACTCAGACCCTCATAATTCGATCGGGCTTGAGATGGACGTCCATGGTATCGTTTGATTGGTCGAAATCTGCACTGAAAACCCAATATCACACCAATCATACTCAGCCCTCCATAATTCGATCGGTCTTGACATGACCGGCACTGGGATGGCCGTCTTTGATATGGCCGTCCCTGGTAGCATTTAATTGGTCGAAAATCTGCACTCAAAAAGTCAATATCACTCCCATCATACTCATACCATCTGCATTTTCTTTCTCACAAATAACTCGCGCGTCCTTATGAAACACACATAGTCGCCGACCTCCAGGACTATCGTCTCATGTGATCCCACTCCGTAAGCGCTCTTCCTACCCCTTGTATATCCATGTTCTCTTCTCCCTCAATATATATCACCTTCTCTGTGTAACAAATTGCTGACTCTTTTGCTTCATCACACATTTAGGTCACTTCGATACTCTCTGGGCCTGTCACATGTTGTATGCTTTGTTTCCTTTGTGTTTCTCGTGACTACCAACCCGGTTTTGCACCTTTAGCACCTTAATTGGTATCTATTTTGTATAGCCGCCATTGACACTCAGGTTTATTGCCCCATGGCTTGTTTTTCTTCCGTGACATCTTATGACTCCCCGTACAGGTTTTGCAGCTTGGGGCCTCATTGGGTGTTTCTTCGTACGGTTGCCTTCGATGCACATGTTTCTTCATGTTATGTTATAATAGATGTACAGGTTTTGTACCTTTAGGACCTTGACAGGTATCTCTTTGTATGATCTCATTGTTGTTGTGCGATTCTCCGCTTTGTTGCACAAAAGATATACAGATCTTGCACCTTTAGGACCTTGACAGGTATCTCTTTGTATGATCTCATTGTTGTTGTGCGATTCTCCGCTTTGTTGCACAAAAGATATACAGATCTTGCACCTTTAGGACCTTGACAGGTATCTCTTCGTATCATCTTGTTATCGCCGCACAGGTTTTGCACCCTTAGGACCTTGTTAGGCATCTCCTTATACTATATCATTTTGTTGTGAGTTTGTTCGTGTTATCTCATGCTGGGTGTACAGGTTTTGCACCTTTGACCTTAAAGGCATATCTTCGCACACTTTTATTCACCACATGAGTTTCACATCTCATTACTAATTCATGGAGCACTTGTAGGCTCACTCTCCATATATCAATCATAGTTAATCATATTGCGCCATTCAAAAAATAAATTGCAACGTGATTTATCCACATGTTCTAACAAACTTCCAGTTCTTGTTTAAACATGCATCTTTGCTCTCTATTCTGCTTTTATTTTGTTATTCCACCTAATGCAACCAACTCGGGTCCGCATTCTACTCATCCAGACCATCATGGGTCCGTGATAGAAATATACTACATCTTCTGGGATCTTTTTCTTACTTTTTTCTTACTTTTTTCTTCTTCTTGCTATTTTTTGTTATTTCTTGTTGTTTCTCTCCTTCACTCCTCTCATCTGGTGCGGCTTCTACACTTCAACCTCAGCTGTATCCTATTATGATGTTTGGGCTGCATAGTGCCGGTTTTACCAAGCTCGCTGCGCGTCAAACTAGCACAGTAATACGGTACAGGAAAGATTAATTTTCTGGCTCCCACGTCATCTCATCGGTGTCTATCCACTTGACGTAGTACTCCTTCATCCGAAGTCCATTCCTTGGCCGTTGTTTAATCCGACAATTCACTATGCGCTCCACCTCCCATTCATCATCTCGACCAGGCTCATACCATGAATCATCTGGGAGCAGCACCTCATCCAATTCCACAGTGTCCTCAATCTGAAGCTTTCCACGAGGTCGTCTCATCTTATTGATATAGGGTTTCAACCTAGCAATATATACCAACGGGAATATCCGACTCTCAGCGGTCGGTATCACTAACCGATACACCACATCGTTTACCCGCTCATCAACTACATACGGTCCATGCCACAAATGTGTCAACTTTAGTACTAACCCTGGCTTAGCCAAATCGTGATAAAGTCAAACTAATTCTTCAGGGCGGTAAGCAGTTAGGGTCGATCACACATTTGAATCGACGGCTTTGTTATGGCGTTGGGCTCTCTCTTTCATTACTGTTCTTGTATAATAGCAGCCTGCGCTTGAGCTCTCGTATGTCTTTTATTCACGGCTAATCTCCACTTAAATGCGTCTTTCTCTGTGATAGCTTGATCCTTAGGTGGTACTCTTGCTTTCAGTGTGGTCCTGGGCACCTAAACATGCACCAAATAAAACGGCGTTTGATGATGTTGAAGATCCACTGAAGTATTCAATGCAAATTCCGATGGAGCTACATATTCGTCCCAATCTCTCTGTTCAGGATCCTTTGTGTAACAATTTATTGCATTGATCACTGTTTGAACTGATCTATCTTATTTACCGTTAGCTTGCGGTCGATATGCTAACATAGGCATTTGCTTCTGCTTTAGCATTCTATTAAATCTCCTGAAAACCGATCTCATAAACCTTGGATCTCTATCGTGTCTACGTATTTCTTGTACTCCAAACCTCGTGTAAACTCCCACCATATAATCTTCTACCACATCTTGTTCCGTGGTGGTGATCATTGGAATCAGGATAACATATCCACAAGACAAACCGATGAAACAAAATAACGCCTCATGTCCCATCGTAGTCTGCGGTAGGGGCAATGCAAAATCCATAGCTAAGATCTGAAATGGTCTTGATGCCACGATATTTCAGCTACTGCGCTCCTGGTATCTTGGCTTTCCTTTTACGGTGGCACAAACCTCACAAGCGGCAACATAGTTTTCAATATGGACATACATCTCTCTCTAATAATATTTGTATCTCAACCGAGCATAGACCTTTCCTACTCCTTGATATGCTCCACTACCAATTTCCACATGATAAACATGTAGCACATCCTCCTGCAATATGGTTGGTACCACCAACCGCCACACATTCTCTTGTTTTATCTTGAGCATTTAAGACATAATAGAGCACACCTTTGCTATACAGCACATAAGTGGTTGCATGTTGAGAAATCCTTTACCATTCGCTGGCGGAATGTTTCTTGTCATCATCTCCTCGTAAGTATACCATAACCTTACTACACCACTTGTCATGTGTATGGGCTGTTGCCATTCGTTCAACTCTGATGGCTTGCGCATTTTCATATGGATCCTCTTCTGCCCCGTTCTGACGTTCTTCGGATCCAACAGTGTTATCTTCCACAGAGTATGAATCACCATGTATGTCCGACCCTTGTTCAGCGTACACACTTTCCCTGCGCTGAGGCTGTCTATTATTTAGCTTCCTCATGCTTCGAGTGAGTACAAATACTTGCGATGACAAATACTTATCATTATCCCACACATCTCTTTGCTTAGTGACAACTTTATCTTCATCAATTGAATCACCACCATACTCACAGGATACTTTCTCGGGTGTTTCTGGGTACTCGCAGCCATATCTTCCTCTTGAACTTCATCTGCAGTGGCGTATAGCAACTCTGGTAAACGGTTCAACATTTGCAGATCTGGTTTTCTTTGAGCACTAATGATCTTTCTTACCTGTTGCTCTTTCATGGCAAAAGGTGTCAAGAAGTCGATTACCTGGTTGTACTTACGCGCGACATGTACTAGACTAACTGCTTCAAAACTTTCTACGAGTGAGCGCACTCTGCCTAGCCAGACCAATAATGATGCGTGATTGCAGCGTAAATCTCCATTGACTTGTCCGATTACCAATCTAGAGTCCCCACACACTATTGCCTTATTCACTTTGTGAGCTTACGCGAGTTGTAATACACTGATTAATCCATGATATTTGCTTTCATTCACGGTGAGGTTGTCTTGAATTCCATATTTTACCGCTACTACAACCCAAGTCGGTAAGTCCCATATGATCATACCAAAAGATCCCTTCGGATCGTTTTTTATCCGCACCGCACCATCAACTTATAAAATATATCCAGTACTGTGGCGATACAGAATAGGAATGGGTTTAATAATCGGTACATCTTTCAATGCTTTCAGTGGAGCGACATCATCTAACACTTCATTCAACTTCTCCACAGGCCATATAAACGTTGTTAATAGTGTGGGTAAGCCCACAGCTTAAATACCCGTTCGTATAACTTCTAGATACAACAGAGACAACATTGACGCCCACTGAATTTTTCTTCCCGTTAAACTTTTCGAAGTAAATAACCATCGCATCGTGAAATATCTTGCGTACACCGTTATATGTTGGCCGAACAAAATATGACTGGCATCATGTAGTGTCTTGAGTAACGCCAGCACTTCTTGTTCCGCCCCTGTATACGTCGTCTCAGCATCTTTAAACACCTTACTGACGTAACGCACTGGAGGTAGTACTCCATCATACTTTTGACACACTGTTGCTCCAAACTCCCATGGATTTTTGTATAAAATTACACTCAATGGCTTCGATCACTTGATGTGTCGTAACAATGTTGCCTTCACAAGCCGGTCTTTTAGCAACGAAAACGACTTTTGAGCATGATCCAATTGGGTACCATCTCTTAGCTGTAGTTCTGTTAAGTCATACAGAGATGCCACTAGCGACGAAAATTTTTCAATAAACCTTAGATAGTATATCAAACTACCGGTGAATCTCGAACCCCTTTTAACGTCAGTCGAAACGCCATTTTGACAATAGACTCCAGATTTCGCGGGGAAGCCTTAATTCCTTCTGCGGATATACGATGGCTTAGAAGCTCCACACTGTGCTTACCAAAAGCACTCTTTGTCAAGCTTATAGTGATTCTCCCAATATTTAAATGACTCCAGAAGATTCTTAAGCATGAATCACAGAGTGGCCCAACTGTTAGGACCAAAAGTAATATCGTCAATATAGGATCGCCTCCCAATGATAGGGTGCTCATCATTCATCACCACTTGACCATTATATAACATATCTTGAGTGATAGACACATCTGTCTCCAACACACACTGCCTCTTTACTATCAACATCCATGACTGGCATGTTACCCAGCTATTTACAGGTCGTTCCCATTTTCCGTGACCGCCGTACCATTATCCACAAAGCGTTATCCATTATACGCTGATATATCTGAGGTGCATTCTTAAACCCTTGAGGGATTCGAAGCCATTCGAAATGTCCTAAGAGGCAAAGAAGCTCTGATCAACCGAGCTCTCTTTGTCATAGGTATAGAACAATAACCGCTCGCATTATCCATTGAACACAATCATTTTTCCCCTTCGAAATTATCTAGCAAATCGTGAATCAAAGGCATGGCATACACCATCAGTCTTGTCTTCTCATTCAAGGCTCGATAATCAATGCACAACTGTATGTTTGTCTTATTCTTCTTGAGTACTATGACGATTGGTGATGCCCAAGCGTATTCTGAGTACTGAATTAGTCCTGCCTGTATTAAACCTCGTATCAACTCATATAACTTCGGCAGAAGTGTAGGTGGGACTTTACGCGCTCTAGGTGCAATAGGTGCATTATCCCCGCGATCCACATCGCAAACTACGCCTTTATCGGGTGGTGATAACGCATTACCCGAGCTTATGAAACCATCGGCATACTCCTACAGTAATGCACGTAGACTGTCCTCCTGTTCTTTGGTGGCAACCGCTGTCTCTAGTATATCCACAGTAGACATATCAGGTAGTTCTGTTGGACATTTTTCCACTTCCAGAATGAGCGGTAGCTGTTCTTCCATAGCTTCAGCTGACATCTCAACTCCTTCAAACAGGTAGACCTCTCTCTCCAATTTGTTTTGATCTACCTTCATCGGGTCTATAGCATCCATTACGTAAAAAGCGGGGGGGGTTATTTCCAACCGTTCTTACTGCGTGTTCATTGGTCCAGTTAATCGGCGTACCAGTACTCCCCATCACTTGTTTATATACTTGTAAATAGTCTTCAGAGATCAAATCCTCTCGTGTCATCAATGGTAATGGTTTTTCCATGGGAATCTGACAACTTTGATCCTTCATGTTCAGAATTAAGCCCGCTTCGACCAAAAATTATGTGCCCAGTATCGCTAACGCATGCGTATTAATACTAGCAATGCACATCTCACAATTGAATACCACTGATGTGCCCACGAGAATCTTGACGGTAGCCACACCTATTGCACCAATGGTACTGTCCGTCACGCCACAAAAGCTAGTTGTAGTGTCGAACATCCGAACTGCTGTTTGTAAATTCCTCGCCACATTGGTATGCAAAACTGATATGTTTGCACCAGAGTCCAGCATTAAGGGCAGCTTCAAATCATCAATTGCTCCATTCACGTAAACTTGAGTTAGAGGCTTCTTTGCTTCAGTCGACTGCTGCCATCATTCTCGCTCTCCCATATTTTTATCTACCAGTGTGACATATGCTGAGGTCTCGGTTGCTCCATCACTTAACAACTTATCTTGCTTATTATCCTCATCAGAAGTAAATTGTTTTTTCATTTTTTCTTGAATTTTTTTTCTTGATCCTCGTCCAGCATGAGTGATACATTCATACAACATGTATTATTATTTTTTTGGTTTTTGTAGTGATGCAGGGTGACAGTTGTGTCGTTTCCACTTTCCTCGACAATACCCCTCTTTTCTCTTGACCGTGGATGCAAGGCACTGTGGGGTTAACCGTTTAACTGCTTAGCCAACCTAGCATTAGTAAGCTCTCCCGATTTCAGCTAACTACGCATTTCAGACATTCCCTCAATAAACTTCCGGCAATACTTCACATCATGCCCAAGGGTATCGCAGTGTTCACACTTCAATCATTTCTAGCATTTTTACTCTTTTCTCGCCCCTTCTGATTACAGTGTTCACATACCACACCACTGTCTACATTAAGATTTAAATTGGACCGCGCACGTCTATCCTTCTATCCTCATACGAAGGTCGCACCCGCTGCATTGAATGTACTTCCCCACCAATCATATGTACTCTGGGTTGTGGGGCTTCATACAATCATTAAACGTTCTTTCGTACAGCCGCTTCCTTCCAGGTCTCATAAGACGCGCCTCATGTTTAGTCAGCACCCTTTCTAGCTCATCAATAGTCGCGAATCCATGTGCTGGTACTGGATCTGTAAGGTGCAATCATGAATAGTGTCAAAGAACTGATGAATATTTTCTTTCAACATTGAGGTGATATACATATCTCTAAAATCCATTCCCGCTCACAACGCTGCTGCATTTAATCGATACAAATAGGTAGTTGCCGACTCATCGTGCTTTTGCGTCGATTTTGAGTACATAACTCTAGCCTACACTTTTGTCCACGCAAAACGTTTTCTGGAAAAGGTTTATCACCGCATTCCAATAATATTTCACCGCATCTGCCAATTGTTCATGCCACCATGAAGCCGTGCTTGTCAAACTATCAACGAACATTCCTAAGCGTTAATTACCATCCCAATGTAAATGTTTGTTACATGCGAGAATCGAGTAACCCATGCCCGTGCGCTTCCAGCATCCTGTCTACTTTCATCAAGTAATTTAATTTCCGTGTTTTGGATAATAACGGTGACTGGTTGACTTGAGGGTACCCACGCGTTCGCACTTCCACCGGGCATACCATATCCTGAGGTACTGTGATATGTCCGCCGTTGAGTGGCCGGTGTACTATATGATACACTAGTCGCTCCTCTCATTGTGTTAGATGTGCTACTAGCTCAGAGGGATGCTGTTATCTGTCAACTCTTCCAAGCTCAAATGCCCATCATGCATCATATTAACCAGGTTAGCCACTACAGGATCTTGCTTAGACGCAGCCGGTTGTGGCTAAGGCATAAAGGCAACTTATTCTGGGGAAAATTCAAGTTATTTCTTCGTCTTTGTAGCTTTCCTTGGTCGTAACACTGGAGCTTCAACAAACTCGTCTCTTTTACAGAGTTCTAACATACCCACTGGCTTCGGACTCCTTAATCGGCGTATGTGTGGTACCTGGTACTATATAATAAGTGAATTAGTACTGGTTGTCTCTTCCGGATACACTATTAGTGACGTTTCCCACTTATTTACTGCTAATAATAATTATACCATTAATCCAATATCTTCTGCAGTACGATCGAGATTAAAATCACACGCGCTTTTAAACTCTTCCCAACGAACAAACTCATACCCACACTTTGTAAACAACAATTCTAACGCTTCAGCAGACTCTGGTAAATCTCCAAACGAACTGAGATTCTCTCTAAATCTAAAGTTGGGCGCAGCTTTCGTTACTTTAAGTATTTCAAATAGCGAGAACCAACTACCTGAATCACCCGGTAACTTGAGAACCTGTTGCTGGTACTGAAACATTTTCCGCACAGGCCTATGAGAAAGTTTATGTTCTGTTGGTATCATCTTGAGAGTACTCCAATGAGAAAAGGAGCTCTTTGTCTTTCCCTTTTGATACCAAAGCCATTTTGAGTGTTGGAACTTTATGTCGACGTTAGTCCCAGGTCGCGGCACCAGTTGTCATGAAAGAACTTAAAATTCGGTGCTTCCACTCAAATTACAACACAAGAAGGAAACAAATATATCCTACCTGTTTAAACTTCCCAGGTTCTTAGTACTAACGTCCGAACCAAAATTTTACCAAACACGTATAACACACTTCCCTACAAGCCTCAACCTGCTCCCAACTCTAGTGGCCCCAGATAACTGTTGCCTTTCTCACTTAGATGATCCCTTAAAGACCTTCTTGTATTAAACTTGTTTTCAGTATAGGAAGGTAAGGAAGTATTGCTGTAAGGTTGCAAACGACTGTTGAGCTAAGGGGTAATTTAGAATCTATTAAGTATTACTGAAGTCTATATCTAAATCAACCACTTTTTATCTGCTACTTCTCGGTTACTTCAGTGCTGACTCCAATACTCGCTAGTTACTTCTTAGCCTATCGGAACAATTATACCCTTTCGATACATGACTCACGTCCGTCTTTTCCGTAACTGAAAAATCACTTCACCACAGAACGTTACCCTTATCCATGTTTGAACAGAACGTAGGAAAGTTGCATTGTAGATGTAGCGATCTAGTTCGAGTATACCAAAATTTTATACAGTCTATATCTCAGCAACCAATAGACGGTTTGCAGCGATAGTCCTACCCGTATACAGCTTGCAGTAAGTAGTAGAAGAAGACCAAACCAATTACTTGATCAACCTAATGTGTAGTGAGAAGTGGTTAGCTATCCTAACATGAAAATATGCACGTTGAAATTATGGCACGCTTCCATCTGTTGAGTGCCATACATCACATTAGCTACCACCGGCGGCTTATGTGAACCAATCGGGAGTTTTAAAGCTCCCTATCGCTTCATGTGAGCCGCTTCCAGACACGAAAAGATTGAATTCAGTGCCTCAACCACATGTCACAGGTGGCACTAAGTACTAAAATGACTATGAAACACAAATTGCTAGCTAAAATCGTTCTACCTAGCTTTAATAATTAAAGCTAAAAATAGACGGACTACAGACAAACCTCTCTAAATATACTCTCACTATTTGATAAACCTCGATAATTGATAAGACAAATGGCTTTCCAACTGGTTTAATTAGTGCTAAATAAAATGATAAAACCTCTCTAAATGTCTAAATGATAATCCCTTCACGTAGGGCTTATCATTTAAAAAACAAGTTGATGATGTAACACGCATTTAATTGGCAAAAAAAACTTGTTTCTTAGCAATCCCCGTGGGAAACCCACTAAATTTCGTGCTGATGCTACGGATTTGGCCAGCAGCTTGGGCCACTTAGTGCACGAACAAGGCTTCTCGGAGGAAATACCCAAGCCAATGACGATGCCAGTTTCTGCAATCCCAATCGAATCTCTAAGCAGTCCAGAGGCTGACGTTCCGCCTCTTGCGGGTGCCTCGGGTCGTGTTTATCCGCTTATATATACAGATGTGTGTGAGGAAAGTATGGACGACACGGAAGATGCTGAAGTTAACGAAGGTATAGAAGGCATTCAAGAAGCACAACGGATTGCCGACATGGCGGCGAACCGTACGGCTGACTTTGCGCAGCTGTGCCAGCATTATGCATCCTCTACAGGCAGTGCTCTTCATCAGGTAGATTTCCATTATCTTTGCTCAATACATTATATCTCTATAACGTCATTATGCTATCTGTAGCTGATGTTTTTTGGATTTTCTTCTTGTTATAGAAACCAGCGCATACGCCTCTTCAAGAGAACGTTCAATTTAATGCCGCTGCATCTGATATTTCGAAGGGATAAACTCCCTTGTTTATCAAGCCTCTAAACGGTTTTACAGCAACTAACGCAACGTACTTATTAAATTGTAGCAGCAATACAGCGCCGTGAGTTAACTCGAAACGCTTTGTCACTATAGTCGTTCGTCAGAATAACAAGAAGTGATCGAACGTTTGAAGGTCGTCCGTATCCAGGCATCGTGGCCACGTTGGCGCGAAATGTGACTCGCACGGCTCCCTTTGTTTTCCTGTTTTCCCTTCCTTCACGTGTCGGTGCTATTCTGTAACCAAGTATACCGCGGAGAGGTCCTGGATTATAATTACACTTGAAGCTTGTGCCTTGCCAATAAAGACGTCATCCGGGTTCAGCGACGAGAGCATGCCCGTGAACCCCTGTGTAGCCTGTGCGTATAAGCACGGTGCGGATAGCGCACAGAAGAAGACTTTCCTTTAAGCGGCGTTTGCCGCTACTTAGCCGATACGCCCTTATAAAGGGCTTAGTAGGAGAGAGCTCTCCTACTCGGGGCAAGATTCCCGCTTTGGTTTACAATTAGCTTTCGCTAATGTCTTAACGCAAGGCTCCCTTACTAAGGGTGTAGCTAAAGGGAGGGATCCCTTTACGCTACTGCACTCACTACACGCGCGATCGGTCGAGGTCGTGCGTCCGTAGTCGTTGAGTGAAAATGTAAACTGAATGTATATTTAATATATAATTAGCCTAAATTAATCTAAACTAATGTAAACTATATGTAATACTAAGTAGAACTTACCAAATTCGTACCTAGCTAAAATGTAATGTACACCACCTGTGTACCAACACGTGGCTGGCTGCCACGCCACCCCCCAAGGGCTCCTGCCCTGATTGGTTAAAATAACCAATTGTTCAAAACCTTCCGAACCGGTCAATACTGACCCCAACCGTAGTGTACCCACGTACACCACCTACTAACTGTGACTCGAATGTAACCCTGTTACATCCTCCCCCATCAAGACTATTGCTTACGTAATAAACAAAATTTTGCTGGAGAACTACAACTGCCAGTACCTCTGGCTATCCATGAGCACCATTAGTGGTGCTATGGAGTCTCCTCTAGATGAGGTAGACTATTCCGAGAACTCGGAGGTGGATGCCCTTGGGGATATCTCCCCAACGGCTGACCGCTCTGACAACGCCGAACGGCGATGTCGGCATCCTAATCCGTTCCCCACTTGTGGGAAAAATGCACTAACTAGTGCGCCACCCCTGCCAATACCGGATGATACATCCGGATCGCCGAAGGCGATCATCACCAATGAGATGGACGCAGCTCATGAAAGCCAACTAGCCGCACAGGCACTAAGGGCTGCGTTACGCGCCCCCAAACGCCTGCCAAGGGCGGCATATAATTTTGACGGTCCTCGTGACCTTCCAAAGTGGGCTAGGCGTGTGGTAAAGAATGGTTTAGCATCCTATACACCTGACCCCGCGGCTGAATAGCCGTATCAATGCGAGCGCCGGGAGAAACTCGGGCAACAACTATTTACGCAAAAGCAGTTCACTAGCGTCTCATACCGAGAGCGCCTAGACGGCAGGCACAAGGTGCCCCTGTTTAGAACCTACGCGAGGTTCCTATCGTTCTTTCTCCGGGAGAAAGTGCCGATGATGCAGAGAAGAAGTTCCGCGCTTGGGCGGAAGGGGAGAAGCTTCTCCCCAGCTTCAATGAGCTGCACAACAGCTGATACCGTCGTGACATTTGGGTGGAGGGTGCGTTACGCCTGGCATTAGCCAGAGCCAAAGCGATGGAGCTATTACGGGATCCATATAGCACGCGCTACGTCAGAGCCCCTGTCTCTACCACGGTTCCAGAGAACAGTGTGAGCGCCACATCTGACTCCGGCGAACTCCCAATTACTGGGAGTGAAGGGGATTCTCGTGCCCCTTTGGTCTTTGACCTGCAGCGGGATTCTCCCGCTCGAAAGCGTCAACGACGTCGCGGCAATCCTGCCGTAGGGGAGTCTCGGACTCCCACGAACTCTGTGAGTGTGGATAACCCTTCTATTTCACTATATACTGGGTTTGACCCCGATGATGGCGTCGCGCCATCAGCCGCTCCACATGATAGTGTGGGGTACCCTCCGCATCGAGCATTGGAGGAGGAGGTCGCGCAATTGCGACGTGAGATTCGCGAGCGCTGTGATCGACACAGCCATCGCATCCATGATGTCCACGAGGGACTCCGCGATGAGTGGGATGCCACTGAACGCTTCGAGAGGCGGCTTGTCTCTCTCGAGACGACCGTTGCGGAGCTTCGTGGTCGCATTTTAGCCCTGTCGGGCTTCCTCCGCCCTGCTGTATCTTGCGGTGCCTTACGGCTATCCGCCTTTACAACTCCCTCCAGAAGGGGGCCCGCCTCCGGGTCCTGGTATGTCTTAAGCATACCCACATAAAAGGTTGGATGCGTACGCATCGCCTTAGGGATGTCTAAGGTATACGACAAGCCCTTTCGGGCTAGTACCTTAAAGGGGCCCACAAACCTAGGGCGAAGTTTATTCCTCAACACGTTGAAAACTGCATGTGTAGGAAGATTTTTAGCGTTTAATAAAACACTTTCTCCTACTTTGTACACTTTTTCGTTACGCCGCCCCTTGCTGTCAGCTTGCTCCTTCTGCTTGTCTTGGCTTTCCGCCATGGAATCGCAGACGTGTCGTAAGACACTAAGGCGCGTCGATAATAACTTATCGATGTGCTTTCGCACAGATACAGGGCTGACATCAGGTAATCCTCCCCCCTCAAGACCTGGGCCACACACACACGTGGCGTCAACGGAATCCTCGGATTCACTAATCCGTTCACGTAAAACGGGGTAAACCCCGTAGATGCATGGACCGAATTGTTTTTAGCAAATTCGACCATCAGAAGCATCTCACTCCAATCCTTTGGAGAATCAGGACATAAACTCCGGAGAATATCCTCAACAACGCGATTAACGCGTTCCGTCTGACCGTCCGTCTGCGGATGATCCGCAGTGGACATGAGGAGCTTGGTGCCCAGAACCTTAAACAACTCTCCCCAGAATTGTCCTGTAAAACGGGGATCCCGATCCGACACAACGGAATCGGGTATACCATGCTGTCAAAAGACACGGTCTAGGAACACTTTCGCTGTTCCTTGTCCATAAATGGACTCTGGCACCGCCGCCAGGTGAGCCATCTGCTCAAACGGTCTACAAAGACCAATATGCCGGTGTTCCTGGCCTTATCCTCCGAAAAACCGAAGATAAAATCCATACTAATCAATTTCCAACACTCCGTTGGAGCCGACAAGTTCGCCAAAGGCGCAGCTGAACTTGCAGATGGTTTAACCCTCTGACACGTCTCACAGGTGCGTAGCACCGACCCACTTATACATGTTGGGCCACCAATACAAAGCGCTAAAAGCGCTGTAGGTCTTATCCCGACCTAAATGACCCCCGGTAGGGGCGTCATGTGCCTCAAATAGTACTCTATACTTCAGTTCCTCATAATGAGGAGCTACAACCCGCGGGGTGTCCTCCGCACTCGTGCTATAATATAGCAAACCGTCACAGTACCTGTAACGGTTTAAACGAGCTTTAGCTCGACTTGACAGGGTTGGTTCAGACGAGCCAAGTCCCTTTCCACCCAACGCGCTTATAAGCGCCATACACTGTGGGTCTTTCTCATACGCCTGGCGTATGAAATCCACCACAGACGAGGTGACGAATGTCGCGTGAGCGAGCTCGTAATTGGGACGACGCGACAATGCGTCCGCAAGCACATTCTGCTTGCCAGGTTTATACTAAACCTCAAAAGTTGTACTTCGCAAAGAAGGAGAGCCAACGGGACATCCGTTGCGATAGATGAGGCGACTTTGTCGCTTTCCGTAAGGACGCGTGGTCAGTATGAACCACGAACGGCTTTGAGCCGAGTAGGTGAACCCTAAATTTGACTAGAGCATACTTCATTGCAAGTAGTTCCTTGTCACGAACGGGATAATTCCGTTCCGCAGATTTAAGCTGCCTCGACTCAAACAAAATTACGCGTTCCCTTCCTGCATCGTCTGCTTGTAACAAAGCACATCCGATTGTGAAATTGGAGGCGTCGCAGACGACACTAAATGGTTTCCCAGAGTCTGGGAGAGCAAGAACGGGAGCTTTAACAAGCTCCCCTTAACCGCTTCAAAAGCGTTTTGGTGTTTGGTTTCCCAACACCAGTCAACATCCTTCTTAAGAAGGTCCGTCAATGGCTTCGCCATTTCAGCGTAGTTCTCGCTGTATTTGTGGAGATAATTGGCTAATACAAGCCACTTCCGTAATCTCTAAAATTTTCAGTCGAAGGCCACTCCACAATGGCTTTCACCTTCGCGGAATCCGCCCGAACTCCATCCTTACCGATGAAGCATCCGAGGAAAGGCATTTCCTCAGCACCAAAAATCCATTTGGATGCGTTTGCATAGATTTTATGCTCTCTCCTACATTCTAGCACAGATCGAAGGTGTATTAGGTACGTCTAAACATCAGACGAGTCGCCTTCCGCACGACTATGAACGAATATATCGTCGAAGTACGTCTGAGCGTACTTTCTATGAGGGCGGAAGAGTTGAGTAACCAAGCGATTAAAAGTCGCTGGTGCATTCAAAATCCCCTGTGGCATAACCAGCCACTCCCACAGCATGCCGCTAGGCGTGCTGACCGCTGTAAGCGGAATATCGGACGCTCGCATGAGCACCTGATAATACCCGTCCACCAGATCTAAGGCAATGTACACCGTACAGCCCGCCATATTGTTCTGGAGGACATCCTTCCGAGGAATCGGAGTCTGCATGGGTACTGTAGCTGAATTCAGCTTGTTGTACGCATGCACAATGCGCCACTTTCCGTTCGGTTTACGAACACAAAAAGTGGGAGATGAATGGGAGACTTGCTCTGCCGTACCATCCCTGCCTCTTCTTTCCCCTTGAAAAATGCGTCGATGACGTCGCATTGCTCCTTGGGGAGAGGCCACTGCCTAGTGACGCATTCTTTGGTTCCAGGAACCAAATCAATTTCATGTCGGACTCTCCGATCCGGTGGTAACCCCATCGGCGGGTTGTCACTAATAACATCTCCAAATTCCTTTAATAAGGAATGGTAAGGGTCCTCAGGACCCGCGAGGATCTTGAGACCGCTTCGGGCATTCAATGCCTGTTTGGTTTTCACCAAAAACTGACTCGTCCATCGTGGATGAGGAGTTCAACACCTCTTCCGGACGTAATACTACAACCTCGTCGATTTCATCTTCTTTCAAAGCAGTTTCAAACTCGTTGAAGGACATCGCCTCCAACCACAACAGTTCACCTATCCCATGCAACCGTTCAAGGCTTACGCCTTCTGTGACAACACCTGTCACACTATTCAGCATCATATAGGACTGCTGACTACTGGCCTCGGGACCTATCCCGGGACCCAGATGGGGGAGTCAATTGCACCATCTATTGGAAGCGCATCGCGCCTATCCACAGAGGTATTTACCTCTACCACCATTGACTCGCCGGTCTCACCTACAACGGAGTAGTAGGAATCCTTTCGGACGTGCGAAAGAGACGAAAAACGGTTCTCTTCGCTTGGAAGCGCCTCACGCTTAACCACAGGGATCTCTACCCCTACCACTGGAGTCGCAACTTTTTCGCCGGACACGGCGTGGTCGGAATCAGTTCCGACGTGCGGAAGAGACGAACTACGGGTCTCTTCGACTGGAAGCGCCTCGCGCTTAACCACAGGGGTATCTACCCCTACCACTGGAGTCCCCTCAGAGGAATCCGCCTCTGCCACTGGCAACTCACCAGTCTCACCGTTAACTTCGTGGGGATCAACCGCCGAATCCCCCTCGTTAAGGAACTCTTCCTTAACGTCATTGGGAATGATCATTTCAGACATCCCAATCTCTGGCATATCACGCCAGAATCGCTTTTGCGATCGGGCAAAGGTGGGTTCATGACTCGCCAATGCTTCACCCGATCGCGAGTGCGTTGAGCCAATGGACTTAGACTTCCAGTCTATCCATGGCCCGTGGCGTTCCAACCATTTCATGCCCAGAGTGAGGTCATACCTCGAGTCCAAATCCAGGACTAGGAAACGTTCTAAGCTGTCGAATTCTGCAAACTTCAGCTTAAGGTCAATCGAGACCTTGGGTACAGTAACCTGTACGCCCGTCGCAAGACGGACCGTGACAACGTCACGAGAACGTGCCTCTAGGTCCTCGGCATACAGCCGACCATTCTCCACAGAAGCCCGTCTGACATAATTTTCAGACGCTCCAGAGTCTATCAAGACTCTCCAAGGCTTATCAAAGCCTTTCACGTCCGCAAGGACTACCAGCAAACCTGGCTGGTACACCAACTCGGTGCTAGAAAGCACCGTTTCCCTCGGGGCTTTGTGCTGTCTCTCCTTACACTGGGGCTTAACAGCACTGAAGGATCCTCCAGTAGGGGCGCCCCGCACCTACTGGGAGCCGTCGTTTCCCGACGGCTTGGGCAAGGGCTTTCTCCCAACCCTTGGCCCCTTCCAGCGACTATCTTGCTGGGGATTTTTCGGACATCTGTTCCGCAGATGATCCGTGCTTCCACAGGAAGCATCTCAGCGGCCCATGCCGCTGCAACATAGCTAAGAGCTCTGCCTCGAAGCTCTGCGAAAAAGAGTCAGCGTGACTCTTAGCGGAAGTTTTCTCCTCCGCTTCGACCTGACTCAGGTCCATGGGATCGGGACCCACCTTAGAGGAACAAAAGTTCCTCTCGGCGTTGGACGCCGTCTTAAACGCCTCCTACAGGGATTGGGGTCGGCATCGAAACAGTTCCGAACGTTCTGGTCCTTCTTTCAGGCCTCCCATGAAGACGGGGATGGACACATCATCCAAATACGCTTTCGCGTACATTCCTGACAACAGGGTCTTGAGTTCTTGGACAAATGTTTCCAAGTCCCTAGTGCCCTGACGGCACCTCAAAAACGCCTGATGATTCTGGAAACCCAGATCAGGCGTGGCGAACATGTCCATAAGCTTCTGCTTAAGGACCTTCCATGTTGGAAACACGTCCTTGACTGATTCCGAGCATGTAAACGCCCATGTACGGGCTTTGCCCGTAAGATTGGTCAATGCAAGTCCCACTTTCAAGTGATCAGCGATCACATTCGCTGTGGCAAAGGCCGTTTCGACCTCTCGCAACCACACGTAAAGGTTGTCACCCTTCTCCCCGGTGAACTCCTTTATCTTAAATGATAATGGGGGACACCTCCGTGGAACGACTTCCACCTTAACTCGCCTCATGGGCGATGAGGGCATTGACCCTTGCCTTTACGGCCTCAATGCCCTGCTCCACTAGGAGCTGCATACCCTCGTCAACCAGTAAGGATAACAGCCTGTTAGCGTCCTGCTGGACGAGGGTCAACCTATCCCAATCGTCCTGATTCATCCCTTGCAGAGGATGTCTAGTCTACCAACACAGGTGTTGGATTTACTACAAGTGCTACCAGATGTAGCCGG
>CM047590.1:3561241-3610693 GCA_026184515.1 Peronosclerospora sorghi
CCGCTACTTAGCCGATACGCCCTTATAAAGGGCTTAGTAGGAGAGAGCTCTCCTACTCGGGGCAAGATTCCCGCTTTGGTTTACAATTAGCTTTCGCTAATGCCTTAACGCAAGTCTCCCTTACTAAGGGTGTAGCTAAAGGGAGGGATCCCTTTACGCTACTGCACTCACTACACGCGCGATCAGTCGAGGTCGTGCGTCTGTAGTCGTTGAGTGAACTGAATGTATATTTAATATATAATTAGCCTAAATTAATCTAAACTAATGTAAACTATATGTAATACTAAGTAGAACTTACCAAATTCGTACCTAGCTAAAATGTAATGTACACCACCTGTGTACCAACACGTGGCTGGCTGCCACGCCACCCCCCAAGGGCTCCTGCCCTGATTGGTTAAAATAACCAATTGTTCAAAACCTTCCGAACCGGTCAATACTGACCCCAACCGTAGTGTACCCACGTACACCACCTACTAACTGTGACTCGAATGCAACACTGTTACACCCTGCGTTTCACTATGATCGGGCGTTTTATCCACTGCTTTGATTGTATTGACGAAACACCACTCTTCATTGCGTGAAAGTAGATGGCGCTTTAAAAACGTTTAGTCCTGACTGTCAAGTGCTGGGGAGCGTTGTCTTCAGCGCTATGCACAATAGCGCCATAGATAAAGTCCTGACCGATTAATTCTCGCATCACCCAAGCATAGCGTTCGCTTGTGGGCGACGACAATAATCGGGGGATTGCTAAAAAACAAGTTGTTTATCAGTACTACTGTTATGTTAGCAATAGATTCATCATACATTCGAAAGCTGCAACTTACTGCTGATACAGCAGTAGATGTACTCATAGTTTACTTCATATATATGCCGCCGAAACTGCAGAAAATAATATGTTAACGTTGTTGAAGAAACTGATTATGGCTTTTTGGAATGCTGAATGGAAGGAAGTGTGCCCGCTAACCCGGGAACAACCCTCTAGTCCTTTTTTTTAACATTTACGAGCCTAATAAAGCATCAGGAGAGTCATCCTCCATAAGTGATCATCCTCTCTTAATGATAACTGTGATGGCACTTGACGTTTGAACGCTTTTACCACCTGACGTTTGAACGCCGTTTAGACTGGGGTTTGAACGTCTGTCTCAAATAGAGGTAACGTTTGAAGGTTTTGGAAACTTAGCAGCAGGCGGTGTGGGAGGAAATTCCGTCCCGCAGGCGGATTAGGGAGGTCTGGCCTCATAGCACTTGCATAGTGGAGTGGTTGGCGGGGTAATTTGTATACTATTGTATTCTCCCCCCACCCAGAGAGGGGGAAAGCGGTTTGTTTACGTTAGCAAGACCCCTCCACAAAATTCCCCCCTACCAACACGTACCACCTTTCCCCCCAGGAAGAAAACCCACTAACCACCGCACTTTTACCGCCTTTTTTTGCCATTTCTCGACTCTCCTACTCTTTTCACCGTTTCTTTCTTTACTTCTTCCCACTGCGTATGCAATCGCAACGAAAACTACTACTTCCCTCGGTGTCTCGCTTTGGTCAGCGGTGTTTGAGCTCGTCGGTTTCGGGCTATAATGTTGAGAGTGAACAAGGGTCATTTTATTCCCGCGGGTGTTGAGGTCCGTCGGTTTCGGGCTGCATCGTTCGCATAGGAAGTTGCTTGGGGAGTACAGCGAGAGTTGAGGGTTGTTCAACTGTGGAGGTGATTGAGGCAGGCGAGAGTAGCGGTCCTGCCTTCTGTCTGTCTAGGGTACACCGGGTGCTTGGGTAAAGGTACTAACAGTAACAACTCCCCCTGTGGGTAAAAGCACTGAAATAGCCAAAGAGCATCGGAAGCATCAATTTCACCTCCCATAGTGGCTTCGCAAAGTCAAGAGTCAGATCAACGTCGTCCCGGTCACAGCTGTGCAAGTGCGAGTGAACTGCCGCAAGCTGCTGTTTTCACGTCGACGCCGACGTGCGGAAGAAGGAGGCGTTATTATACTCTTTGGCCTGTTTCATCCGTTCTCCAAGCCAATATCATGCGAACTTCAGTTTCCAACGCTGCTACATCCCGCGGTGACAGGCCTGCAGATCCATTGTGGCATCACTTTATCAAGACACCTACAATGAAAAACAAAACCATCCACATTGTAAAGTACAAGCACTGCGTGCAGGAGCACGAGGAAAGGCCCGACGAGGTACCAGAATAATCTCTTCTCTCTAGTAGAAAGGAGGTACTTGTCAACCACCTCAAGAGCTGCCGCTTTGCACCCATAGAATCCCTGCTGATAGAAGAAGAAGAAGACAAAGCAGCAGGTGACTGCCACAGCGCGAGCGTGCCTTTTGCTGGTTCGCAATTCATCAGCGAACGGCTCGTCGTCTACGTCCTCTGTCCACCTCCATGATAGGATACAGAAAAAGAAGCAAAAGACTCTTCATTCCTTCATCATTGCACATTTTTCCGAGGACAAGAAAGCTGAGTTCCACAAGCTTCTAGTGGAGCTCACAGAGGACCTCAAATTGCTTTTCTTTTGGATATAACGCGCATCGGCCCATCGCGTAGTCGAGTTTCTTAGCTGTGTTGCAGCTCAAGCCCCCCCGTCAAGAAAAAAAACTAGCCACAACCCTGCTCGGCCGCTGTGCTGAAGCCGCTGACGCTGGCAAAAGGGCCACTCTTTTACAACATCAGTCCATGGGCGGACATGTTCTTGTTCTCGACGGATGGGAGAACAGCGCCCATCGTCATATCCTCGGTGTTTTTCTCAACCTATTTGGTGATCAGTGGACGTTCACAGCAGCAGAGTGTACGGTGCGCCAAGAAGGTCTCGCCATAACAGAGCACATCGATAAACTGATTGAGAAGATGACGTCAGATGGATGGAGGGTTGGTGCTGTCGTTACGGATAACGCAAGCCAGTGTGGGAGGGCTCGGCGGATCCTTGCTTTGCGGTGGCCAAAGTTTGCTTTCATCTTTTGCTTCGCTCACCAAGTAAACCTGCTAGTGGAAGATGTTCTTACGAAAGTTTTCGACACTGTCGCTGAAGCATCTTCCGCAATGATCAACGTGTTCAACCGTTCGAAGTCAAAGTGGTTGCCCCTCATCCTAGCATCAATGGATGAAATGTACGGGATACAGCTCAGAATTTACAGGATAGCTGACACTCGCTGGAACAGTGCACCGGCAGCTTTCGCCAGTCTGCTGCGAGTCAGGTCTGCTGTGAAGATGTTGGTCCTCAAGCACAGGAGCGACCCCACCCTTCCAGCTTCTTTCCTTCCAGCAGAGAACAATGATTTTTGGGTTCTTTTGCAAGCAGTAGAAGACAGCATCAGACCACTTGCGCTTGAGTCCTTTGTTATCCAACGCGACGACTGTACACTGGCAGAGGTGCTGCACATGTTCGGCTACATTTACCAAGGATTCAATAGCATAGGCGACGCTAACCTGATGCAGTGCCTCCAGAAGAGATGGGGCGCCTGTGAGCATCCTCTGTACGTTCTGGCATATTTTCTGCACCCAAAGTATCAAGCCCAAGCCCGGGAACTTCCTTAGTCTCCTTTCACGACACCGAAGTTCATCAGTTACATCGCTGTGTTTTATTACAAGCGCTGGTTCGACACCCCCGCGGGAACTCTGCGACGCGAGGTTTGACAGTGGCTCAACGGCACTTTGACTGACGTCAGCCCAGACGAGTTTGGCTCGGCATATCACGAGTATTGGGTGTTCATCAAGACCATGGACAACGGTAGACGCCTTGCGACGTTGGCACTAGCTGCCCTCTCCATTTCAGTCAACTCTGCGAATTGAGAGAGGCTGTTTATCGAGTGGGGTCACATCCACACACCCCGTCCAATCAGGTTGGACCCGCAGAAGACAAAAAAGCTAGGTATTGTCCGAGCTGTAGTGAGACGCAAGGACCTAGCAGAGAAGACTCGAGCAGCGAGCTTTGGTACGACGTTTTTGAGCCAAGCCCAACGTCAAGATCAAGGGCTGGCCGTTCCAGGTGTGACTGAAAATCGGGCTGCTGCATACAGCCGCATTGTGGACAGCGCGGAACGACCGAGATCCAGCGGCAGCGCCGCATCACTGTTGAGAGAAGCGATGCTGCTGCTGGTGTACCTTCTGTCATCAACGTGGACGATGACGATGACGACAGTGTCAGTGACCAGGAGGACGCAGACGGAGATGCGGATGCAGAGAGTAGTTCTACAAGCGACATGATGGAAGAGTGCGCTCAACCTGCTGCTGCAGGTTGGTTGTTTCGGTCGTGGTCCGATACCATTGCTCAACACGACTTTGACGACAGCGACGAAGCGGAAGAAGGCGCTAGGCAGCAGGAGCAGGAATCGAGAGGTGATGACTCACAGGAAAGACAAGAAGCGGATCCGGACCGGCCACCGTTCCCGCCTTGTATGACCCAAATTTTCCGCAGCAGGCTCGCCTACCAGGACTTCGCGGACAAAAGGTCACACTGGAACAGCTGTTTGGCTTGAACTTGACACTACAAGAGCTCTAATAAGTCTAACCAATAATACAACTCTTGCTTTGTGTATCTTGCTTTGTCGGTTTGCGAGATTCGATGAAGATGCTGGCTGCTGCTGCGTCGTGGTGATTGTCTCTTTCCCATAGCCTTCTTGGTGGCAAAACAGTACACGGATAGGCCATGCTTAATGTCGGGTGTCATTGTCCCGTCTTAATGTTAGATGATGTTTGAACGTCACGTTTAGACATTTGATTAGACGTTCAAACGTTTGGGGACTTCCGAGTCGGCGCCTAAACCCAACACTGATGATAAGGCTGACTAATTTCCAAATAGGGTACATTTAGAGAGGTTTGTCTGTATTTTAAGATGAAAGTGTAATGAAATTTATTCCTCTGTATTTTAAGATGTGGGATTCTAGAATATTAAAGTGGGATTTGAAATCGGTACACCCAATTAGATTCCAATCATTTACTAGTTGCCGCCCCTCACGCGCAAGGCTATCGATCGATCGAGCTTCCCACCTCCTAACAATGAAACTTCATGTGGCTATCGCGATGGTGCTCCTTATGAGTACTAAATCGACCTCTGCCGCGGTCGAACTCGGCCGAGCAGTGCCAGCCACGGCTCCAAGTGGACCACTATTCGTTCGTAACTTGAGGGCTGCCGTACTTCCTGACGCACTCAAGCCGTTTGCACGCGAGTTGCTTAAACAAGCACGCGTAAATTTTGCGTACAAAGAAGAAGTTACCACGTGGACGAAAGATGTGGAGGAGATGCCGAAGGAAATTTTGGGTGGCGAGGTTGAAAGGTCTTGATCCCCACGAGAAATTCGCGGCCCTGGGGCTCCAATGGAACGATGACAACCTGTTCCGAAAATTTGCTTTTCGCTATTGGGTGAACGATGTCAGACCGACGTCCGAATATGTGTTTTACAGGCTGTTTGAGTACAACGAGATGAGCTTCGCAGCTGTGGTCAAGAAAATAAATGCCGGCATGATGGACGGAGACAGTAAAATACGAGATTTGGTTTTTTCTGTTGAGAATTACATGCTGGATGTGTGGGAAGGAAACAAGAGATCCCTTCCGGATGCTTTTCGAGTGCTCAGGTTGAACGAGATACCAGACGAGACGGAGCTTTATGCGAATCCCGCCTTTGTCACGTGGATAGAGTATGCGATGAGACTTGCGAGAAATCCTCCGACTAAGTTGTCGTTTAGCCCATGGCTTCGGAACATGCTGAAGGTGCTCCTTAAAGAGGAAAACTCGAAAGATTTCCACAGTCTGGCCACTGTAAAGGGACGGAAATGACGGTCTGGAATACATATGTCACCGGAGATGCTGCACCTTATTAACATAATGGAAGGGGTACATGCTCTTCGCTATCAATGGTACAAGATAGTGAACTCGTAGGTCTAGATTCGGTCGATCTTTATTGTAAGGTTCAAATATCATGCGAATTTCCATTTAGTTTGTCAGTCGAAAGGTACTAGAAATTAGGTGGCACGTTTCAACGCAATTCGCTGGTTGGTAACGTGTCTTTTTGTCGTTGCTAGAGATCGTAGCTCGTCCTAACGAAATGGATGAGCAAAACAAGTGTCATGATCGCAGCTGCGACTCAATACAAATTATCAAGTTGGTATGGTTTCTTTCTCTTGCTTGATGATGGATTGATTCTTGGACGCCTACCGCTGCGGTGTCCTCTTCGCGAGAAGCACTCCATTGTGCAAATGTGATGATGGAAGATTCGACGACGAAGGTCGTCACGAGAACGTAGTGATAAGGGCACCAACCTTATGTCATGGTTGACGTACCGGCCGCGCGAGAACGAGTCATGTCCCGTACTGAATGATTGATTAATTGAGCGTGTTGGTAATGTATGGGGATCAATCCCGAGAGTTGAAGTGCGAGATTTGCGTACAGGTTGACAAAGTGGATGATCTATACCAACGCCTCTGATCAAAGATCTGTTGGAAGAGGGCGCAATTCCTGCGGCACCTCGTGTCGCGTTAATTGCCACTTGGCGACTTTACGATGAAATCGTGGTGTGCTGCACATAGCTTAAGTTAAGTACAGCAACCTACATATATGCATATTATTAGTTTAAGTCTTAATGGGGGGGGCAGACATAAGAAAAAAAGTGTTTATTTCGTGAAATAAACACTCGCGATATGAACGTTTATTTCACACGATATACACACTTTGGAATGAGCAGCTCGAGAGCTGCTCATATCCGAAATAAACGTTTATTTCGTTTTGAAATCCCCCTTTGGTGAACGGGCCCAATCAGGCCGCATGAACGGACTCTATTTCTGGGTCCTAAGAAGGTATAGCGACGGAAGTGCCAACGGACGACCGTCCCTTACGTCCCTACACTCTCCTCCCTTGCACAAATAGCGCTCTCTCGTACATACACCTCTACCTTCCTGCTTTAACCTCTCAGTAAACAGTCAAATAGTAACCATGCCAAGACAGTCGGCCAGACGTGAACTTCTCACATACCTGCAACAAGCCTGCGCTTTTGCGCTTATAGTCGAAGATGAAGATGAAGCTACTGAGCAGCCAGGTGATCTAACGGCCGTTGAGTCTATTGGTGGCTGTAACACGGCTCCATCTACCCCCAAGCAAGGAGGCGGCAACGGTAGCCCACACAAGACTCCATTGAAGAAAGTGCGGCGTTTGGACCATGGAAACTGTGACACGGTGGATCAAGAATACATTGCTGCTGCAACAACATTGTGCTTTCTGATGAGATCGACACACGATACGAGCCGCGGGTTGAAGTTATTAAAACGGATTTGGAGCCCTGTGACTGCTACGTGTCACAGATAGCGAGTCAACCAAATGTCGAGTACAGTGGGTCTCGCAAGCGGTCCTGCATGCACTTTATCACCGAAAAGCAGGATGATTATACTTCATCTTACGAGACCAACCACGGCGAGTCTTCATTGTTCAAGGTAACAACCTCTGCTCGTAAACAATGTATTGAGCACGATTCAAATCGTCGGTTTTTGACTAAGAACTGTCAAGAATGGTCGACAAACTGACACCCAAGTCTTGCAGGCATCGCAGGTTCTTCTTCTCACCAATGGAATCGATCGCGTGCGCCTTCGCAAAACTTACTGGAATTGTATATATCTTATGTATGCGTGGGGGTTTCTTGTTAAAATGGAGGAAGGCTGTAACAGGGTTACATTCGAGTCACTTTTAGTAGGTGGTGTACGTGAGTACACTACGGTTGGGGTCAGTATTGACCGGTTCGGAAGGTTTTGAGCCATTGGTTAATTTAATCAATCAGGGCAGGAGACCTTGGGGGTGGCATGTCAGCCATCCACGTGTTGGTACACAGGTGGTGTACACTACATTTTAGCTAGGTACGAATTTGGTAAGTTCTACTTAGTATTACATATAGTTTACATTAGTTTAAATTAATTTAGGCTAATTATATATTAAATATACATTCAGTTTACATTTTCACTCAACGACTACAGACGCACAACCTCGACCGGTCGCGCGTGTAGTGAGTGCAGTAGCGTAAAGGGAGCCCTCCTTTTAGCTACACCCTTAGTAAGGGAGCCTTGCGTTAAGGCATTAGCGAAAGCTAATTGTAAACCAAAGCGGGAATCTTGGCCCCGAGTAGGAGATCTCTCTCCTACTAAGCCCTTTATAAGGGCGTATCGGATAAGTAGCGGCGAACGCCGCTTAAAGGGAAGTTTTCATCTGTGCGCTAGCCGCACCGTGCGTATACGCACCGGCTACATCTGGTAGCACTTGTATTCAATCCAACACCTGTGTTGGTAGACTAAGGCATCCTCTGCAAGGGATGTATCAGGACGATTGGGATAGGTTGACCCTCGTCCAGAAGGAAGCCTTTAACAGGCTGTTATCCTTACTGGGTGACGAGGGTATGCAGCTCCTAGTGGAGCAGGGCATTGAGGCCGTAAAGGCAAGGGTCAATGCCCTCATCGCCCATGAGGCGAGCTTAGGTGGAAGTCGTTCCACGGGGGTGCGTCCCCCATTATCTTTTAAGATAAAGGAGTTCACCGGAGAGAAGGGTGACAACCTTTACGTGTGGTTGCGAGAGGTCGAAACGGCCTTCGCCACAGCGAATGTGATCGCTGATCACTTGCAAGTGGGACTTGCATTGACCAATCTTACGGGCAAAGCCCGTACATGGGCGTTTACGTGTCCGGATTCGGTCACGAGCGTGTTCCCAACCTGGGAAGTCCTTAAGCAAAAGCTTATGGACATGTTCGCCACGCCTGATCTGGGTTTCCAGAATCATCAGGCGTTTTTGAGGTGCCGTCAGGGCACTAGGGACTTGGAAACATTTGTCCAAGAACTCAAGACCCTGTTGTCAGGAATGTACGCGAAAGCGTATTCGGATGATGTGTCCATCCCCGTCTTCATGGGAGGCCTGAAAGAAGGACCAGAACGTTCGGAACTGTTTCGATGCCGACCCCAATCCCTGTAGGAGGCGTTTAAGACGGCGTCCAACGCCGAGAGGAACTTTTGTTCCTCTAAGGTGGGTCCCGATCCCATGGACCTGAGTCAGGTCGAAGCGGAGGAGAAAACTTCCGCTAAGAGTCACGCTGACTCTTTTTCGCAGAGCTTCGAGGCAGAGCTCTTAGCTATGTTGCAGCGGCATGGGCCGCTGAGATGCTTCCTGTGGAAGCACGGATCATCTGCGGAACAGATGTCCGAAAAATCCCCAGCAAGATAGTCGCTGGAAGGGGCCAAGGGTTGGGAGAAAGCCCTTGCCCAAGCCGTCGGGAAACGACGGCTCCCAGTAGGTGCGGGGTGCCCCTACTGGAGGATCCTTCAGTGCTGTTAAGCCCCAGTGTAAGGAGAGACAGCACAAAGCCCCGAGGGAAACGGTGCTTTCTAGCACCGAGTTGGTGTACCAGCCAGGTTTGCTGGTAGTCCTTGCGGACGTGAAAGGCTTTGATAAGCCTTGGAGAGTCTTGATAGACTCTGGAGCGTCTGAAAATTATGTCAGACGGGCTTCTGGGGAGAATGGTCGGCTGTATGCCGAGGACCTAGAGGCACGTTCTCGTGACGTTGTCACGGTCCGTCTTGCGACGGGCGTACAGGTTACTGTACCCAAGGTCTCGATTGACCTTAAGCTGAAGTTTGCAGAATTCGACAGCTTAGAACTTTTCCTAGTCCTGGATTTGGACTCGAGGTATGACCTCATTCTGGTCATGAAGTGGCTGGAACGCCACGATCCATGGATAGACTGGAAGTCTAAGTCCATTGGCGCAACGCACCCGCGATCGGGTGAAGCATTGGCGAGTCATGAACCCACCTTTGCTCGATCGCAAAAGCGATTCTGGCGTGATATGCCAGAGATTGGGATGTCTGAAACGATCATTCCCAATGGCGTTAAGGAAGAGTTCCCTAACGAGGGGGATTCGGCGGTTAATCCCCGCGCCGATGTAGGCGAGACTGGTGAGTCGCCAGTGATAGAGGTGGAATACTCTGAGGGTAAGCGCGAGTCGCTTAGATAAGAGACCCGAAGTTCGTCTCTTCCGCACGTCGGAACTGATTCCGACCACGCCGTGTCCGGCGAAAAAGTTGCGACTCCAGTGGTAGGGGTAGAGACCCCTGTGGTTAAGCGCGAGGCGCTTCCAAGCGAAGAGACCCGTAGTTCGTCTCTTTCGCACGACGGAAATGATTCCGACTACGCCGTTGTAGGTGAGACCGGCTAGTCACCGGTGGTAGAGGTAAATACCTCTGTGGATAGGCGCGATGCGCTTCCAATAGATGGTGCAATTGACTCCCCCCATCTAGGTCCCCGGATATGTCCCGAGGCTAGTAGTCAGCAGTCCTATATGATGCTGAATAGTGTGACAGGTGTTGTCACAGAAGGCGTAAGCCTTGAACGGTTGCATGGGATAGGTGAACTGTTGTGGTTGGAGGCGATGTCCTTCAACGAGTTTGAAACTGCTTTGAAAGCAGATGAAATCGACGAGGTTGTAGTATTACGTCCGGAAGAGGTGTTGAACTCCTCATCCACGATGGACGAGTCAGTTTTGGTTAAAACCAAACAGGCATTGAATGCCCGAAGCGGTCTCAAGATCCTCGCGGGTCCTGAGGACCCTTACCATTCCTTACTAAAGGAATTTGGAGATGTCATTAGTGACAACCCGCCGATGGGGTTACCACCGGATCGGGGAGTCCGACATGAAATTGATTTGGTTCCTGGAACCAAATACTGCGTCACTAGGCAGTGGCCTCTCCCCATGGAGCAATGCGACGTTATCGACGCATTATTCAAGGGGAAAGAAGAGACAGGGATGATACGGGAGAGCAAATCTCCCCATTTTTCTCCCACTTTTTGTGTTCGTAAACCGAACGGAAAGTGGCGCATTGTGCATGCGTACAACAAGCTGAATTCAGCTACAGTACCCATGCAGACTCCGATTCCTCGGAAGGATGTCCTCCAGAACAATATGGCGGGCTGTACGGTGTACATTGCCTTAGATCTGGTGGACGGGTATTATCAGGTGCTCATGCGAGCGTCCGATATTCCGCTTACAGCGGTCAGCACGCCTAGCTGCATGCTGTGGGAGTGGCTTGTTATGCTACAGGGGCTTTCGAATGCGCCAGTGACTTTCAATCGCTTGGTGACTCAACTCTTCCGTCCTCATAGAAAGTACTCTCAGACGTACTTCGACGATATATTCGTTCATAGTCGCGCGGAAGGAGACTCGTCTGATGTTCCGACGCACCTTATACACCTTCGAGCTGTGCTCGAATGTATGCGAGAGCATAAACTCTATGCAAACGCATCCAAATGTATTTTTGGTGCTGAGGAAATTCCTTTCCTCGGATGCTTCATCGGTAAGGATGGAGTGCGGGCGGATCCCGCGAAGGTGAAAGCCATTGTGGAGTGGCCTTTGCCTGTAAATCTTAGAGATTTACGGAAGTGGCTTGGATTAGCCAATTATCTCCACAAATACAGCAAGAACTACGCTGAAATGGCGAAGCCATTGACGGACCTTCTTAAGAAGGATGTTGACTGGTGTTGGGAAACCAAACACCAAAACGCTTTTGAAGCGGTTAAGGGGAGCTTGTTAAAAGCTCCCGTTCTTGCTCTCCCAGACTCTGGGAAACCTTTTAGCGTCGTCTGCGACGCCTCCGATTTCGCAATCGGATGTGCTTTGTTACAAGCAGACGACGCGGGACGAGAACGCGTGATTGCTTTTGAGTCGAGGCAGCTTAAATCTGCGGAACGGAATTATCCCGTTCATGAGAAAGAGCTACTTGCAATGAAGTATGTTCTTGTCAAATTTAGGGTTCACCTACTCGGCTCTAAGCCGTTCGTGGTTTATACTGACCACGCGTCCTTACGGACAGCGACAAAGTCGCCTCATCTCTCGCAACGGATGGGGGGTTGGCTCTCCTTCTTTGCGGAGTACAACTTTGACGTTAAGTATAAACCTGGCAAGCAGAACGTGCTTGCAGACGCGTTGTCGCGTCGTCCCGATTACGAGCTCGCTCACGCGACATTCGTCACCCCGTCTGTGGTGGATCTCATACGCCAGGCGTATGAAAAAGACCCACAGTGTACGGCGCTTATCAGCGCGTTGGGTGGAAAGGGACTTGGCTCGTCTGAGCCAACCCTGCCAAGTCAAGCTAAAGCTCGATTACACCGTTACAGGTACTGTGACGGTTTGCTATATTATAGAACGAGCGCGGAGGACACTCCGCGGGTGGTAGTTCCTCATGATGAGGAACTGAAGTATAGAGTCCTCTTTGAGGCACATGACGCCCCTACCGGGGGTCATTTAGGTCGGGATAAGACCTACAGCGCTTTTAGCGCTTTGTATTGGTGGCCCAACATGTATAAGTGGGTCGGTGCTACGCACCTGTGAGACGTGTCAGAGGGTTAAACCATCTGCAAGTTCAGCTGCGCCTTTGGCGAACTTGTCGGCTCCAACGGAGTGTTGGAAATTGATTAGTATGGATTTTATCTTCGGTTTTTCGGAGGATAAGGCCGAGAACACCGGCATATTGGTCTTTGTAGACCGTTTGAGCAAGATGGCTCACCTGGCGGCGGTGCCAGTGTCCATTGATGGACAAGGAACAGTGAAAGTGTTCCTATACCGTGTCTTCGACAGCATGGTCTACCCGATTCCGTTTTGTCGGATCGGGATCCCCGTTTTACGGGACAGTTTTGGGGAGCGTTGTTTAAGGTGCTGGGCACCAAGCTCCTCATGTCCACTGTCGAGCATCCGCAGACGGACGGTCGGACGGAACGCGTTAATCGCGTTGTTGAGGATATTCTCCGGAGTTTATGTCCGGATTCTCCAAAGGATTGGAGTGAGATGCTTCCGATGGTCGAATTTGCTATAAACAATTCGGTCCATGCATCTACGGGGATTACCCCGTTTTACGTGAACGGATTAGTGAATCCGAGGATTCCGTTGACGCCACGTGTGTGTGGCGCAGGGCTTGAGGGGGAGGATTACCTGATGTCAGCCCTGTATCTGTGCGAAAGCACATCGATAAGTTCTTATCGACGCGCCTTAGTGTCTTACGACACGTCTTCGATGCCATGGCGGAAAGCCAAGACAAGCAGAAGGAGCAAGCTGACAGCAAGGGGAGGCGTAACGAAAAAGTGTAAAAAGTAGGAGAAAGTGTTTTATTAAACGCTAAAAATCTTCCTACACATGCAGTTTCCAACGTGTTGAGGAATAAACTTCGCCCTAGGTTTGTGGGCCCATTTAAGGTACTAGCCCGAAAGGGCTTGTCGTATACCTTAGACATCCCTAAGGCGATGCGTACGCATCCAACCTTCTATGTGGGTATGATTAAGCCATACCAGAACCCGGAGGCGGGTCCCCTCTTGGAGGAGGGTGGGAAGTTGGATAGCCGAAAGGCACGACAGGTCGGAACATCTCCGACAGGGTTAAAATACGACCCTGAAGCTCCTCAACGAGAGACTCGAGGGAGGCAAGCCGCCCCTCGATGCGTTCATTCGCACTCCCCTCGTTGCGGAGTACCTCCTGGGCATCTTGGATGCGACGGCTGTGCCGATCACAGCGCTCGTGGAGCTCACGTCGCAATAGCGCGACCCCCTCCTCCAGTGCTCGATACGGAGGGTACTCCACATTACCATGTGGAACGCCTGATGGCACGACGCCATCACCGGGGTGAGACCCAGTACCTGGTGAAGTGGAAAGGTTATCCACATTCCCAGAGCTCGTGGGAGTCCGAGACACCCCTGCGGCAGGATTGCCATGACGTCGTTGACGCTTTCGAGAGGTAGAATCCCACTGAGAGTCAACGACCAAAGGGGCCGAAGAAGCCCCTTCACTCCCAGTAGCTGGGAGTTTGACGGAGGCAGATGCAGATCTTGCTTTGCCCTCCGGCACCACATCGAGAGAAGAGCGCGTATAATAGGAGGTAGGTATTTGCCCTTGCGCTTTGGCCTGGGCATAGGCCAAGCGTAAAGACCTCTCTACCCGAACGTCGGGTTCGGAAAAGCTGCTGTACAGCGCATCAAAGTTGGGGAGGCGCTTCTCCCCTTCAGCCCAAGCGCGGAATGCCTGTTCTGCGTCCTCGACGCTTTCGTCCCGTAAGACAACAAAGGGAGTCTCGTGGAGAATATCCACGAGGGAACCGCGCGCCTGTTTCCCAAGGCGCGTCCGGTAGGACTTAACAGTAAACTGCTTAGGCTTAGCAATCTGTCCCGGAGTTGTTTCCGGCGCGCAATTTCACGCGGCAGTATAGCCGCTGGACCAGGGTTATAGGAGGCTAAACCCCTCTTGACCGCGTTCTTAGCCCTCTTTTGAGGGTCACCAGGTACCTTCCGTGCCCGTACGGCACGTCCGGCCTCCTGAACCGAGGCCGGTTCATTGGTGATGGTCGCCTGCGGCGACCCGGATGCATCACCCCCAGTGGGTAAAGGTGGCGCATGAGTTAGTGCGTTTTCCCCACGTGTGGGGGATGGGTTGGATGACCTACAGCGCCGAACGGCGCTGTCGTAGTGGTCAGCCGTTGGGGAGATCTCCCCAAGGGCATCCACTTCCGAGTTATCGGAATAGTTTTCTTCCATAGCACCACTAAAGGTGCTGCTGGTCAGCCAGAGGTTCTGGCAGCTGGAGTTCTCCAACAAAATTTTGTTTATTGCGTAAGCAATAGTCTTGATGGGGGAGGATGTAACAGGGTTACATTCGGTCACTTTTAGTAGTGGTGTACGTGAGTACACTACGGTTGGGGTAAGTATTGACCGGTTCGAAAGGTTTTGAACCATTGGTTATTTCAACCAATCAGGGCAGAAGCCCTTGGGGGTGGCGTGTCAGCCATCCACGTGTTGGTACACAGGTGGTGTACACTACATTTTAGCTAGGTACGAATTTGGTAAGTTCTACTTAGTATTACATATAGTTTACATTAGTTTAAATTAATTTAGGCTAATTATATATTAAATATACATTCAGTTTACATTTCACTCAACGACTACAGACGCACGACCTCGACCGGTCGCGCGTGTAGTGAGTGCAGTAGAGTAAAGGGAGCCCTCCTTTTAGCCACACCCTTAGTAAGGGAGCCTTGAGTTAAGGCATTATAGTGAGCTAATTGTAAACCAATGCGGGAATCTTGGCCCCGAGTAGGAGAGCTCTCCCCTACTAAGCCCTTTATAAGGGCGTATCGGCTAAGTAGCGGTGAACGCCGCTTAAAGAAAAGTCTTCATCTGTGCGCTAGCCGCACCGTGCGTATACGCACCGGCTACAAAGGAAAATCGACGGTAGAGGCTGGAAGATGTTCCGGATTGGTTTGCAGCTAAAAAATCCGGCAATATTGTAAGTTAGGTGCTATAGTAGTTAAATCCCCGCCTTCGAAGATTCGAATCAGACCAGTAGGAAGCTTCATCAACACTTGTATATACTCATTTTACTGCTAGTTGGACTCTGTGTTAGAGCTTCCATTTGTTGCTTTTGCCTCGAAGGGTTAAGTGCTTGAAGCAAGTAATAACCTGTAATTTGTCAGGATCAACTTCACGTGCGGCCTCGTCGCGCATGCGCAGGATCTGTTCCTGCTCAGCCAGTAACTTTTCAATATCCTGACGATCAGATGTCATTTCCTACGTCTCTATTCCACGATTTAGCTCAACAGCCTAGAAAAAAGCTCAAAATACGATATTTTTCAAAGCATAACGTACGTTTCATGACTGACCTTCTTTTAGGCTTTCCAAGCTAATATCATCTCACCAAAGTTGAGCTGACATCGAGAGAGAGTACGAAACCCGTCACTCCACTGAGGCGCCAATTCGGTGGCTTTGCGCGAACTGAATAGCTTGAAAATCTTCGCATATTGCCATAGAAGCCTGAGCCAGTATTTCGTACAATGATGCGTTGTCTGGGTCAACACTCAAAGCTTCTTTCCATCTGCTCATGGCTGCCCGAAATCTTACAGCTTCGGCAAGAATATTTCCCTCGTCTTTCAAACGCTTTACTTTGCCACTCGATGCTTTACTAGCATTACGTTATTTTCTTCTTCTTGGTTTGCTTCCTTAAATTCAATACACAGTGGTTCCATCTTTGCTTTGTTTCCATGATTGAGTCGTTTTTTCGACCGTTTTAACGTGAGTCGTATGGGGGACATTGTTTACAGGTGTAACAATGGGTTTTAGTTAGGTTTTAACTAGTTAAATGTTACAATAAAGACCTGTCTGGTGATTCGTTAACCAACTAAAGTGTTGAGAAGCTGATACACACCAATACGAACTACGGCGTCTAGCCGATGTTGTCCTGAACTTGACAGTCTTTAAAAAGGAAATCTCGTTAGACTCAGAAGGTAATAGTGACGGTATTTGACAGCGAAAACTAGGACTTGAAAGCCAAATTCAAATTCAACAAGCCGCAATTACTGCAGAGATTGAGTACACCAAGTAAGAGTGATTGATTACTCCCAATCAGTATTTGGCCCTCGCATCAACACTTACTTCCAATCACAGTGCTTTGCGTATTTGAGGTGAAATAAACACTTTTGAAGAGAAATAAACGGGTCACTCAGACCGGCAGGGGTGTATATCAAAATTGATATAACCTGATATTTGTTTTATATAAACGTTTATTTCATTTGGACTAAACTTTAAGTTTGACCCCCCCCTAATCTTAACAATATTTGATTGATATAAACGTTTATTTCGTTTGGGCTAAACTTTAAGCTTGACCCCCCTATTATTAGTTTTCGTCTTAATATTAACACTAATCACTTTTGATTTTGATTATTTCGGTCACGTGATTATTGTGGAGTGAAGTACGCCGTGCTTACGGCTAGAAGTTTCTCTCGATTATCTCGTGGTTTGTGAATTGTGTTACGGTCTCGCATTACGTGATACACTAAGTGGATTTAACGTGGATAATACCGATTGTTTGCGTTTTATTGCTGGTGTTACATTTCTTTCTGTTGCTATCATTTTAGTTATTTAGTTGCGGAATTAAACGCGCTAGTACTACCAGAGTGATTGGAACGCGTGTGGATCAGTACGCCGAAGCGTCATGATTGACTCTGAACAAGATCTACTTAGAAGATCTTGATAGAGCATTTACCATATGTTCCCTCAATATGAAAAATAGAATTTGGGTGATATCGAGACAGCTTGTTGCTCGCGAAATAGTTGCATTTGTTACGCCTTTCGGTCTCTTTGTGTGGAATAGTATTTCCATTTGTATTTAACAATGCTCCTTGGATCTAGGAAACACTGATCGACAACGTATTATCTATTCCTTGAGGATCAGGGAAGACTCTAATATATATATATATATATATATATATATATATATATAATCTCTGATCAACGGACACAGCCTAGGCAGACGATCGTCCTAAAACAACAGGTCGTCAATCCTAAGATGATCTTATCGTTCTAAGTTTTCACGGATCAACAAGGTGTCGGATCATGTTGTAATGTTTGTATGGAAGTTGACGGAAATCGACTATGTTAGTCGTGGTATCTTATAGTACACCAGGGCCACAGAGAACGAGACATTGCCTAGAAGTATTACGAGCCCAGAATTAGGCTCGGATAGACATGTCAACTTTGTGATCGGTCGGATAACGGTAGAGATCGACTACAAGGCGCCACGTCCGAAGATGTAGTATTGAGGACACTGAAAAAGTGGCCTAATCAAGACCTATTACATGTGACGCGAGACTTGAATCGCACCGCCGATAACTTTCAACGCTAGTATTACAGGATCAGTTCGTATAGAAGATCACTGATAAGGCGTTATTAGCCAAATTGGGCGAGAGAACGGGTTACTGGAGATGAGCATATCGGAAGACGACAAAGAAAAAGACACTGCTATCTACGATTAGGTGGTGTGGTGGAGCGGCTGGCAAAATTTTGAGGCTTGGCAAGTCGTTCCCACAGTGCGAGACTACCGACTAACGAAGGGGGTCCTCCGGGTGTCCTGTGACAGGACTATGTCTTGCTCACCTTGTGTACCCGACGGTTTGGGCGTGGGTCGCTCTCCAGGTGACTGGGACGTAGATCCCTGCAATTCCGTTGCAGATCAAGTGATTCGTAGCAGATCGGCGGGTGTCGATCAGGTGCAAAATCGTAGATTCGAGATCCCTGGAAAAAACTGGGGGGCGAAGATCGCAGATCTATGATCGCTGAACGCAGATCGACCCAATTGATCTAGTGTGAACTGGCAAGATCGCAGATTGATGATCGATGATCGCAGATCGTAGATCGATCTCGTTGATCTAGTTCGAGTTGGCGAGATCGCAGATCGATGATCGATCTCGTTGATCTAGTCGAGTTGGCGATATCGCAGAACGATGATCGCAGATAGCAGATCGATCTCGTTTGTATTGTATGAATTTGCGAGATTGCGGGTCTTAGATCGCATATCGACGCTGTCGATCTAGTAGAAATCAGCGAAGGATACTTGATCACGTGGCGGAAGTCTTCACCACTTGATCGCCGATCCTCTGAAGCCTAGATTGATAAGTAAATACCCAATATATTTATTATTCCTATCCTAAACTTAAGAGTAAGGGGGTCTATCTGCACTTTCTATGTGCAGATCGACGGATTTCACAAAAATCCACCTAGAGTTCCCAAGGGCGCTTAAAGCAGCCGAACTTCTAGAGGAAAGATGCAAACCAATGGGGGAAGAGGTTAGAACACTTGGCTCGATCACCCTACCAATAAACTTTCCAAAAAGGGGTCCGCTGACACAGCGGGCGGAGTTGAAGGCGAGCTCTTCTGAACTTTACGTCTGCCGGTGTGCCAAAAAGGGCACTACGTGCTCCCGCCCGGGACGTGTGAAGGTGCGTACGCAATGAAAGGGAGGCGAAAAGTTATCACGCCGTCCCAATCGATGATCTATCTGATCGGACACAAAAAAAGAACTATATTTTTCCTTATATCCTAAAATCAACCAATTAACTAATATCGACCAATCAGCTTTACCCAACCTGATATGCATCACCGACCAGTCAACCTGATATAAATAGTCCGTCTGTCGCTCACCATCATGTACTTGTACCCTGCGTCGCTTCTGCTCCGGATGGCCCGTCCATGTTCACAACAGTTGACCCCAAAATCTTCCATACGCTTCTCCACAGTTGTAATCGACTGATCGCCGTTCGATCCCGAATGAAAGTCTAAAAGAAGGGGTTGTGCAAATTTTACGAGCTAAACGAATCCTCCAGGTTCAAGATATCGAAGAATAGATCGCCGATCTGAAGACCTATGTTTTTGCGGAGGTCTGGCCATGCTAGATCAAGATTGGAGGAAAGCTTTTGCCAATATCACCACATATTGTAACTTCATTAAAATGAACTCCTTTGTGTCGGATCAGATCTACGTCGGCCGATCGAGATGATCGGCAAACCTGGTCTTCCCAGAGTTGATGCAACCCGATAACCTCCACCACGATCACATCGGTTTTGAAGAGGAAAATTTAGGAAACGACCGGACATACCACAAGCTCAGATCGCACTTTCATTGGAGGGTAGTGTCGAGCGTTAAGTATGACTGTGAGACAGTGAAAGAACTGTCGAATGTCAAGAATGGGTTGTCGGCGAATATCCAGGAGACATACCCATGCGAAGTGATATCCATGGCTGCGATCCCGTTCCTACACTGATCTCGCCAAGGCATTACTGAAATTCTACATTACCGAAATTCTGATCTGGACCGATCTGTGTACAGGTCTGGTAATCGCAAAAGCCGGCTCTACTCGCACCGCCCCAACAAGTTGCAAATAGTTTATAGCGAGCAAGGTTATCCGATATGGATTTCAACGGCAGATGCTTTCGATAGTTCAACATAATCTGGGGTCAAAAGCAGAGAATGAGAAGGCGTATCGACCATATGCCGACGTAAGGTCGAGCAAATGGTGTAGGCGTCGATGAGACCGATCAAGATGTACGTTGCAGAGACCGATCATCAAGATCCGAATGAGGTATGCGGAGGGATTGGTGGTCGCGTGAAATTCTCCATTCGGTTGGATCAGGATAAATATCCCATATATGGTTGGGATCTACGGTTGGATCAGGAGAAATATTCCATAAATAATTGGGATATACAATCAAGTCAGAGACAGCGATTCGGATCATATGTAACAGAGGTCGAATCGGAATGCTACGCGATGGCGATTAAAGATCCAAAGTAACAACCAGCACGCCTGAGAGTATAAAATAAGTTTTGGCGGTCGATCCCACAATAGGCCGAGGCCTTGTTGAACTGGGCTCATGGGTATGGCTCCACCTGGATCGGGTGTAGGAAGGGTGTGCTAGGAAGTTGGCTCATATGTGGCACGGTCCATTTACAATGGCTGAGCTGTACTCATGAGGCTCAGCTCATCATATTCAATACGCTTTTCTCGATGGTATACATCCTGAAACTCATGAGAGTACGATCAATATCGGATCATCCAAGGACGGCGTCCTTTGTCCAAGATGTTGCAATAATTGACTTTAATTTGAAATGAATATTTAATTGTTGAAAGGAACTTGGGTTATAAATTCTTATATTCGGTTGGTTATGCGCTTTACCGAATCTAAAAAGTAATTAATGATTAAAAATATACATAAATGCGGTGCGTGGATCAAATAATTAATTATTTGATCCACGCACCGCATTTCTGTATATTTTTTATATTAGTTACAACTTTAGGTACCCGTAGTACCGACGGGGTAGGGCATAAAAACCGTCTGTACGTCTACAAAACTTTCCTCCCATGTATTTCAAGGGTTAGGGTAGCGACAAGATATACTCTACATTATACTAATGTGGTCACAATCCTTGTGCAGATCATTGCAGCACCTCCTTATACACAACATTCCGCATGACCTGATCCTCCACGCGGTTGATCGATTTCGCTTCAAGCAGGACAGAGATGTTTTCCGGAGCTGTTGCGCGGTAGAATGCAACATACAACTGACAGTGGGAGAACACGTCTTTTGCAAGGCAAATGCCAACCTTTGGCAGTGTCTGACCTTGGGACTTGTTGATGGTAACTGCGTATGCAACACGGATCGGAAACTGCTTCCGTAGCACCGGAACAGGAGACCGGATGCTTCGGAGAACAATGGAATACGTGGGATCAGCGCAATTTGCACTGCTTGCTCGCTTGTCAGTGTTTCAGCTTCGATGACGCGAGCCACACACCTTCGAACAATCAGGCGTGTCCCGTTGCAGAGGCCGCTGCTTGGGTTGAGGTTCCGCAAAATCATGACGGGCGTGCCGATCTTGACCGTAATTTTGTGCGGTGGCCAAACGTTGACTTCCAGCTTGTTGAGGTACTCGACAGGTATGTGATCGGCGCCCGCTTCGCTGTCCACCTTGTCCACACTGAAAAAGCTTAATGCATTTCCAGGCACTATATCGAGCACCGCGGCGTTGATCTCCGATACCTCTTCATTGCGTGCAGCAAGGATGGCACGGCCACTGAAGTAGTCGCGCGCGTTCGCACTGGCAGCGTTGGCGATCTCTCCGTAAATGGAGCTAATGGGACCGTTCATGGTGTGTTCCCGCATAATCATGCTGGGTGGGAATTGTAAAAAAGTCACCCTTCGCCTTCTGAATTTTTTCTTAGCCCAATGCCAACAGCCACTCAGCAAACGTCCGGTCCCCGAGTTCGTCACGGCGATGGTCCGCAGCGGCGCGCATGTTTTTTCGTAGCTGGCGCACGTGCACGTGATACCACTGATACGACTCTTTGACCGATGCTGCGCAGATGTCACGCCGCAGAACCTTTGGAATCACTGGGAGCACTTTCCGGAAGTCACCGCATATGACAAATGTTTATCCTCCAAACTTCGTCCAGTAATTTCTCGAAGAGGGAGATCCAGAGCCTCGAATGCGAACTTGTTCATCATGGGGGCTTCATCCGATAGAATCAGTGTTGCGCATCAAATCATGTTGGTAAGGTCACCTTGTTTACGGATTTGGCAGATGGATGTGGGCGTGAGCTCCATTGGTAGCTTAAACCGTGAATGAGCTGTCCTCCCCTGGGCCAACAGGAGGGCTCCAATACCGGATGACGCGACAGCAAGAGAAATTTTGCCTGACCTCTAACAGCCTTGAGGATTAGGTTTTCGAGATACGTCTTGCCCATCCCTCCCGGTCCGTCTACAAAGAAGACCTTGCTGCTGGCATCGTCGTTGTTGTTGCCACAGGATGCAACGATGCGGCGGAAGATGTTGTGCTGCTCGTCGTTGAGCGTTTCAACCTCGCGCTCAGCCTCATCTCTTAGCTGTGCGGCGTTGAATGACATCTGCTCTTCCACAAACCGGTTCCTGTGCAGCTCATCCATTGCAAAGTATGGTTCCGGCGGGTCAAGATCGCTCAACGTCTTTCCGCTGGTCTGAAGCATCTGCGCGATAAGGTTGAGGTCAAGGATGGTAATATGCTCCTCGCTTGGGTTGTGAGTACCACCGTTCTGACGAAGTCGGTGGCAACAATCGTTAGACAGGTTGTCGCGGAACAGCTCCCAGAGGTGTCTGGGGTCTGCCGGCGGACCGTGCGTGAGGATAGTAACAAAAAGCGATCTCAGCTGCGCCCCTGTATGCATCCACGCGGCCTCACGCAAGCACCGCTCCCACTCGTCATCGTTTTCGTACAGTCCACGTGCCACGCACGCCGCCTTCAATGTCGGATATTCGATGCCCTCGAAAGTACGTAGCGCTGTCGCGTTTGTTGCCCCCGTCACATTTGTCAGAAGCATGCGCATGAAGTACTGCTCCCCGGCATTCGTGTTCACAAAGTACAGTCGTCCGATGCACATTCCCTTCTTGCGTATCGTCCAGGTCTTGCGGCTGTTGTTCCACACAAATCGCGTCGCGAAGTCAATGTATGTGGTTTCTTGGGCACCTGGGATTTTTTTCACAATTGGCCTCAAACCACTGCGTCAGCGTTGGCTTGCGTTACCTCTCTGCGTTAATCACCTCGGGCAGTTCCCTGTTGGCATTGAATATCACTTGCTGCTTGTTGGGCAGGTGCACTTGGAGTCGCTGAATCGAGGGCGCATGGTCATGCATATTGAACCCACACAGCCGCCATCCCGCTTCCGGAGCTGAGATGTAGTGTGCGTCAATGTATTGCTGCACCTCGTTAACATCATCAACAAGAAAAGTGGCGCGATCGTGTCCTTTGTACACATATTTGAAGAGGTACTTCACTGCTGAGATCGATGAGCACACCTGAGCAGAAACAAAGTGGCGGTCAGTACTACCATTGATCCAAACATGGGACGTAGTATCGTATCAACGTTCTCTCACCTCCACATTGCTATGGGCGTCGTACTTTGTACTCAGGTAGAGGTTGTGCGAAACAATACAGCGATTATCCACCCGCCGTTGTTTCAAATAGATAAACTATCGTAAATCATCTCGCCGCTTGTACATGGGATATCCGTCGTGGTCTGCACTTGTCTCGTCGCGGAAAATCTTGGGATATCGCTTTGTGCATTTCCCTCTCTCCATGCATGGTGCATTTGGATACTCATCTCCGCAAGGTCCGTGCACTAAGCATCGGGTCACCGTTTCGTACGCATCCGGATGGGTCTCGCGGTCGGGAATCTCGGCGGAGACAGCCGTGTCAATCTCGTCCGCAGTTAGAAGCTTGAATTCCGCGTCAAGGATCAGCAGGATGTGTGCATGCGGGAGGCCTCATTTCTGGAACTCGATTACCCAAGTGTACACGACCACGGTTCCAAACACTTTTCGGTCCTTGGGGTCGGTCTTCAGCTCCAAGAACTTGATGTTGAGCACGCGTGCCACCAAATCCGGCCGATCCTGCGCAGTCTGGCCCTCCTCTATCTCCCGTGGGATCTTCTCCCATTTGGTAATGCAGGTGAACGTGATGAAGAGGTCAGTTTTTTTTCCAAAGCATCGCACAATGACCTTACATCCTGGTAGAGCTGGTTCATCTGCCGAGGGCTCCCTGAAAATGTTGCCAGAATAATCAAGCGTTGTTCAATTTGGTCTGCGTCAGTGTCTCCGGCATTCAAGGCATCGACGACTCCTGAGTACAGCTCACATCAGAGTTCCTGCTGATTTTCTTGGACCCAGTTCAGGCGATTCTGCTCGGTACACGCCATGCATCCACCATATACTCCTGTAGGAGTCAGACATCCAGGAAAATGTGGTCACGTCGTTGGCAGGGGTGGAGCATGTGCGCGTAATATTGCATTTGCTTGACACCCATCACCCCACCACGACCACGCACCGCATTGGCATCGATGTTGTTGAACTGCTGATTGTTGTCGTTGTATTCATAGCCGCGTAGTGGGATGGTTGTTTTCCAACCTTGTCGCCCGTGGGGAAAAAGCAAAATGTAATGCAACGGGGTATAGGCCGAGTGGAGTGCAGAAATGAGCTGGAGCAGCCCTGCTTGCAGTTGTACAACAACGTCATGGTCGCTCACGCTGCCGTCGTGTCCATCTCCGACCGTGATGCCGCCGATTTCATCCACAGTTGGTGCATTGTAGCGGCACCTGTCCTTACATGATAGCGAAACCAATCGTAGGGTCAGCTCCACCGCAGGCTGATTGGCAACAGATTGCTGAACTTTCTTGTAGATGGGAACGTAGGGATGGCATGCCTGCAGCATCTCCTGCAGCTCGCCCATGATGCGTATGTCCAGACCCTCAAAAACATCCATCCGTTGATTGAGAGCAGATGTGCTATAAACAATGTAGAGCTGCGAGAACTTGGGTCATTCCCTGCGTCGGGCAGCAAAAAATTTCCCATGCGATGGTACAGGGCTCCCTGGAGCCGAAATGTGTAGATCCTGCCTTGAGTGAATCGTTCATCGATATTTGCCCCCAATGATGTGAATGACAGCGCGTTGTTGTACGCCCTGATGTTCCTGCGAAACGCCTTTGCAGATGACGTCTGCGCACTCAGTAGTGTGGCAAGAGGCTCTGGTGGAGTGGTCAGAGGATCGATGTTTTCAAATTTGCCTGCGGCGCAACACATATCGAACACCGCATTTATCAATCTGGGTCGCTTCACTCGCTCCTCCACCCAGTGTAATGCTTGGCATGATGCACATCGGACGTCCATCCGCTCCAGCATATGTCGAAGTGTACCCCGTGCTCCTTCCAGCGGCTGCCGGGACACTGCTTCTACTTGGACTGACCTCCGAGCAGCGTGCGCTGCATTATCTGCCCTTAATTCTTCTAGAAGCATCATTGCACGCCGAGCACGTCTTGCCGCTGCCTGAGCCTGGCGTCGTTCTTCTTCTTGTTGTTGTGTCTCAAGAGACGTTCTTGAGCAGGCCGCTCCCGAGTTAGTCGAATTCTTTAATATTTTTGTTCTTGGGTCTCAACAGCACGTTGTCGAGCATGCTTCTCCCGCGCCAGTCGGTTTCGTCGTAAATGTTCTTCTGGCGTCTCAACAGCACGTTGTCGAGAACGTCGCTCCTGAGCAAGTAGGTTTCGCCGTGAGCGCGGACTCTCGTTTTGCTTTAGCATTGGGGGAAGCAAATGTGGTAGTGGGCAGGGTATTGCTCAATTATTATACTCGATATAAGCCCGTATGAACAGATGCTTATTTCTATAAGCGCTATTTGTAATATTTGTAATAACCAATAGGGGCTCCGTCCATGGATCAATGAATTAATCAATTTATTCTATTAATTGAAGCGTCATCAAGCACAAAAAGATGTATTCAGGCATCCAATTCAATAAAACTACAAAGCTATTCTATCTCCAAATAGCCCTGCTTCCTAAAGAAATCCTTCAAACATACCAGGCCCCTCTGTGTATTTAGGAGATAAGGTGCTTCTATCCTCCTTAGCACCCTTCTGCCAGAGGAAAACACCCTTTCTGAAGGAGCAGAAGTTGCTGAAATTGACAATATGGCTCTGGTCATCCTGTCCAAAGTGGGAAACTGTTGGTGGTTTGTCTTCCTCCATATTAAAGGGCAAGTGCTGGATGGCACAGTCCTGTAGCACAGGTACATGTCCACCTCTTCATTGAGTCCATATAGGCTGTTATTTTTCCTCCACTAGGTTACCCCAAGAGAACATCTCATCTTTTAAAGTGTTTGAGGGTGTAGAGGTGATTGGCTGACTCTCAGAGCTGGTTGTTGTTTCTTTTTCCATTTTGTATTGCTGAGCTGTCTCAAAAAACAGAAGCTTCATGGAGTTGACACTGTGACCTTGAACTTTGATATCCAAGAGGCAGTCATCTAAAGCTTGCTGAAACCATTTAATATTGAATCTAGGATCCAAAATGGTGGCCAAGTAGTTTGTGTCCAATTTTACTTCCATCAGAAAATATTTGTGAATTTTTTTCAGCATTTTCCAGGCTACAGGCTCCATCTGGCTGGCATCATACTGGTTTTCAACCTGCTGCAGCTTTTCCCAAAAATTTGAATAGATTGGGAGTACAATCCCAAGAGTAGGATATGTGTCTCCAGAGAGTAACTCTGTGGCTTGATGGAATGGCTGCAGAAAATTGCACATCTGTTGCAGCTTTTCCCACTCTTCTTTGACCAAAAAAAAACCTCATGAAATCCTCTGTATCTGTTAGCTGCTGAATGCTGGGTTTCAACATCAAAGCTCTCTGAAAACATTGCAAAGGGGGAATTCCATCTTGTGGAAACATCCTGTACCAGAGTGTTTGCTGTTCAAGTGCTCTGGTGTAGGGAAACAAAAGGTTGAAGCAAATTTCTCCTTTGGGGGCTAGAGTTCACTGTGATGTCCAAGTATTTGATCCTTTTGTAAACTGATTTGAGATCCACTCTGGCAGTGTCAGTTTCTGAGGACAAAGCAAGGATGCTCATAGGATCTGCTGTCTCCCTTTCCAATTCTGCTTCCATGAGCTCCTCCATATCTGGGCCTTCAAATGCAGCTATGCCATCCTTTGGAACCAGATTGATAATGCGGGCACAACACCTGCGCATATGAGAGGCCACATCAAATTGAACTTGAGATCTCTTGGGAAAAGTTTGAAATAAAGTGAGGTTGTTTCTTCCATTGTCCACAGTAACATGACCATGGATGTCAAGAAAACCAAGTCTCTTTACCATAGCAAAATAACATTCCTCCAGGTGGCTTCCATGATGACTGCCAAAAAAAAGAAAAAAATTTTTTTTAGATACCTTCATACATAAATCTAAATTTCAAAGACTTCTTCTTACCTTTAACCTTTTCCAATCCAAATGTAACACTTTCCATCTTGAAATCAGCACCAATCCAGTGGCCTGTCAAGGACATAAATGCATTTTTTCTGGCTGAAGTGCTCCAGCAATCTGTAGTGAAATGAATTTCCTGAATATCATTGATATTCTCCAACACTTTTTTAGTCCAGTGTCTCTGGTTGATTATGAATAACTGAAGTGCCCAAGATTTCATGGCTTCTTCCTTCACCATCATGTGGGATGTCTTGCCATTGCTGGATAAACCAACATCCTGATGAATGATTTTTTTTCCACAGATTCAAAGGAAAGGTCCAGATCTATGATTGCTTCCAGCACAGCAGTTTTCAAATTAACCTTGGTAAGTGCCTAAAAAGCTCTGTTATATTTGAAGATACTATTGAGCAGACAGAAAACCATTGATGTCAAACTCACCATGTCAAGTCTAGCTTTTTTGCTGACAACAAATTGGTCTAGACAGGTTACCATCAGGTATGGATCTGCCCTCCTTAATGATCTTATGTTTGTCCCTTAAGTGCCTGTTGAGGTTGGCCTGGCCTTTGCCTTGCACAACCACAATGGTTTTCTTACATGATTGAGATGCAATGCATCTATAGGTCCTTTCCTTTTTCCCATTGTTCACTGTCCCCTCTACCAGCTCAAAATATGTCCACACATAGCCGGACTCCTTTTTAAGTGAACTAGAGTTGCTAACCACACTCTCCAGCTCAGTTTGGGCAGCTTCACCTGCCTGCTTCACCTCCTGGGTGAACTGGCTTGCACTGTCAGAGGGCAAAATCTCAGAAACCTGACTGCCCTCCATAGCAGTAGCTTTTGGAGTGACACTAGGTGCTAGAGGGGAATTAAATTTGAAGTCTGTGCACACAGTGACGACCTTTTTTATTAATTGTCTATTAACCAATCAATTTGATCCATGGATCAGATACATGTATCTTGGATCTGGATGGAGCCCCTAATAACCAATAATAAAGTCGAATTCAATTATGACCGATTTATATTATAGTTCGAATTCGACAGATAAATTACTATTGATGAGAACTGTATTAAGCGTAATGAGAGGCAACTTCGCCTTTTAGGTAGACTAACAACTTGTAATAATATACTGCTTAGTACCTATGTCACCTGTTCGAGCGGCCATGAGCAGCTGCGGCACCTTAACGCTCTCGGCCAGCTTGTCGACGGCGCCATCACGCTTTAGTTTGTTCTCAACAACCTATGTAGGGTAAAAGACACATGAACGAGCACGACTGAATCGTCTTGTGCACATTTCGTTTCGCCCACCCATGAACCTCAGTACATGCCGTAACTGATCAGACGCTCGACACCTACCTCGGTCCTAAGGTAATTGATGGCGTCCTGAATGCGCGGGCCAAACTTTTCACCAAACGTGTACTCCTTATGCTAATCAGTAATGCCGTCCATACTCTCGAGATAGAGCATCAAACAAAAAGAAGTGGTTCTAAAGCAAGAATCACAGTAGGAAACGTTAGAAAGAGCAGCGCTCCCGCTCCAGCTAAACTGTACAAAACGGACATCTTGTTACTTCATCTTGGCGTGCAGCTGAGAGACTGTCGGATAACGAAGTGTCATGTTGTTAGTAGTCGAGCGCCCAATTGTTAGGTACTGCTGATTCCGCCGCAAGACACACGAATACACCACAAACAACGTTTTCAGCGCCTTGCACGATAGAATGACAATCGTTTCTTACGTAGAACGCATTTGAAGCCCTTACACGTGGCAATTTCACCGCCTGCAAAATGTCGGTATGTAAATCTGCTATTTCTAACCAATGATAAAGTCGAATATTTTTTTACTTAACTGTAAAAGCTCTCTTTGTAACCAATTAAACGAAATCGATATCACAGTTCGACTTTGTTTAGGTACGGGATCATCGATGCGGACATGGTATTCTTTTATATATATAGAGAGAGAGATACACATAAATCCAAACCATTCATAATATATTACTCCTTAGTTTCTCTATCGCCTAAATCTATTCGAATTAGGACTAAAATGGGTAAAGGAATTAGGTATAGTTATTCTTGTTTATAATAGATTAACTAACACACAAATTACGTTTGTTTCGTACATATATTGCGCACTACATACGCAATACAGTAAAATCTAGCCTTTAACAGCTACTTGGACTTTGTGGTCCGTCTAAACGATCACCGGTACGTTCGGATAGATGTCTAGAAGAGCGTAAGGGGACGAATAATCCTCGACTAGGATGACCCTAGCCGAGGGCCTACATAGGCTCAATTCCCATCTTTCAACGCACCAATTTGACTCGCTGATACACATGATCAGGAGTATTGGCTTTGACATGAAGACAATTGTCGAGGATAATAGCCATGAGAAGCGAATAGATATTATAGATCGATTTCGAAAAAAATATGTCGCTTTGCCGGCTTCATCAGCGTCCACCAAATCTCACATCGAGGTCTTTATGCCGACGTGGACCCGTACACGGGGAATGGAGGGCCTCTTTTGCGATCGGTTAGAACTATAAGCATCCGTCACTTCGTCTAAGGGAGGTTTGCCCAGGTTACAGGTACACTTTGCCTTCGCATGTCTCGGTGGTCCAGCGAAGGTATACGTATGGCAGTGCAGACCAGCCGACCCGTCTGCATTCACAACGCTGGAAGCGTTAAAAGGAGTTAAAGCTCATTACAGCCTAATCAGTTGTCGATATAAAGTCTTGGATATGCTTCAACGTAAGCTTGATGTACAAGCTTACTCAAAGAAAGCTCAATAATTGTTATCAAATATTGTGAATGAGTAACTAGACTCGGCTACCCAAGTGGCTATCTTTATGAAAGGGCTGAATGAGGGTTTCGTAAACGTTGATTCACCTACTGCTGTCCCAGCACTAGAAGCGTTAAACTGGCAGACTAAATAGAAAGAATTTTATCCAGGCGTTTCTATTACGTTTCTGCAAAAAGGGCTAGGATACTTAATCTGCGTGTACATCTTGTGCGCAAGGGGCATATGATAAAGGGACGCTTCTACTGCAGCAGCAGTAGATGACTTTGTATTAAATCATTACAGCGTCAAGTTGTAAAACGTTATGTAAAAGATGAAATTGCTTCTGGTTTTGATAAGATGACAGAAAACACAAATTTGTTTGCTATATCATTTTATTTACTACTAATTTGCTTACTCATGTCATCCGTAACATCCATACGCGGAAGTTGTGGGCAATTTTCACTAGTTCCATGAAATTAGAGCAAATACTTACAATGTAGGTGCACTCGCCATTTTATGTTGGGCACCCTGTCCTTATAGTTAGACTCGAAGAAAGAGAGAGACGAATTCCCACGACAAATGGTGTGGCAAGCCAGAAGTGACCGATAGCCTCAAATTAATTTTCGTGTGAACACAGCCGAAAATCATGTTTCGTCTGCTGACGTGTTGAAGGACAAGACTTGTGCATTGAGCGGATGTCAGATTCGAGAATAAAATACGCCATTGGAAGATCGTCTTGGCCCATCCTAAGTTAATGAAGCCCTCCACGACGTCAATACCAGCGTACGTCAAGAAAATAGGCTCTCTACTGATCGAAATGTGCTCAATCTAACTGGTAAGGATCAGCGTACCGAGTATTTGGTCCGCTTGCGGGTTACCCCAAAGTTATATATAGAAACCGCTTGCAGTGTCCTGGCAGCTCCTTAGGGGTAGTTCAAAAAAGCAGGCTTCAGCTCAAACTCAGGGTTATTGATTTCACGAGCACTAAGTATCTCCCCGTTGAGAACGTCAATCCAACGCATTATGTGAAGATCCATAGTGAACGCGAATCCATGCACGGTGTTTACAACGGTGTACTTGAGATGGCCAAGAACAACGCAAGGTATTCCTGTTTCAATACAGGCATAGTGGGGTTCATTCCACTTTGTCTATCAACGCGTGCTTTAAATAACACTTGAGAAACGTCTGCACCTTGCTGAACTAATCCTGGGTGCATTTGTTGTAATTGACATCAAAAACACCGCATCATTTTTTTTTAATATTTCCTGGTCCATGCTTGGGTAGATTAGTAGAAACTTAAGTCGTAGATGTCGTTTAATATCTTGAATATACTGAATTTGTCTTTTGTGAGTTTATCACAACCAATAGTCCGTTAACGATGAAAACAACACCCCAAGACAGTTCGTAGACAGTTTGTAAATATAACCAAGTCAGGAACTTGTTCGATTTTAATGTGTATCGAGAAGTGATTATCTAATATGCATAAGAGTTGAAGTTGTAGCGATCCTACATCTGTCGTGTATCATACACTACTTATCCGTACCTAGTAATAGGTACTATGATCTTTAAGTACGCAATCTTATCTCTTAAAAATATGAAATTATCAATGCTATAAATAAAATATACATATACCCGGGGGGTTGGTACAAACCGTAATATCGAATATTACGACAGATTCATACAGAGCGTCAATTCTCAATATTATTTCTTGATGAATTATGGCTCGCAAAATATCAAACCTAGATAAACAAATTAAACTTCTATAATCGGTAGTTGGATCTAATTGGCGATCCAGGAAGCCTTCAAAATCCTCGAAAACATTCACATAAGAAAGACTAAAGCGATATTCGGGGTGCAGATAACGGTAAAAGGGCTCCGGAAATCGCAGTCCCGCAAGTACGTCTCTGACGGAACAGGTATTGAGTTGAACCACTATTGCTCTAGTTAAAATATTTAAGTTGTTCTAAAATAGTTTCGGATTATTAATTCGTTTTGGTACACCTTATCTAATCTATAGCCCCTGTTGTTTACACAAACATACAGCATGCTTCGTGGAGTTTAGACTTCAAAAAAGCTCAATGACGCTTAAGGTTGTGCTCACAAATGCGTTTGATGCGCCAATATCAAAGAGTGCACACATGGCGACATCGCGTTCATGCAGCAAAACTATCCAACTGTTGAGAGCTGTCGCATCCCCTTGAACTGCAACCCTTTTAACAGGATTTTTTCTTAAGTTCAAATATTTTAGTGAAACAGGTCATTTTCTTATATGTTAGGTACAATTGTTGGATTGGTACATCATTTTATTCGACTCATTTAATACGTTTTAAGAAATTATCCAAAAGGGGGATAATTTAAAGTTGTTTTACAGGAAGCAGATAAATACACCAAGTCTTCACTGACGATTTGAACTAGCCTCGATCTATGCCTTTCTGGTGTGCTGTCTTCTTGTAATAACTTCCCCCGCAATTCTCTCATTTCGCGCTCCTTTTGCGCTTAGTTTTTGGGGGATTTTGTGTGATATTAAGTGATTGCTCAAGTTGTACTGAGGAATTTGGACTTGAGCTCCGGCATTGTGCTGTACGATTCTGGGCGGTCTAGAATGGCGTGCGACATGCGCATTTCTCGTATGAGAAGTTTTTTTAAATTAACAAAGGCTAAAGCTAATTCTCTCCCCTTGGGGGATAAGTTAAATCCCCCCGCTTTTAGAGAATTTCCCATACTTTTTTTCTTTTTTTAAGTAAAGCAAATTATATTTGCTCGGCTGGGGACCCATTTTTCTTCAGAAATATTACAAAATTATCCACTATGTCACTTAATTTGGCCTCGTATGAATAGAGATTAGTACCAGTCTGCAACCTATCACTGGAAATACTGGCGTTCTTATCGCCCTGGGTCCATAGCAATGACAATCTTGGAAACTCGTTAGTTACCTCTGTTCTTTAAAACAGACACCTTATAGTCTTCAGCGCCTTACCTGCTCAACGTCGACCTAACTTTGTGAGATCTGTAGATCCCGCTTGTATAATTTGTTTTCTAGCACCATCAAACAATTAATTCTTCATGATCTTTACCTTTTTCTACCTTCTCTTAGCTAACTTCTTTTCGATTGCCCTGCTTGCTTTTATTCACACTACTACAAGTGTATCCAATTAGATGACATCGCTTTCAGCATGAACTATATGATCTCACTTCTTCTACTATCACCTCGTTTAGTCGATTCGTGTTTTCATTACGTATTGGATACTGCAATCGCCTTGTTCGATTCGTCGGTATTCTTTCTGGTCGTGCTTCTTCAACGCAAAATGATTGTGTAAAAGTAGGAGGGTAACAATGTCTTTTCAACGAGAATTCTTAACCCTTCTATGTCTACCAATCGACACAGAATCAGTCAACGTGACTCCCCCTAAAAACGTATGCTCAGTACTGTTCATAGAAATATTCATCCCACACCGACCTTTGAGTCAATACCGCGTCATGTAGTCGACTCTGTTCCACTATGTTAGTTCATTGCTATCGTTTGACATTCTTCTACATCCTCCGAACCGATCGAGGCACGACACTTTAACTCGGTTAAAATCACCCGCATGCACAACATTAGTGGTGCTTTCCACGTAACCGTCCCATTGACACAAAAGAAAGCAGTCCTATTATAATATTTATCAGCAGAACATAAATATGGAGTGCTTTCAACGATGTATTGTGAATCCTTATCACTATCGGTGTCCACAGTTGGGGCTGCCAAACTTAAAGTTGGCGTGAAAACCGAGGGAGCGAAAGCATCCCAATTCCTCCGGCTTTAGTTGTCGCAATACTCCAAAGACTAATCGATCTGAAGAATGTCTGTAGTTCTCACTCCTTTTTGACTCGATAAGCCTAATAGTCACATGTGATTATTGGTATCCGGTATAGTAAAACGCATTCCAGTCTCCGCCTCCTCTGTTGAAATTTTCACGTCTTCAACATTTCGACTTTCCGATCTCGTAAATCACTGTAAATGATGAAGCATGACCATAAACGTCTACCTATCGCTCTTGTAGATCAACCCAATGCTGCGTGTTCTACTGCCATTCACAAAGTTGGAGAATATCTATTGTACTAAATGCATCCATATATCGCAATAATGCCTTGGACATTACTTCAGACTGCTAGGAGCCTCCGCCTTACATTAGTTCTCCAAGAATCTCTCTATCATGGTCGAGAATATTTCTTAAGGCCGCTCGGGAACCTGCTGGTTCTTATTTGGGTAGCACTGGGGTTGACGCATTCCGGTTACTCTCATGGGTGCTTGCGTAGTCTTCTGATTGCTTATCGTCGGTGGTCCATTGTGCGTCCCGACCGGTCAGCGCCCCAGCTTCCACAGGCTTTTTTTCGCTAACTGTCAACTGCTCGCGGGCTGCCCTGGCTTGCTAAAAAATTCTTTTGCATAGTCGAATTCCCGCGGGTGAAAAAGTATTCGGTTGGTCGGCTTTACAACCAGGTCAGTCAATCACATACTGACCTGTCCAATCACCTAGATCATTATCTTGATCGCGGGTAGCTCGACAATCCACCTCGATAACCATTCCATCTTTTATACGGAAGTTACGATTTTGGGTAGATCCTTGGAGATTATACGGTAACGGCTGATAATAATAGCTATAGATAGGTTGTGGAAATTTCTTACCCGGGACCGGGCGGCGGTTATATTTGATTTCATATACCAAGGACTATAACCGAGAAATACCAATCGTTAGATTGGGACTACTTCAATTCACCGCAATGTATGTGAAACCTGAACACACGTCTTCATGGGCCCTAGAAATAGCAAAACCTTTGTCTCCCCTTCAAAGATAGTAGAACTGTGTTCCAAAATGGGCGAGGGGAGTGAATATACGCTGTTCGCTAGTATGTGTCGACTACTTTCCGTGTTGGCCTGATTACAAGCGAATGGAGTGGTTCAGTGTCTCCCAATTGATATGACCGTTCATACAGCTCTGATCCTTGTTATCGGGTAAGTAAACTTAGTTCTCAGGGCTCCACAAAATAAGCAATCACTTCCACCTCTTTTTACTCTATGATATTTTGGAACCGTTGGATCTACAATAGTGTGACGATGTAACATCAAGATGAAATTTCATTTAGTCTTTCGTCCTCTGGGAAGAAAATAGATTCCAAATTCATACGTGAGCCGCCATTCTTTACTCCAATTCTTTGAAACTCTCCTGACTGCCTGTTTATTTGCACAACCTGCCCCAAATCGGGCCCACGCCTTCACTCCTGTAAAAATGGCTTAAGCAGCATCTTATTGTCATTTTGCATTTCCTGAGTAAGTTCAATTAAAACGTCCGGGAATACCATGTCAATTATCCTGTGAGGATGACTAAAGCTCGTTAGAAGGTGTAAAAAAACCATGATTCCGCCGCTTTCACTGCCGTATTTTCGCTCCGATGATACATATGATGCATAGCTTCCAAGCTACCTGTCTTCCCTGTCCAAACTCCTCACACCTTTCATAGTTAAGTCATCTGACGTTTCGGCTATTACGTCTAATTCATCAAATATTTCCTTTTCAATGGCCATGTCGATGTCCTCGTCAACAATCTCTTCGACGGGTAGTTGCTCCTGCCCTCCTGCGAGTATAAGCACTTGTAGTTACATGCATTTGCGCTGTGTACCATGATGCTATGATTGCCGGATAGAGTAGCTAAAGATAGAAAACGACATATTGCCCCTACCTGACTTAGAATCCTCAAGTATGCAACGTTACCGATATCAACCTAGGGGTTGGCCGATAGCACTTACAAATGAACAAATGCTGTGGTGTGTATCAGTACCGACCTATATGCAAATGCTGAAGGTGTCTGGTGAGAGATACTTGCGTCCTACTTTATGCCGGTTGGGTTAGTTCGTCCGCGCACCATCCAGCAGGGTGAGACGTGTCTCATAAAAACCAACATCCATTGATGAAGCTACACGGCTGTTGTCAATATCCTAAGCACATGGCTTTGCTTACCCTGTTCGTTCGCTGGTTGGGGTATTGAACCGCCATTCCACGTTCGATTGATGTGACGTTATCATACAAAATCGCAAGAGCATTCTAACTACCTCTCTACTTCAATTGATGTACATATCCCTGATAGTGAGCTCGTTAAAATGCAGCACTACGGTATTTTAGATACATCCTCATTATGGGCCACTGCTCTAAGGTTAAGACTTGATATTACAAACACCAATGTAAATAGGATACTTACGGCAAGTTGCATATTTTTTACGATGCGATATCCACTTATCTGGAACATAATGTATCACACTTTTTTACTTCCGTTCAATGGTTCTTCACCGATACAAAAGTTTATATGCTTCTCAAAGTATCTTTACTGTTTTATACGTCATAAAATCATACAAATTGAGTCACCTGGTCTCGTATTCCTACACGTACCGCTTGAAAAGCAGTTCCCGATTGCTTAGCAAAAATGTTTTCATATTCACGCCCCAAGAATGGGTAGCATTTACTTCGAATTCTGGCCGGAAATTTTTGATTGAAGTTGATCATACTCCTTTTCACGCATCTCGCTTTGGCCCACTTTGCTGCGTTTGTATTCTTTCCAGGGATTTCACCGAAAAAGAACGCAGACGTAAAGGGATCATGTACCTGACAGATGTATATTGATGGGGTCTCTCTGCTCGCTGTAGTCCCGTTTAGACTATTGCTGTTGTCAAGCCCAATTTTTGTTCACCTCTATCGCAGTATATTGCCGTTAAACGAACATAAGGCTTTCATACTTACGTTTAATATATGTTTGTTCGCCTGGTTCTCAATCACCATTAATTCGGTGCACACCTTCTGTCTCTGCTTAGTTGTCAACCTGCAAAGTATATGTCGGCTCCATTGCCCCTCCCCTTCATTAGTGGTTCATGGTCCGCGTCCGTGTGGCTAAATGGTGCATGATAATTCCGTTTTGGCAAAACTATTTGCTATTGCTTCAATTTCCTTAATTACTCGCATTTGCTGATGATTTTTTCAAATGCATACCTATAGGAATTCTTACACTTTTGACAAAAACGCGTTTAGAATTGGTGGTTACCAAATCGACAACTTTCTGTCATTGGTGCTCTCCGATACTTATGCTTTTTCACATCAACCCCCATGAACGTTTCCTCTGATAGATTGTGTATCGACTAGTTCGGACTAATATTCTGCTACGAGGCAATTGGTTTGGAAGACCTCGGAAAGACTTTCGATAACACCGGGGCAAGTGATATTGTTAATCAAGTGAAGAGCGTACACTTGATGAGCCACGTATTACTTTATGAAAACGTGCCATCCCTTGAGATCTGTCGGTCTAGGAATTGTAGACAGGGAAAACGCCTTCCTCGTGGAGATTGGATGGTTCAGTGGATCCGAATAAAAAGACTATCGCCAAGCATGCCGAACGTGCCCTGATATTGGGTAATAATAATGAGACAAAGGTTACAAGGCCTCCTGTTAAAGGATAAGGTGATAACCACTACAAGGCACGTCAACGATATAGCGAAACTGGGCTGGGAAGCCAGTAAGAATTTTACGGAGAGTCTCGAAGTTCTGGCAGATAAAGAGCTGGAAAAACTGTCAGCTAACCGCGAGAAAGCGTGCAAAAGTAATCACGAAAACGAATTCAAACGAATGGAGGCGTTAAGTAAGCAGGTCACGAAGGAAGAAAAAGAAGACCTCAACAGCAATTGCTCTCGCGGAGTTATCTATTACTATTTATTTATAATAATTCATTTAGACTTCCATTTTTCTGTTTTTTTAAGTGTTCAATTTTTTAAATTTTTGTTTATATAAGTAATGAGGCGATTTATTTGGTTGCTTGTAAGTTTATCCAAAGTAGTCTTAGGATTAATTCATATATATTTACAATTTTTCTGGATTGAAATTCATTGATTTCATATAGTATAGTTAATGAGTATAAAATATTTTTGATTCTGAAGGTGTTTTAATAAAATTATATAAAAAATAAGTTTACCTATATCCCTAACAAAAATGATAGGAAAAAATAAATCCAATAACACCATCACAACGTCAAACATTATTATTAAAAAAATATTAAACTTAGAAATTTTAAAATAAATCCCTAACAAAAGGATTCGAACGTGCTAATGGTAGAAATAATCAAGGTAAAATAACGTAAACATCGAGGTGGAGGACATTAATGTTTATATAAAATTTTTAATTTCAATAGATTAAAAAAATATTGAAGGTTTTGTAAATAATTTTTATATGATCGTAATCCTTCAGCACATATTGCTTACAATAAAATTGATTTTCAATCTTATATAATTGTAGCACCTGAAGGGTTAAAAATTAATCAATATATTAAAATTTCATCTAATGCTGAATTAAATAGGTATTATAATTTATTTTATAACTTTTTAAAACCTTCTTTAATAAATATTTTTTAAATATTTATGCACTGTTCTGTTTTTCTTGCACTATTTTGATTTTTTGCCAAAAAGAAGCATTTCTCATCGTTGAAAATAAATTTACAAGAGTATATAACAATCTTAATATGTGTCAAATTGTTGCAGTTACTGCATCTGTCTCTTGCGAGTGTCAACTCGGTGATGAGGCTGACGTCAGTTGTACACCGTCCATATGGAAGATGGTGTCTGTTACAAATGCAAACACAATCGTAGGAAACTGTGTCTTGCATGTTACTGACTTCTCGAATATGCTTCGAGAATCATTAGAACTGCGTTTATATATATACTCTACATGTAAATTAGACGATTTGTCGATAGTTCTAGAACATTAGATCTATAATAACTATACATAGTGTTGTCAGTAAAAGGGTAGGATAGATAACCTAGCTGAATGACTTACTTTCCATTTTACTCGCTAACAGCCAAGCCTCATCTGCTCAACCTCTGCTATCTTTAGCAATAGGTTATGAGCCCAAGATCAACGATGTGACGACGACCTAGACGAACGACATCCTCACGGAAGGCAACTTTTTATTGTGGGCGTATGGTACGGAGATGACGCTGGCGAAGAAGGGCCTTCGTGGGCACATCGACACGAAGAAGGAGGATGTGGACATGAACACCGATCAGTGGAAGGTCAACGACGAGAGAGCGTTAGCGATGGTGTCCATGCGACTGAGTCCACAGTTCCAGATGATGGTTCGGAACGCAACCACGGCGTAGGAAGCCTGGTTGATCCTCGAGCGCTACTTTGTGAAGCGCAACCTCCACAATCGCATCAGTCTACGCAAGAAGCTACACGAGCTACGTATGGCACAGGCTGAGGACATTGGTGGGCACATGCTCAAGTTTGACAACCTGGTGATGTCCATGGAGGCGATTGGTGATTATATGGAGGAGGACGAGAAGCTGGTTGTGCTTCTCGGGCGCCTGTTAGTGGAATATGACGGGATCGTCAAGATCATCGAGAACAAGCAAGACGTCGATCTGATCGAGGCGAAGGAGATGCTCCGCAGGGAGTATGAGCAGATGCAAGACCGCGAAGTGACGGAGAGCGCGTTGCGTGCGGCTCGTCCAAGTCGAGGCAAGTTCGGCAAGCAACGCCCGAATGGTGGCCTGGGAAAGGGCAATCAACGGCCGAATGGTGGCCTGGAGAAGGGCAACAACGGTGACTCGCAGACGAAGATGGACGGTCGCCAGTTTTACGGCAAGTATTTCGGGTGCAACAAGTTTGGGCACAAGAAAAGAAACTTCCCACTGAAGAAGAGTGGTGAGCACGTGTTTTCTGCGACGTGTGAACCAATTACTGGGTGGCTCGTGGATAGTGATGCCTCGTCCCACATGACTCATGAAGAAGGAGACTTCGTGACCTACAAGCGCTTTACCAAGGGTACACCGGTTGAAATGGCTGATGGTAACCAGCTTTCTGAGATCGGTTCGGGCACTGTGCGGTTCAAGGCGATGAACAGCAATCGTGTAACGCTGACGCAGGTACTGCAAGTACCTGGCCTCGACAAGCGACTTATATCTGTCTCGGCACTAACGGAGAAGGATGCCGAGGTGCACTTCAAGCGTGATTTGTGCCCGATCTCGCACAACGGTGAGATGCTCATCCATATCCCGCGTGTGGCCAAGTCGTACAAGGTGCGTGCCGAAGCTGCGAATCGTGTGCACGACCAACACGATCAAGGTGTGGATGATAATGTGCGCATGACCGGAAATGACAACGGTTATGACGGTCTTAGGGATATCTTCGACGGTGTGTTTGGTGATGATACGAGTGGAAGAACAACGGTGATCGTGATGTGCTCTAGGGTGATCCTGTAAAGCGAGGAGGTGACAAACAGAAGCATCACGACCAAGCCGGGGAAACAATCGAGACTTGGCATGCTCTAATGATGCACGTTGGCGACAGCCGCCTCCGAGATATTGTTCGAGCGTGAGACGGCGTTCCTTCAGGACTAGCCAACTACAAATCTGGCGAACTGTGTGACGCTTGTGTGCAAGGCAAGATGTGGGTCGCGAGCTTTCCGCATGGTGATCGCGCGATGGTGAAGACGAATGCGCCGCTGGAAGTCGTACACAGTGACGTCATGGGAACAATGCGAGTTCTTTCCTATGGAAAGGCAAAGTATGCCGTCGCGTTCATTGACGACTACTCGCGGTTTTGGCAGATCTACTTCATGAAGTCCAATTATGAAGTGCTGACGCACTTCAAGACGTACAAAGCTTGTGTCGAGAATCAACTGAGCCACCGCATCAAGTGCATTCGCACAGACAATGGCGGCGAGTACGTGAACCAGAAGTTCTTTACGTTCTGCCAGCAGCACGGCATCACGCACCATCTCACTGTACCATACACGCCACATCAGAATGGTGTTTCTGAGCGGATGAACCGGACGATTGTTGACGCGACGCGCTCAACTATGATCAATCGCAACATGGACAGTCGCTGGTGGGCCGAAGCTATGGCTGCTGTTGTCCACGTGCTAAACCGAATTACAACAACCGTGCGACCTGATCGTTCGCCTTTCGAGCTCTGCTTTCGTATGACGCCGTCACTGGCTCACTTGCGTGTGGTCGGTTCGACCGGCTACGCTCACATCGAAAAGAGCAAGCGTGGCAAGCTCGAGCCGAAGGCGTTCAAGTGCATGATCGTTGGATACTCTGACATAACAAAGGGCTAAAGAGTGTGGAATTTCGATGCGAACAAGATCTAGATCGTGCGATCAGTTGTGCTACAGGAGGTGGAACGACCACGGTACGTCCAAGTTGTTTCAGGTACGGAGAAAATTGTGATGCCGCGCGACGACGATGTGGAAGTCACGACCACAAATCAGAAGAACTCGAACACCAGTGAACCGATGGATGTCGATGACGAAGGTGGGACGCAAGATACACAACCGGCTGCTGCATCCCATGACCAATCGCCACCCGTGGAGCATCCAAGTCGTGTGGATGAGCCGGAAGATGGTTGGCAACAGCAAGGGCGAATGACTATCGAGCAATCACCGCATTCTGTGATGGTGTTCCATCCGTCCGCGCGACGACTTGGTTGTCAGACTGCTGAGGCTTACCAGCTCCACTGGAAGACCGCTTAGTCGCCCTACCGACTCCACGACCGAGCGAGGATCCAAACCACCTTGTGCTACGGCCAACGAATGCTGTCGTTGTGAAGGGAGACGGCCATGACAACGAAGTGCTCGACGCGAACCCAAGCGAGCGAGACTGCTGCCACCCACCGAACACGCAAACCTGTGAGTGAAGTACCGACTTCGTATCAGGCTTCGATGAACTCCATCGATGCCAGTCACTGGAATCAAGCTGTGCAAAGCAAACTCCTATCACTCCGTGAACATGGTGTATGGGAGCTTGTGCGACCACCAGAAGATGCGCACATCGTTGGCTGTAAGTGGGTCTTCGCTCTGAAGCGCAACGAAAAGGGTGAGATCGTACGATACAAATCGAGATTGGTGGCACAAGGGTTCAGTCAAGCGTTTGGAGTGGAGTACAATGAGACGTACTCACCAGTGGCGGCACTGAACTCGATTCGGATTCTGCTGGCGCTCTGCTGTCAGCTCGGCTACATCGCCCACCAATGTGACGTCGAGACTGCATTTCTCCACGGTGAACTCAAAGAGAAGATTTTTATGCGTGTACCTGAAGGCGTCGACCACAACGACGGCCAAGTGTGTGAACTCAAGCGGAGCCTTTACGGACTCAAGCAGGCGTCTGCTGTCTGGTACCACACAATCACCAAGATCTTCACCCAAATTTGGCTCACAGCGTGTGAGAGTGACCCGTTCATCTTCTACAAGCGAGTGGGGGACGATTACATCTACATCAGCCTGTATGTTGATGACCTGTTGATCGCGGCCAAATATGAGAAGCACATTGCGAAGGTGAAGGACCAATTGAAACAGCACTTCAAGATGAAGGACCTGGGTCCATCCAAGTACGTGATTGGAATGGAGATCAACCACGACATGGAGAAGCGAGTGATGACCATCAATCAGCCGCAGTTCATTCAACGCTTGGTCGAGAAGTACAATCAAACGGACGTGTACCCGGTGGCGAACCCATGTGACAAGGGACAGTTGATGACCAATACTGACACTGAGCCATCACCATCGGAGCAAAAGAGCGAATGTCTCGACGTCCATTTCCGATCTCTAATTGGATCCCTCCAGTATCTCGCAATGGGCACTCGTACGGATATAGCGTTTGCAGTCAGCTACTTGAGTCGATTCTCTGAGAAGCCACGCGAGGTCCATTGGAACGCTGCGATTCGCATCGTGCGTTACCTGAAGGGCACGATGGACTTGGGCATTACGTACAAGGGCAACAGTGAACCGGTGACGTTCTCGGCGTGGAGTGACGCGGACTGGGCAAGCGACGTCATGACGCGTCGATCAACCAGTGGTGTCATGCTGACGATGAATTGAGGTCCCATTGTATTCAAGTCGAAGCTTCAGCGTACGGTGGCACTCAGTACTGCGGATGCTGAGTACACCGCGATCTCCTTGTGTACGCAAGAGGTGCTTTGGGCCAGGACGCTACTGGAAGAGCTTGTCCACCTTCAACCAGGACCGACGACGCTTCACACGGACAACAAGAGTGCTATCGCTATTGCTGAGAACGTTGGCTACAGCGCTCGAGCAAAGAACGTGGATATCCGGTACCACTTTGTCCGCATCCACCTCACTGACAAGGCCATCAAACTCGTGTACGTGAGGTCAGCATCGCAGCTAGCAGACTTCTTCACGAAGCGGATAGAAGGCAAGACATTCCAGCGCCTATTGTCGGCGTGCGGTCTCAAGTCCACGAGTTGAGAGGGGAGTGTTGCAGTTACTGTATCTTGCGAGTGTCAACTCGGTGATGAGGCTGACGTCAGTTGGACACACCGTCCATATGGAAGATGGTGTCTGTTACAAATGCAAACACAATCGTAGGAAACTGTGTCTTGCATGTTAATGCCTTCTCGAATATGCTTCGAGAATCATTAGAACTGCGTTTATATATATACTCTACATGTAAATTAGACGATTTGTCGATAGTTCTAGAACATTAGATCTATAATAACTATACATAGTGTTGTCAGTAAAGGGTAGGATAGATAACCTAGCTGAATGACTTACTTTCCATTTTACTCGCTAACAGCCAAGCCTCATCTGCTCAACCTCTGCTATCTCTAGCAATAAAATTACCAACTATATTTTGAAACACCAGGTTGAAAACCATTTGATGCTAATTTTCATTATTGAATTCGTGAAATTTCAATTAAACGATAAATACTTCTAGAACGTCCAGTTGAAATACAATTTTTTTTTATTCGAGTTATAAAAATTTTTGGTGAAAAAAAGAAGCATTTTTGTCGTAATTTCCGACCTAAATCTTTATAAATATTTAATTCTTAGAATTAATTTTTAATTTGAATCCATTTTTCTAATTTTTTTTGAACAAAAATTACGATGTTTAATATTTCTTATTTACTTTTGCATATAATTATCTACGTAATATCGAGATAATCGGATTTGAATCGATAATCTTATCCTAGCTTCTACCAATTGAAATAATCCCCTTACATGTATCGAGATTCCTAACGGGGTTACATTCGGGTTACATTTAGTGTTGGTGTACATGAGTACACCACGGTTGAGGTCAGTATTGGCCGGTTTGAAAGGTTTTGAACCTTTGGTTATTTCAACCAATCAGGGCAGGGGCCCTTGGTGTGGTGGAGTGTCAGCCATCCACGTGTCCGTACACAGGTGTGTACACTACATTTTAGCTAGGTACGAATTAGGAATATTCTACTTAGTATTACATATAGTTTATATTAGTTTAAATTAATTTAGGCTAATTACATATTAAATATATCCAGTTTACATTTCACTCTAAAGTGCAGGCGCGCGACCATGCCCGGTCGCGCGCGCAGTGAGTGCCGTAGGTAAGAGGGAGCCCTCCCTTTACCTACACCCTTAGTAAGGGAGCCTTGCCGTTAAGGCATTAGCGGAGCTCCTTGCCGTTAAGGCATTAGCGGAACTCCTTGTCGTTAAGGCATTAGCGGAGCTAGGCGCACGACCACGCTCGGTCGCGCGCGGTGAGTATTCTATCCCAAGGGAGTTCTCCCTTACGCTATCTCCCTTTATAAGGGAAGCCTTGTTACAAAGGGTTAGCGAAAGCTATCTGTAAACCACCCCGGGAATCTTGGCCCCGAGTAGGAGAGCTCTCTCCTACTAAGCCCTTTTATAAGGGCTTATCGGCTAAGTAGCGGCGAACGCCGCTTAAAGGAAAGGCTTCCTCTGTGCGCTAGCCGCACCGTGCGTGTACGCACCCGGCTACATCTGGTAGCACTTGTAGTCAATCCAACACCTGTGTTGGTGATCAACATCCTCTGCAAGGATGGATCAGGACGATTGGGGTAAGCTATCCCCCGTCCAACAGGAAGCCTTTAAAAGGCTGTTACCCATATTGGGTGAGGATGGCATGCGCCATCTAGTGGAGCAGGGCCTCGATTCCGTGCGTGAAAGGGTGAATGCCCTTATCGCCCTTGGGGCGAGTCTTCGCGGGAGTTATCCCGCGTCTACGGGGGTGTGCCCTCCGATGTCCTTTAAGATAAAGGAATCCACCGGCGAGAAAGGGGAAAACTTAATGTGTGGCTTCGAGCGGTTGAAACCGCATTCGCCACCGCGAAAGTGATCGAGGATCACCTGCAAGTGGGACTTGCACTGACCCATCTTACGGGCAAAGCCCGTACATGGGTGTTTACGTGTCAGGATTCGGTCACGACCGTGTTCCCGAAATCGGGAGTCCTTAATCGAAAGATTATGGACAGGTATTCAACGCCTGATCTGGTTCTCCAGAATCAGCTGGCGTTTTTGAGGTGCCGTCAGGGCACTAGGGGCTTGGAGACATATGCCCAAGTACTGAAGAGCCTGTTGGCAGGGATGTACGCGAAAGCGTATTCGGACGATGTGTCCATCCCCGTCTGCATGGGAGTCCTTAAAGAAGGAACAGCACGTTCGGAACTGTTCCGCCTCCGGCCCCAATCCCTGGGGGAGGCGTTTAAGATGGCGTTTAACGCCGAGAGGAACTTTCATTCCTCTAAGGTGGGTCCCGATCCCATGGACCTGAGTCAGGTCGAAGCGGAGGAGAAAACTTCCGCTAAGAGTCACGCTGACTCTTTTTCGCAGAGCTTCGAGGAGGAGCTCTTAGCTATGTTGCAGCGGCATGGGCCGCTGAGATGCTTCCTGTGGAAGCACGGATCATCTGCGGAACAGATGTCCGAAAAATACCCAGCAAGATAGTCGCTACAAGGGACCAAGGGTGGGGAAAAAGCCCTTGCCCAAGCCGTCGGGAAACGACGGCTCCCAGTAGGTGCGGGGCGCCCCTACTGGGGGATCCTTCAGTGCTGTTAAGCCCCAGTGTAAGGAGAGACAGCACAAAGCCCCGAGGGAAACGGTGCTTTCTAGCACCGAGTTGGTGTACCAGCCAGGTTTGCTGGTAGTCCTTACGGACGTGAAGGCTTTGATAATCCTTGGAGAGTCTTGATAGACTCTGGAGCGTCTGAAAATTATATCAGACGGACTTCTGTTGAGAAGAGTCGGCTGTATGCCGAGGCCCTAGAGGGACGTTCTCGTGACGTTGTCACGGCTCGTCTAGCGACGGGCGTATAGGTTTCTGTACCCAAGGTCCCGATTGACCTTAAGCTGAAGTTTGCAAACTTCGATAGCTAAGAACGTTGCCTGAGTCCTGGATTTGGACTCATTCTGGGCATGAAGTGGCTGGAACGCCACGAGCCATGGATAGACTGGAAGTCTAAGCTCATTGGCTCAACGCACCCGCGATCGGGTGAAGCATTGGCGAGTCATGAACCCACCTTTGCTCGATCGCAAAAGCGATTCTGGCGTGAGATGCCAGAGATTGGGATGTCTGAAATGATCATTCCCAATGGCGTTAAGGAAGAGTTCCTTAACGAGGGGCATTCGGTGGTTAATCCCCACGCCATGAACGGCGAGACTGGTGAGTTACCTGTGGTAACTCCAGTGGTAGGGGTAGAGACCCCTGTGGTTAAGCGTGAGGCGCTTCCAAGCGAAGAGACCCGAAGTTTGTCTCTTTCGCACGTCGGAAATGATTCCGACTACGCCGTTATAGGTGAGACCGGCGAGTCACCGGTGGTAGAGGTAGAGACCTCTGTGGATAGGCGCATGGCGCTTCCAATAGATGGGGCAACTGACTCCCCCATCTGGGTCTCGGGATGAGTCCCGATGCCAGTAGTCAGCAGTCCTATCGGATGCTGAATAGTGTGACAGGTATTGTCACATAAGGCGTAAGCCTTGAACGGTTTCCTGGGGGTAGGCGAACTGTTGTCGTTGGAGGAGATGTCCTTCAACGAGTTTGAGACTGCTGTAAAAGCAGATGAAATCGACGAGTTTGTCGTATTGCGTCCGGAAGAGGAGTTGAACACTTCATCCACGATGGACGAGTCAGTTTTGGTGAAAACCAAACTATGAACCAGCGATTTTTAATCGCTTGGTAACCCAACTCTTCCGCCCTCGTAGAAAGTACGCTCAGACGTACTTCGACGATATATTCGTTCATATTCGTGCGGAAGGCGACTTGTCTGATATTCAGACGCACCTGATACATCTTCGAGCGGCTCTCGAATGTATGCGAGAGCATAAACTCTATGCAAACGCATCCAAATGTATTTTTGGTGCTGAGGAAATTCCTTTCCTCGGATGCTTCATCGGTAAGGATGGAGTGCGGGCGGATCCCGCGAAGGTGAAAGCCATTGTGGAGTGGCCTTTGCCTGTAAATCTTAGAGATTTACGGAAGTGGCTTGGATTAGCCAATTATCTCCACAAATACAGCGAGAACTACGCTGAAATGGCGAAGCCATTGACGGACCTTCTTAAGAAGGATGTTGACTGGTGTTGGGAAACCAAACACCAAAACGATTTTGAAGCGGTTAAGGGTAGATTGTTAAAAGCTCCCGTTCTTGCTCTCCCAGACTCTGGGAAACCATTTAGCGTCGTCTGCGACGCCTCAGATTTCGCAATCGGATGTGCTTTGTTACAAGCAGACTACGCGGGACGAGAACGCGTGATTGCGTTTGAGTCGAGGCAGCTTAAAGCTTCGGAACGGAATTATCCCGTTCATGACAAGGAGCTACTTACAATGAAGTATGCCCTTGTCAAAATAGGGTTCATCTACTCGGCTCAAAGCCGTTCTTGGTTTATACTGACCACGCATCCTTACAGACAGCGACAAAGTCGCCTCATCTATCGCAACGGATGGCCCGTTTCCTCTCCTTCTTTGCGGAGTACAACTTTGAGGCTAAGTATAAACCTGGCGAGCAGAACGTGCTTGCAGACGCGTTGTCGCGTCGTCCCGATTACGAGCTCGCTCACGCGACATTCTTCACCTCGTCTGTGGTGGATCACATACGCCAGGCGTATGAGAAAGACCCACAATGTACGGCGCTTATCAGCGCGTTGGGTGAAAAGGGACTTGGCTCGTCTGAGCCAACCCTGTCAAGTCGAGCTAAAGCTTGTTTACACCGTTACAGGTACTGTGACGGTTTGCTATAATATAGCACGGGGTCGGAGGAAACTCCGCGGGTGGTTGTTCCTCATGATGAGGAACTGAAGTATAGAGTCCTCGTTGAGGCACATGACGCCCCTACCGGGGGTCATTTAGGTCGGGATAAGATCTACGGCGCTTTAAGCGCTTTGTATTGGTGACCCAAAATGTACAAGTGGGTCGGTGCGTATATTCGCACTTGTGAGTCGTGCTAGAGGGTCAAACCCTCTACAGATTCAGCCGCTATAGGAAACAGTTGGAAATTGCCAACTGTTCGTGAGGACCAAGTCAACCTATAGCATACAATTGGGAATTGCCAATTGTTCGTGTGGGCCAAGTCCATCTATAAATATGAAGGTGAGCCTTTGGCGGAGTAGCCGTTCCAACGACGTGTTCAAAATCCTTTTGGATTTCATCTTCGGTTTTACAGAAGGCCGGTTCCACCGGCGTTTCGGTCTTTGTAGACCGTTTGAGCAAGATGCTCACCTGGCAGCGATGACAGTCCAGTGATGGATGGACAAGACGGAACGCGTTAATCGCGTGAAATCCATTAGTATGGATTTATCTTAGGGTTTTCCGAAGGGAAAGGCCGGTTTCACCGGCATTTTGGTCTTTGTTGACCGTTTGAGCAAGATGCTCACCTGGCAGCGATGACAGTCCAGTGATGGATGGACAAGACAGAACGCGTTAATCGCGTGAAATCCATTAGTATGGATTTATTTTAGGGTTTTCCGAAGGGAAAGGCCGGTTTCACCGACATTTTGGTCTTTGTTGACCGTTTGAGCAAGATGCTCACCTAGCAGCGGTGCCAGAGTCCATTGATGGACAAGAAGGAACGCGTTCATCGCGTTGTTAAGGATTTTCTCCGGAGCTTATGTCCGGATTCTCCAAGAGTTGGAGTGAGATGCTTCCTATGACCGAATTTGGCATAAACAATTCGGTGCATGCATCTACGGGGTTTACCCCGTTTAATGTGAACGGATTCGTAAATCCGCGTGTTACGTTGACGCCACGTGTGTGGCCCAGGGCTTGAGGGGGGAGGAGTCCCCGATGTCAGCCCTGTATGCTCCTGTCCGTTTGTTTGGCCGACCCGGCAGGGCGGCCGGCAGGCTGCCCGACCGGGTGCAGCTCGGGTCTGCGCTTGTAGCCGCCACGTCTCGCGCACTGGGTGCCTTCCACGGACCCAGCGACCTAGAAAAATCTATTGTTTGTTTGTTGGGCCTACCCGGAAGGGCGGCCGACAGGCTGCCCGACGGCAGGACGGGCGAAGCGTCTGATGGCGTGACTCTATCATCGGGGTCAAACCCAGTATTTGGTGAGGTGGAAGGGTTATCCACATTCACAGAGTTCGTGGGAGTTCAAGACTACCCTGCGGCATGATTGCCGTGACGTCGTTGACGCTTTCGAGCGGGAGAATCCCGCTGTGAGTCAACGACCAAAGGGGCGGGGTAAGCCCCTTCACTCCCAGTAGTTGGGAGCCCTCCGGAGGCAGATGCGGAACCCGCACTGTGCTCCGGCACCCTAAGGAGGGCACGGGCGCTAGCATAGCGCATGAGATAAGGGGCACGTAAC
>CM047590.1:3611093-3664886 GCA_026184515.1 Peronosclerospora sorghi
CGCTGTCGGAGCGGTTAACCGTTGGGGAGGTATCCCCAAGGGCATCCACCTCCGAGTTCTCGGAGTAGTCTAACTCTTCTAGAGGAGACACCATAGCACCACTGGAGGTGTACATATGGAGGGCCAGAGGAACTGGCGTTGGAGTTCTCCAACAAGATTTTGATTATTGCGTAAGCAATAGTCTTGATGGGGGAGGATGTAACGGGGGTTACATTCGGGTTACATTTAGTGTTGGTGTACATGAGTACACCACGGTTGAGGTCAGTATTGGCCGGTTTGAAAGGTTTTGAACCTTTGGTTATTTTAACCAATCAGGGCAGGGGCTCTTCGTGTCGTGGAGTGTCAGCCATCCACGTGTCCGTACACAGGTGTGTACACTACATTTTAGCTAGGTACGAATTAGGAATATTCTACTTAGTATTACATATAGTTTATATTAGTTTAAATTAATTTAGGCTAATTACATATTAAATATATCCAGTTTACATTTCACTCTAAAGTGCAGGCGCGCGACCATGCCCGGTCGCGCGCGCAGTGAGTGCCGTAGGTAAGAGGGAGCCCTCCCTTTACCTACACCCTTAGTAAGGGAGCCTTGCCGTTAAGGCATTAGCGGAGCTCCTTGCCGTTAAGGCATTAGCGGAGCTCCTTGTCGTTAAGGCATTAGCGGAGCTAGGCGCACGACCACGCCCGGTCGCGCGTCCGGTGAGTATTCTATCCCAAGGGAGTTCTCCCTTACGCTACCTCCCTTTATAAGAGAAGCCTTGTTACAAGGGGTTAGCGAAAGCTATCTGTAAACCACCCCGAAAATCTTGGCCCCGAGTAGGAGAGCTCTCTCCTACTAAGCCCTTTTATAAGGGCTTATCGGCTAAGTAGCGGCGAACGCCGCTTAAAGGAAAGTCTTCCTCTGTGCGCTAGCCGCACCGTGCGTGTACGCAACCGGCTACAGATTCGATCCCAAGACCCTCGGATTTAAGGTCCAGTGCCTGACCAATTGAGCTATACATATGTATTTAGGAATAAAAATAATAATTGGAGTATTTATATTTTAATTCCATCAATTTTTTTATAAACTATTTTTTAATAAATAAATAATTCAAAAGTAGACAAAAGATTTTATACGAATTATTTAAAAAAATTCAAAATGAATTTAATTCTATTTCTATTGATAAATTAATTTTTACTCTAAATTTTAAATTAAAACAAGTTTGAGGTAAAATAAATACAAAAAAGTTTACTTAAGGAAATCTATATTTTGAAATAAAATATTTATTTAACATAGCTTTTCTGTTTTTTTGTCTTAAAAAATAGATATAAATAAATCCAAGGCATCCATTTAGGGTCGCACTACCCGCACCCCACTCCACCCTAGGGGCACCCCCACGTGACTTTCGACCAATAGAGATGAATATTGCTACTAACAGTATATATTGGTTAATATAGCGCTTTACATATATGTACCTTTATAGAGATAACGTCTGATATGCCCCTGTTTTGGCCCAAAGATTCTTAAATGCCCCTCTTTCTCAAAAAATCCTAAAATGCCCCTGTTTTCGTATACACGGATTCGGTCAAGCAGGCGCTGAATCCTTTTTAGGTACATTTCCAGCTGCAGCTGCAACTGGATGGAGAACCTTCTTTGGTGGAGCACGACCGAAATTACGTACTGGTGGGCCTGGACCCCAGAAATTCTGGTCGGGCTTTATGAGCGGTCTGTTGACAATTTGGGCCACGGAAATTGGGTACAAGACGTTCTTTATTGCAGCTATTTTGAGTATGAAAAAAAACCGTGTCGTGGTTTTTGCGGGTACTATTAGTGCCTTAATTGTGATGACGGTACTATCGGTGGTCACGGGTGTCGTGGCTACAAAATTCCTGCCGCCTAGTTTGACGCATTATGTGGGTACAATGCTGGTAAGTGGGAGAAAAGTATCTTGAACTCCTGATAATACTGACTACAGAATTAAATTGTGTCACATTTCAGTTTGTGGTCTTTGGAGTCAAGATGTTATAAGATGCGAGGGAGATGAATGCAGCGTAAGCATTTGACGAGGCAAACAAATGATGGGAAGAGTGGAGGCTTGCACTAACGTTGGCTTTTGTAGTTACTGCTATGATTTGATTTAAAGAGGCCCGTCGGAGGAATTGACAGAGGTGGAAGAAGAACTGATGGGGAAGAAGGATGAAGGTGCGATCCAGGACGAGTACGGAGGCGTTTTGGCTCTTTCAGTGAGATCCTAGTCTACTAAAAAGGTGGTTGTTGCTACCTGTATTTGATGTTATTGCAAACAAGTGGAAGAAAGCAAGAAAAAAGCAGATTGCGTGACGGACGGCGTGATTCAGGTGTTTTCCCAGACGTTCACCATGGCGTTCCTGGCGGAGTGGGGTGATAGCTCGCAGATTGCGACAGTGACAATGTCAGCAACGAAGGCGTCACCCTGGGCGCCATTCTCGGTACTCCATGTGTACGGGTAATTCCGTAATGAAAGAAAATAAACTAAAAGAGTTTCGCCAAAAATTACCAAACAGTTGAGCTCTTGCAAAAATAGACATACGTCTTCATTGGTTGAAGACTGGGTTGCTAATATAATGGTAGCTTCCTTAATAACCAACCAGGCCTCTGTATTAGTATTTCTATTGGTCGAAAGTCACGTGGGGGTGCCCCTAGGGTGGAGGGGGTGCGGGTTGGGCGACCCTCCATTTAATGCTTTTATCATTAATTGTCTACTTAAACGATAGAAATAATTTAATTATTCATTATTTTTTAAAATATTTACTAATAATATGAAATTGAAACGAAAAGGATATAGAATTGTTTTAAAGTTTTTTTAAAATAAATAGCATTCTTTTTATTTCAATATAAATATTTAATTGTTAAAGATTTTTTTGTCTTTTGTACCCAACAAAAATAACAAATATGTTTTTTTGAAAAAAAACTCTTCATATTAAAAAAGTTTTTTTTAAGAAAAAATGCTGTTTTTTGTATTTTTACATACTTATAAGATTTATATTTTTAATATTCCTTTGTAACATTTTTTGTTTACCTATAATTTTATCATTAATTTTAACTTTTTTATGATTAACTAATTGTTTTGCCTAATTTTTTTTGCCAACTTTAATCACTTATCTAATCTGTTTTAACGTCTATCAAATCAAAAGCTCGACCAAGATAGATTTTGAGGGCAGCCTGTTTTTATTCGGGTTGGCGTATCCGACATTGGCTTTGGTTTGATAATTTCAGTTTCATCAGGAAATATTTTCATCACAACTATAGCGATATCCATCATCTCCAAAATTAATAAAAAGAATCCAAGAAATAAAAATGAAAAAATTAAGAGAAAATGTATAGAATAGGAGACTTTTTGGCAGTTTTTCACAGAATAGGACACTTTTTTACAAAGGCTGTCCACCTCCCTGAAAAAATTTATTAAAATCCACATTACGATAACATATTCATCAATACTCGAACTGTATATTCACGCTGCAAAGTATCACTTACCTATCACCAACATTAGCAACATAGAGCGACTTGATACCATTTTCCTCTTATACCAATGCAGTCACTGCCGTCGAGTCCATTGGCCGTTGACAGCACTCAATGTCTGACATCACGTAGCCAATTGCTGATTCATCAACAGTAATCTCCTATCAGGAAAGCTTCGAGTATTTTTAATCGATTATAGTGCTTACCTTACAATTCGCTCTTCTACAGTGCTTTCATCATCCGTTAGCTTCAACTCGATGGCGATGTACTCGTGCAGCACCTGTTGCAGATACGTCGACACGGAACGACCTGACTCAAAAATACACTTTAACGATCCCTTCACTTCTGTGTATGCATTCAAACACATCAAATCATCCCTCCATGTCCATCCTGGATAGCGAAGTATACATTGTGTGGATTTTGCAGGTATCCATCATCGATCCGATGCGTGCCGGCAAATATCATTTCCTTCTTAATAAATTTTCAGGGAGGTGGACACTCTTTGTGAAAAAGTGTCCTATTCTGTGAATGAAAAAAACGTCCTATTCTGTGAAATACTACCAAAAACTGTCCTATTCTGTAAAATTTCTCAAAAACAAAATAACAAAAAATGTTATTGTTTCTTAAAGGGGAATGTTAAATCGACCCCCCCAATTGTTAATTCGCCCCCCCCCCAATTGTTAATTCGACCCCCCCCCCGCCCATTTCTACACATCGATGTAACAATGCCCTTTGGCCACCGCTAGGAACACACCTTCACAGAATAGGACACTTTTTTGTGTTTTTTTAACTCTTGTCAAAACACAATGCAATAGCATTGCTGCGTTTTATCCTGTGTAGTGACATTCACTCTTCTTTTGCATAAAACGAAAGAGAGCATTGACCGGACAAATGTCTTGTCAAGTTTTGACGATGACTACGCAGAGCTGGCGCTTGAGCCTGCGGCGGTTGATTCGCTGATAGATGGTCAGTGTTTATTTTCAGAACTTTTCAACCAAGGTGGACGCCACGAGACACAAGCGGCCCCGGGAGTCGTTAATGTTTGAACAGGACATTCACCTATTGGAGCGCATTTTGACATTGACACTCGTAATAACGAGGAGTGGAAGTATCAGAAAGAGCTACTGGGAAAGGCGTCGCCCCACGCGCCCTCCGTTTCCCCGAAGCGCTTTTTTTGCTGTGGCTGTGGCTTGTTTTATGACGTGGACGACGTTCCTGCTGGACAAAAAGCGTTTGATTCGCATGGTGCGTCGAGAGAATACCTGGATCGACATATTCGAAATGCCATCGTAGTGCGTGTCGTACGTGTCGAGACGATTGAGGGTCAAGTGGCGTTCCTATCAAAGGTATCCGATGCCGAGAACTGAAAGCGATGGGAAATGCCGAAAACACTATGCGCTTTTACGTACGTATTAAGGACATTAGTATTGACGATGCACCTGTAAAGCGCGCATTGTGGGGAACGTTTCGAGGGTTGCGGAGGTTTCGAATACCCAAGAAACTCTTTCGTTCGCAACGATTGTTGAAGAAACAGATACATGTGCTTTTCGACTCGTTTTTAAGACAAACTGCAGAGTTGGTGGCACATGTACCTTACGGAACACGAAGGAGACAAGCCATACTGTCGTTACAGGCTTTCGTTGGCGTACTTCGGCATTGTTAAGTATCTGATCGTCCGAAATGCTCCTATTTTGCTCGTCGTAACAAAGTGAATGCGTTCAGGTAGTGAGAAAATCTTTGCAGTACCTGAGCACGAGATTTCACGGCATTGTAAGTCGTTCGTGCTTACACTTACACAGATTAGCGTCGACGATAGACAGCGTATATGCCTAAACGCAAAGCACGAATGCTGATAAATATGATTTTTTCGAAAGATGGGTGAGCTCAAAAAGAATATGCTTAAAGATGACACGTTCATGGATCAGCTGAAAGGTGTGCTTATGGCGCGCTCGAACCAGACTACTATAAGTTTCTAGACGAAGTTAAACGTGTAGTCTGTCGGTTCGTACAAGTACATGTGCTGGTGCCATTGGAAGATCACATTCATGAAGCGCGGATTGGGACGATGAACTCGCTCGCGCTGAAATATAAGATTAAGATGCTTACGAGCAAACCGCAATCGTTTTTCTGTGTGCCACCGCATATCGTAGTGGAATCTGGGAGTGATTGGGAAAGTGCACGCCGTGAGCTGCAGCGTGTCAACGACGCCCTAGTTTTAGTGTTTGGTGTGGGCTGCAGGAGCCATCTTTGAAACGTGTAGATCGCACGCGTTGTAGGCTGGGGACATCACGAGCAGTCTCACTTTGGTTGAGGAGGTTGACACGGTAGCACAACCTCCAATGAAGACGGACAAATTCATCTCCGTCCACTTGTTTGTGCTCGTTATGAGCAACATGTCGCAGTTGCTAGTCACATGTGAATTGCTGCGGATGATGTGCGATCCGCAAGATATCACTGGGGAGATAAGGTATTATTACCTTACAACGTTTGAGATGGCACTGGATCTGCTCATCAAACATGAAGACCCCCAGCAACCACTTTTGCCTAGATAAAAGGCCATTGGGGTTCATACTGTAATAACAGTAACAATCTAGAATGGCCACCGCTAGGGACACACCTCATCCCGCCTGCTGCAGGCGGGATGAGTGTGGGGGATGAGAAGGTCTCCTCATAGTAGTCGTATGAAACGCTTGTTTTTTGCACATACGGGATGTGGAGAAATGGGCGGGGGGGGGGGGGTCGAATTAACAATTTAGGGGGGTCGATTTAACATTCCCCTTTTTAAAATTTTCACTTTTGTTTTTAATTTCTTCTTCATCAAGTTCAATATCTTGATCGAAAAACGTTAAATCTCATGGTAAAAAAGGTAAAAAAAAATATACTGATCGATAATATATTTTTTTAAAAATTATAGATTTTAGAGGAATTTTTAAAATCCCCCTTTCCTGGAAACTAATTACCAAAAGTACCCCTTTTGAAAATGGAGCGTGTTTCTACGAATATCAGTTATCAAAGTAGTACCATGTTCACGTCCATATAAATTGCGTGAGATACAAGACGGCACGTTCTCGTAATGCTAACGTTTAATAGTCACCAGGCACCATCTCGCCAGGTTTGATTCAAATGGCACGACAAATAAAATCGTCGAATAGTTTAAATTTTTGCGCGCTCAAGCTATGGAACCATTGGACCAGGTTTTGGGTTTATCACGTGTGTCTATTGATTTCTAGCTTATGCTGTACAAATCCCGATTAATCTGGGTGAATATGGTACGATAGCTACGAGTACATGATTGATAACATGGTCCTACTACTCAGGGGAACTCTCAACGGTCGTAGCGTGAACGAGCTCATCGGACAAGATAGAAACGAATTGGATAAATTTCATTTAGATGGTATGTGCCTAATGTAACGCTGTTATGGTAGCTCCACCCGCTTGTAACTTTCGAGCAGTCCATCATACGTATCATTTGCTCGTTTGATCTAACGCTAAGGGTTACTCGGTCTTGTACGAGATTGTTCTAATTGATACACCTATATGTACCGTTCGACCAAGTGTATCTTGTTGGAACTCAATCGACATTTTGATTTGTTGGGAAAAACTTTAGTCAGTTCCAGGATGAAAGCGCAGGTGGTGACCGTATGGAAGGCACATCAGATGTGCTCAATGTCTTAGAAGAGTGGCAGATGGAAATTATCAAAAATAGCATGTTGAAGCTCTGTTGTGAAGACTATTATAATTTCTGCCAGGTGCGTGACCGCTCATTCTGAAGCATTTTGAAGAGCACAGGATGAGCACCCTTAAATGTTTGCGTACAGGAAATTGGCGGCGAAACATCTATCATCATGGAAGAAATCCTAAAAGCGCGGGATGATCGTATTGCTATTAACATTACGTTGAATTTGTTTGGCGCGCCTTTGAATGAGGTTCGTTAGTCATTTTTTTATCAGTAGAAAGGGATTACCCATTTCATGAGTGTTTTTCGCGTAATTTAGCCAGCTATGCGTATTTCAGACCGCAATCCACTTTATCCGTCCATTGGTACGCTATATCACGAGGCGACAGTGCTTTTGGCTGAAGCTGGCGATGAATTGGCGCTGGCTTGGCGCTAGACTTGTTTCCAGTATATCGCAAGATCTGGAAGGTTCATCAGAGTGAGGTCGTGGAAAAAAATTCCATTGACAACGCGTTTTACGAGCGTGATGTCCAGATGGCCGAATTAGCGTTCCAAATGCACTGCGGTACGAGAGGGCCGGGAATATTTGAGTATCATGTGTCTGTTTGTAATTGATACAATCGCTTCTGCTACCGTGTAGCCTGATTTTACGCGTACGTGAAGCTCAAAGAGCAGGAAGTACGCAATCTGGTGTGGATCTGCGAGTTCATCGTGCAGAATCAGCGGGATGCCACCACTATTTTCATTCCAATCTTTAGTGAGAGCGCGCCCTGGCGTGGCAAAGGTCCAAGCTAGCATTAAAAAAACACGTTTTGCGTAATTTGACGGAAGCGTTTGGCCATGGCCAACTGCGCTTGCAGACCGCACTAACAGCTAAATAAGCTGCTATTGCTGGCTTCCACTCTTTAATACGATTGGACAATGTTATTATGTTAATAAGTCCATTTTGCTGGTATCGATACACTATGGTACGAGAACGTGCCGTCTTGGATATCACGAGAATATATGTGAACATGGCACTGCTGTGATAAGTGATACTCCCCGAAACACGCTACATTTATTAAAAGGGGTACTTTTGGTAATTATTTTTCAGGAAAGGGGGGATTTTCTTAAACTAACCTAGATTTTAATAATATAATAAATTTTTTATCAATAGAAAATTCCCATATTTTTTTATAAAAATACTAGTTTAAATTCTAGTATAATGGTTTTATTACGGATCCGTTATTCAGCCCCACCTTTTCTTTAATCAGCCCCCACCCCAAAATATTGATTGGTCTTCTTTAGAGGTTGTAGCCTAAGATGATATGATTGGTTAAAAGGCAACATCAGAACTTTTTATTTCGTCGGATTAAAGAAACCGGAATTTACAAAGAAGGGGGTGATTTTGAAAATAATTACAGATAGGGGAGTGATTCAAAAATATTTACAAATAAGGGAGTGATGTCACTGCAAATTTGCGCTGTACGTAAAGTTCAAGCATTGCATGTCATGCTTGGATTGGTCAAAGTTCCGATTCTGAGTCCGGAATCAGAAATTACATTTTCGCCCCCGTTTCGAGCTCGTTTGGGGCGGAAAATGACGATTTTGGCGCCCATCTGGCGGTGCCATATCTCAGCATTGCGGGCGATTTCGAAGCCGCAACTTCGGGGACGGGTCTAGCACCCGCAGCGCCTATTGCGCATCAATTGGTGGTACGCGCAGAGCCTCTAACTATGGAGCGCAGGCCCGCCTTCCGACCGAGTTTTCGCGTCGTTTTGGAGGTAGGCCCCCTCATTTTACACCGCAAAACTGCCCCACAGTTGGGCTTGAAGATGGACCCGGCCCTATACTTGGTCTGAGTATAGGAAAGTCAGAAATTAGCGATTTTTCATTTATTCAATCTTGCATATTTTATTTCGACATTCACGACAACGCATCCCCACAGAAGACCCCGCCAGCCAAGTTTCGTCTCTTTCGGCTTTCCTCGAGGATCCAAGCCCCCAAGCGCGCCGTTTGGCTTCCCCCCACACTCGCCTGCTGCCCACCCGCTCGACGCCGCCTTAAAGCTCCTGTTCGATTGTTTGTCTCACCCAGCGGGGCGGCCAGCAGGCGGCCCGACCGGGTGCAGCTCGGGTCCGCACTCGTAGCCGCCACGGCTCGCGCACTGGGTGCCTTGCACGGCCCCAGCGACCCAGAGGACGTCTTCAACAGCGACGGCGAGGGATCGCACGGCTCTTCGTTGGACGAAGACGCTACCAGACCAAGTGATGACGACCAGCTCGGCCAGGTAGCTACGGAGATGACTGCCCGCGCTGGATACACTGCAGTGGCCGCGGTCCCTCCTATGGGCATGCACGACGCCCCTCACGAGGCCGTGTCCACTGCAGCATCTGTGTATGGCCAATTTTTACATACATTTGACGACCGGCTCGGCGGGCCGGCACGCGCGCAGCACTACCTAGCCGGGAATGCCGCTTCGCTGCCTCGCGGCAGCGAGCCGCTTACTTTCGCCAGGCCCTGCCCCCATGATGATGACTGCACACCCGGCAAGGTTTGCCGGAATCACAAAAAAAACAAATGTCGCCGTTCCATATTTTAGACTTCTCCAAGTACTACAGCTGGCTCAGAAACTGCTTGACGACAAGTTCGGGCGTTATGGCTGGTCTCCTGGCATATCCTACATTGTCGACGTCGCACAGGGCCATCTAAATCAGCGGCAACGTGCTCAAACTGCGATGGAAGTCGCCTTGTTGACCCCGATGTCCTTCCTCTCGCTTGAACTTGCACAGGATTGCGGAAACCAGCCTCTGGAACTGCCAAGACGTGTTCAAGCAGTACGCGCTTTCGGTGGGTCGGAGCATTAAGGCTTTTACTTCGCCGTCTTTTCTGTTGCCTACCCTTGTTGTGCGTTTGACGACAACAACATAGCCTTCACCTTCTACATGGGCGTCAATTGCTGCTCTTGCTTGTTCCAGCGATGCGTAAGCAAGCTGCAAAGGTGGTGCGAGGATGTTCATTATGGTTTTGAAAGGAAAAGGTTGATAAGATGTTCAATACGGCTGTGAAAAAGTAGTCAAAAAGTTTGTATACTCCCAAAAAGCTTTGATCCATAAAAGTATCGGTTGCCTTTTAACCAATAATAGACTACAATGTCTAAAGAAGACCAATCAATATTTTGGGGTGGGGGCTGAATAACGGATACCTTTTATTAAAACAAATTAATAATTATATTGATATTTTTAACTACGATCATCCTTTTTTATTATAACGAATCAGATAAATTTCAAATTTACCTTATTTACCTAAAAAAATTACATTAATTATCAATTTCATCACCATGAATTAAAGCTTATATAAACAATTTAAAAAGAGATGAAAATAATGAAATCTAAGAACCAAAACTACTCGCAGCATTTCAACCGCTCATTGCATCCGGAAAATCTGAAATTCTTCTAGGCAAGCCACTTAATCATAAAAAAGTTCATTGGAAAAGAAGTCATATTTACACCAATAAAGAATAACCAAAAATTGATTTGTCCTAAGATTTCAATTATCTACAAACAGAAATTTTCCGATCCAAATATAAAATGCAGTGAAGATACCAAATACAGCTCCCATAGATAATTCATAAAGGAAAGTTAGCTACAATATAAAAATTATCTGTATAGCGATATCTAAACCTGAATTAGACATAACTACAACCAAAGGGAATTTAAATTACGATTCATAATATTTTTTAAATAAGAAACAGTTTTCAAATGAATAAAAAATATAGTGTTTAAGAAGAAAAAATATTTATTTATTTTAATTTTAAATTACCTAATTTTGTATGGCAATTGATATCCGTATCACCCCCAGATTACTACCCGTATCCCCCCAAACTTAAGAGCAGAAACGTCAAGTTGTTTTATCCAATAAGATATCGGGATACGAAAATAACGAGGGGGTGGCGACTATTTCTTAAGTGAGCCGCCACGGTCAGTCCTAATGAGAAACACTAGTTTACTTCAGGTAGATGTATACATCGTTCTGAGAAAAATGATAACCTACATTACACATACACACCAGTCAAAACGTCACCGCTTCGTCGCAGTGCAAGAAGCCAGAGAACGCATTACTGCCCTGTCTTCCACCCTGTCGACGGACGTTAACGCGAAAACAAAAACAATCAACATCCTACTCTAATTAATTGTTGTGTGCCTACTTCTTCATCACTTAGCAATCATAATCGACCGGAGTGAACTAATAAAAACGTCCGACGGGTATACTACGGATAATGTCAGTTTGTCCTTTTTTACCTCTCTACCTGTAGTTCAATTCAATGGCTCCACTTACATGTACAGTATACGACGACATCCGTTGCAATAGGATGGGAAAACCAAATACAACGTGAAGCGTCCCCACACAACTCACCTTGTTCTCCCGAGCGCACTTTCATCGCGGATCTTCTTAAAGGCTATGAATGCTGCGCAGTATTTGGTGAACCGTATGCGTTCATGCAAGGCGGCCCAAGCAATCGGCGACAGAAGAGGACAAAGCTGCTTCTCGTCCGTAGGTAGTGCCATACACTCGTTTCATGGCGACGACGATGTAGGATTTGGACCCGGTTACATGGTGGTTGCAGACGGCGTGTCTGGTACGATGAAGGCATCGGGAGTGCTTTTTCGAATGCTGGTGGCCGAGACGCTTGCGTCGCTGTCGAAGCTGTGGAAACGATGACGGGAGGAACCAGTTTGCGCCGAAGACTTTAGTGACAGCATGCAAGTGTCGATCGATAGTGCTTGCAAATTATCCAAGCGCAAAGGACGACTCGACTCGACGATCTCTGCTGTCTTCTTCGCCGAGACCTTGCATCAAATGTTCCTGTTTACAATCGGTGATTGCAAGTGTGTAGTGTTTCGAAACGGAAACTTGGTATTCGAGAGTGACTCAATTATCTACGACTTCAACGTGCCAGCTGTGGTATCTAGCAATCAATCGATCAATTACGTAGAAGAAGTACAGATGCAGGCTTTCGAGTATGAAGGAGGTGACGTGTGTCTCTTATTCTCAGATGGTGTGCACGATAACTTGTACGTCGACGACATCGCGTCTTGTGTCGTATCTCCGATGAACTCACCGTCATTACAGATCCAGGGTGGTACTACAGCAGAAAAAATGGCACAGAGCATCGTACAACGCGCTAAGGACACTTTCTCATGGAATTCTGAATATATCACTTTCGCCGTTTCGGGGGGGATACGGGTAGTAATTTGGGGGGGGGATACGGATATCAATTGCCTTTTGTATATATTAAAAAACAAAAACAACATTTTAAAGGGAATTGTTAAATCTACGCCTAAATTTTGTTAAATCGACGCCCTTTTTCCATACATATATCTAATCAATCTACTCTATATACTCTATATACTCAAAGGCCGACGACGGATCGAGTCGCACGTGTTTCATGGCCATCGTGGCACGAACGCGCGCGCGAGTTGGGCGTGAACCTTGCCGTGCGCTCCAGTGTACGCTGCATCTCAGTCTGTCATCGAGTCATGCCTCGTTCTGGCAACAACAAGGTTGTGCGGGTCGACGCCACGCGCAAGCGTGCATGACATGGAGTATGTGTGCTTGGATGCGCCGTTGGAGGAGCATTTTTAACACAAGCAGCAGGCTGCCACGTGGTGCCAGTGCGATCCCAAGACGGTACAGAAGACACGTGAAACGCCGAGAATCCAGAGATGATGTCTCCCACCATCTCGTCTGTGCGTGGCCTTGTATTCGAATCCGCGGACATGAATTCCTACGTGTTTGGGAGCGTGGATGGCATGGTGAAAGACGTGGTGGCCCGAAAGGTTCACGATAAAAAGCTCTAGTAGTGTCTCGAGGTAGCAACTCATGACGTGAGGGATCAAAACACATCCGTGAGACCTGCGCAGTGGTCGACAAGGACAGCAAGTGGTCTCGAGGCAATTGCGGCTGATCGAGCGTTCTTTCGAGTCTATCCAACGGCTCTCGATTTCTATATCAAGGGCAGGGGAGACTGTTGTGGATCGAGTCGAGGCGACAATACACATGGCGTTGGTCGAAAAATGTCCGACCACGCTCGACTAGTTTACCATCTGTCGGGATGTCACCGATGTCGACGTCGTGCGGCTGCACCGCACGGCGCCGCTCGAACCTGGTGCTCTTGTGCGTCTGGGTGTCGGCACATTGTCGATCACGACGCGCGTGGTTGGATCGATGGTGTTGCCCAAGCGCACGATGCTACTTGTACGCACGCATGAGCTTGCATGGCCACGGATGCACGCGTTTGGAGACGCCGTGTGGCTCGAGTCGCCCGTGGAATTGCGACAACAAGTGGAAGGTCGGGAACGAACGTGCATTGCAGCGCGGCATGGAGTCGGCGGCCACGTCTTACTCGCGCTTGCGCTGGTTTGTCATGTGTAGACGCGCAAGATGTGGGTACGGCGCATGGGCATGGATTTAAACGACGAGTCAAGTACGTGCGTGCAGTCGCTTCTCGTTGATTCGTTTTAGCCGATCCATCCCTTGTAACGTTTTTCTTTTTGCCAATGGCAATCATTCTTCAACTTGACTTGGTTTTTGTGTAGCCTAGAAATGCGTCGATTTAAAAATTCCCTTTATAAAATCTATTGACAGTTTAAAATAATTCATTCTCTCACGTTTTTAGATTTTTGTGTTCCTTGGTAAGTCGGGTTTCAACACCCAGCAACTCCAGTAATGGAAGGTATTATTATTTTCATCATGATTTAAGGCTTTTTTAATCATTATTACTGTATTTGTTTGTTGGATGTTATTTAAAGTATTAACGCTTTTCTTATAACAATAATAATGATGGTAGGATTTGAGCCTACAACATTAGGATTATGATTCCCACGCTTTACCTTTAAACTAAATCATCTTATTAATAATAGAAGAATCGAAATTGGATTTGAACCCACGAGTTATTGAAAATTAAACTGATCTCGTGTTGTGAAATGTTTGGATGTAGGGTTCTAGGGCTTAAACCCTAAACCCTGTAATTATGACTTTTTTCGATGCACTTTTTAGGATTGGAAATGATGGCCGCCTCACGAACGAACAAGTTTTGGAAAAGTTGTTGTTTCATAAAGATTATAGCGTTTCATCTGTGGTCATGATATTAAATGCCCGAATTATGGACAGCGAACTTAACATGAGGAATTTGGCAAATGATTTTGAGTCTCGCTTGCTGGGCAGGATGCTCCAGGAGACGTGGACCCCATCTCAAGTTTTTACGGAGCTTAATCTGAACAAGATTAAGGACAAGACGAGAATCTTTGAGAATCCCGCCTTTATCACATGGATGTAGTTTGCGACGCGCGATAACGTTAATTACCCACAGGATGGCGAATGGCCTCAACATATGGTTCACGTACTTGCTAGCCACAAATACCCGAGAGATTTAAGCAGTGTGCTCAATGCTTTGCAGTCAACTGACATGTACAATTTCAGAAAGATCGAGAAAGGTCTAAATGATCTTCGCCCTCATTGACTCGAGATTTTGCCTAAGAAATTAGATAACGTTGGTCCTTCAGCATAAAAGTAATATAAAAGAGGGCGGCACCTTTGAGCCCAATTCTATCCTCTCTAACTTCTCTACTTGTGGTTGCTTGAGATCCAGTGAGAGAGTTGCTCGTCCAGACAAAATGGATGAGCCATAAAAGTGTCCTGATCACAGTTGCGACTACAATTCCCTCGAAACATTATCAAGTCTTGGTCTCAATCTATTGCTTCATCATGCATTTGATCCCCAGACGCCTGTTTCCTCTTGGCGAAAAGAGCACTCTGGGCGCTTGGCAGTACAAGATTGTGAGCAAAGGGACGACAAAGATATACGTCGACAACATATCAAAGTAGGAATAATAATTTCCCTGCAATCATATGTGAAGTCGCCAGAGCGACACCGAGCATTTTGCGATCTACTGCCGCTCTGTTTGATTTCCAGGCTGAAAAACTAGAGCAAGCATTGGAGTCACCGGGTCAGCATAAGAGTTATTACATGTTATAGTCCATGTATATAGTAAGTTACCACAGAAGGCGTTAGATTGTTACAAGAATTTCGTATCTTATGTGTTAAATGCAAGAAGTAAGATTTAAAGCCTAAAGTTTAATCTATATGTAAATTTTGGATACTGTATGCCCTATGTCGACCAGATAAAGCACGCTAAAGCAACAATTTGGCCGTTTTATAACCGTTTAGCTGCTGTCGATCGACCGTTTCGCTGCCTTCTTTTTTATTTTGCACTCATATTCATATACTGTTTTGTGTATGGAGTCGCTTTTTCCAAATTTCGAACGTGGTTTAAGGAACCTGAATCCACATTAAACCGAACGTGTAGCCGGTGCGTATACGCACGGTGCGGCTAGCGCACAGAGGAATACTCTTCCTTAAAGCGGTAGCTACCGCTACTTAGCCGATACGCCCTTGTAAAGGGCTTAGTAGGAGAGTTCTCCTATTCGGGCCAAGATTCCCGGGTTAGTTTACGACTTAGCCTTAACGGCTGTATTCCCTTTACGGGATGTAAGTAAAGGGAGGTCTCCTCTTACCTACGGCACTCACTGCGCGCGCGACCGGTCGAGGTCGCACGTCCGCAAAATAGAGTGAAATGTAAACTGAATATATTTAATATGTAATTAGCCTAAATTAATTTAAACTAATATAAACTATATGTAATACTAAATAGAATATTCCAAATTCGTACCTAGCTAAAATGTAATGTACACACCTGTGTACCGGCACGTGGATGGCTGACACACCACCACCCAAGGGCTCATGCCCTGATTGGTTAAAATAACCAAAGGTTCAAAACCTTTCAAACCGGTCAATACTGACCTCAACCGTGGTGTACTCATGTACACCAACAGTAAATGTAACCCGAATGTAACCCCGTTACATCCTCCCCCATCAAGACTATTGCTTACGCAATAATCAAAATCTTGTTGGAGAACTCCAACGCCAGTTCCTCTGGCCCTCCATATGTACACCTCCAGTGGTGCTATGCCGTCTCCTCTAGAAGAGTTAGACTACTCCGAGAACTCGGAGGGGATGCCCTTGGGGATACCTCCCCAACGGTTAACCGCTCCGACAGCGCCGAACGGCGTTGTCGGCAGCCTAATCCGTTCCCCACACGTGTGGAAAATGCGCTAACTCGTGCTCAACTATTACCAACCTCGGATGACATATCCGAATCGCCGAAGGCGATCTCCACTACTGAGCTGGACGCAGCTCAAGAGGCTCAAAATGCCGCACAGGCGTTACAAGCTTCCTTGCACGCCCCCCATGCGCCCTCCACGGGCGGTATATCGTTTTGGAGGTCCTCGTGACCTCCCAAAGTGGGCCAGGAATGAGGTACAGAAGGGTTTAGTCTTCTATACCCCTGGCCTCGCGAATGTACAGCCGCAACACATCACACGCCGGAATCAACTCCGGGAAAAACTGCTCACGCAGAAGCAGTTCACTGCTACCTCATATCGAGAGCGCCTCGAGAAACAGTCACAGGGTGCCGTTGTTGGAACCTCCGCGAGGTTCCCTTGATTATCCTGCAAGGAGAATATGCCAAAGAGGCAGAGTAGAAGTTCCGCGTTTATGCGGAGGGAAGAAACGTCTCCCCGAGTTTTTTAAAGCTGTACAACAGCTATTCTGAACGTGACGTTCGGATAGAGAGGGCATTGTGCTTGGCCTTTGCCAGATCCAAACCCATGGGGCAGTTACGTGCCCCTTATCTCATGCGCTATGCTAGCGCCCGTGCCCTCCCTAGGGTGCCGGAGCACAGTGCGGGTTCCGCATCTGCCTCCGGAGGGCTCCCAACTACTGGGAGTGAAGGGGCTTACCCCGACCCTTTGGTCGTTGACTCACAGCGGGATTCTCCCGCTCGAAAGCGTCAACGACGTCACGGCAATCCTGCCGCTGGGGAGTCTCGTACTACCACGAGTTCTGGGAATGTGGATACCCTTTCCACTTCACCAGGTACTGGTTCTCACCCCGGTGATGGCGTCGTGCCATCAGGCGTTCCACGTGATAATGTGGAGTACCCTCCGCATCGAGCATTGGAAAAGGAGGTCGCGCAATTGCGACATGAGATTCGTGAGCGCTGTGATCGACACAGCCGTCACATCTACGATGTCCACGAGGGACTCCGCGATGAATGGGATGCCATAGAACGCTTTGAGAGGCGGATTGCCTCTCTCGAGACGACCGTTGAGAAACTTCGTGGTCGCATTTTAGCCCTGTCGGGCTTCCTCTGCTCTGCCGTGTCTTACGGCTCTTATGGCTATTCGCCTTACCAACCCCCTCCAAGAGGGGACCCGACTCCGGGTCCTAGCATGGATTAAGCATACCCACATAGAAGGTTGGATGCGTACGCATCGCCTTCGGGATGTCCAAAGTATACGACAAGCCCTTTCGGGATAATACCTTAAAGGGCTCCACAAACCTGGGGCGCAGTTTATTGCGCAACACATTTGAAACTGCATGTGTAGGAACATTTTTTAGCGTTTAATAAAACACTTTCTCATACTTGGTATATCATTTGTTTACGCCGCGCCTTGCGGTCAGCTTGCTCCTGCTGCTTGTCTTGGCTTTCCGCCATGGCATAGCAGACGTGTCGTAAGACACTAAGGCGCGTCGATAAAAACTTATCGATGTGCTTTCGCACAGATACAGGGCTGACATCGGGGAATCCTCCCCCTCAAGCCCTGGGCCACCCACGCGTGGAGTCAACGGAACCCTCGGATTCACCAATCCGTTCACGTAAAACGGGGTAAACCCCGTAGATGCATGTACCGAATTGTTGATAGCAAATTCAACCATCGGAAGCATCTCACTCCAACTCTTTGGAGAATCCGTACATAAACTCCGGAGAATATCCTCCACAACGCGATTAACGCGTTCCGTCTGACCGTCCGTCTGCGGATGATCCGCAGTGGACATGAGGAGCTTGGTGCCTAGCACCTTAAACAACGCTCCCCAGAATTGTCCCGTAAAACGGGGATCCCGATCTGACACAACGGAATCGGGTAGACCATGCTGTCGAAAGACACGGTCTAGGAACACTTTTGCTGTTCCTTGTCCATCTATGGACTCTGGCACCGCCGCCAGGTGATCCATCTTGCTCAAACGGTCTACAAAGATCAATATGCCGGTGTTCCCGGCCTTATCCTTCGGAAAACCGAAGATAAAATCCATGCTAATGGATTTCCAACACTCCGTTGGAACCGATAATCTCGCCAAAGGCGCAGCTGAACTTGCAGAGGGTTTAACCCTCTGACACGTCTCACAGGTTCGTATATACGCACAGACCCACTTATACATATTGGGCCACCAATACAAAGCGCTTAAAGCGCTGTAGGTCTTATCCCGACCTAAATGACCCCCGGTAGGGGCGTCATGTGCCTCAAAGAGGACTCTATACTTCAGTTCCTCATCATGAGGAACTACCGCCCGTGGAGTGTCCTCCGCGCTCGTGCTATAAAATATCAGACCGTCACAGTACCTGTAACGGTGTAAACGAGCTTTAGCTCGACTTGACAGGGTTGGCTCAGACGAGCCAAGTCCCTTTCCAACCAACGCGCTGATAAGCGTCGTACATTGTAGGTCTTTCTCATACGCCTGGCGTATGAGATCCACCACAGACGAGGTGACGAATGTCGCGTGAGTGAGCTCGTAATCGGGACGACGCGACAATGCGTCCGCAAGCACGTTCTGCTTGCCAGGTTTATACTAAACCTCAAAAGTTGTACTTCGCAAAGAAGGAGAGCCAACGGGACATCCGTTGCGATAGATGAGGAGACTTTGTCGCTGTCTGTAAGGATGCGTGGTCAGTATAAACCACGAACGGCTTTGAGCCGAGTAGGTGAACCCTAAATTTGACTAGAGCATACTTCATTGCAAGTAGTTCCTTGTCACGAACGGGATAATTCCGTTCCGCAGATTTAAGCTGCCTCGACTCAAACAAAATTACGCGTTCCCTTCCTGCATCGTCTGCTTGTAACAAAGCACATCCGATTGTGAAATTGGAGGCGTCGCAGACGACACTAAATGGTTTCCCAGAGTCTGGGAGAGCAAGAACGTGAGCTTTTAACAAGCTCCCCTTAACCGCTTCAAAAGCGTTTTGGTGTTCAGTTTTCCAACACCAATCAAGATCATTCTTAAGAAGGTCCGTCAATGGATTCGCCATTTCAGCGTAGTTCTCGCTGTACTTGTGGAGATAGTTCGCTAATCCAAACCACTTCCGTAAATCTCTAAGATTTACAGGCGAAGGCCACTCCACAATGGCTTTCTCCTTCGCTGGATCCGCCCGCACTCCATCCTTACCGATGAAGCATCCGAAGAAAGGAATTTCCTCAGCACCAAAGATACATTTGGATGCGTTCGCATATAGCTTATGCTTCCGCATACATTCGAGCACAGCTCGAAGGTGTATTAGGTGCGTCTGAACATCAGACGAGTCGCCTTCCGCGCGACTTTGAACGAAGATATCGTCGAAGTACGTCTGAGCGTACTTCCTATGAGGGCGGAAGAGTTGAGTCACCAAGCGATTGAAAGTCGCTGGTGCATTTGAAAGCCCTTGTGGCATAACAAGCCACTCCCATAGCATGCCGCTAGGCGTGCTAACCGCTGTCAGCGGAATATCGGACGCAAGCATGAGCACCTGATAATACCCGTCCACCATATCTAAGGCACTGTACACAGTACAGCCCGCCATATTGTTCTGGAGGACATCCTTCCAAGGAATCGGAGTCTGCATGGGCACAGTAGCTGCATTCAGCTTGTTGTACGCATGTACAATGCGCCACTTCCCATTCGGTTTACGAACACAAAAGGTGGGAGATGAGTGAGGAGACTTGCTCTCCCGTACCATCCCTGCCTCTTCTTTCCCCTTGAAGAAAGCGTCGATGACGTCGCATTGCTCCTTGGTGAGAGACCACTGCCTAGTGACGCAGTATTTGGTTCCAGTAACCAAATCATTTTCATGTCGTACCCCCCGATCCGGTGGTAACCACATCTGTGGGTTGTCACTAATGACATCTCCAAATTCTTTTAATAAGGAATGGTAAGAGTCCTCAGGATCCGCGAGGATCTTGAGACCCCTTCGGGCATTCAATGCCTGTTTGGTTTGCACCAAAACTGACTCGTCCATCGTGGATGAGGAGTTTAACTCCTCTTCCGGATGCAACACGACGACCTCGTCGATTTCACCTGCTTTCAAAGCAGTCTCAAACTCGTTGAAGGACATCTACTCGAACGACAACAGTTCTCCTACCCCAGGCAACCGTTCCAGGCTTACTTCTTCTGTGAAAATACCTGTCACACTATTCAGCATCCGATAGGACTGCTGACTACTGGCCTCGGGACTCATCCCGAGACCCAGATGGGGGGATTAAATTGCCCCATCTATTGGAAGAGCAACGCGCCTATCCACAGAGGTCTCTACCTCTACCACCGGTGACTCGCCGGTCTCACCTATAACGGCGTAGTCGGAATCATTTCCGACGTGCGAAAGAGACAAACTTCGGGTCTCTTCGCTTGGAAGCGCTTCGCGCTTAACCACAGGGGTCTCTACCCCTACCACTGGAGTCGAAACTTGTTCGCCGGACACGGCGTGGTCGGAATCAATTCCGACCTGCAGAAGAGACGAACTTCGGGTCTCTTCTCTAAGCGCCTTGCGCTTACCCTCAGAGGAATCCACCTCTATCACTGGCGACTCACCAGTCTCGCCTATATCGGCGTGAATATTAACCGCCTAATCCCCCTCGTTAAGGAACTCTTCCTTAACCTCATTGGGAATGATCATTTCAGACATCCCAATCTCTAGCATCTCACGTTAGAATCGCTTTTGCGATCGAGCGAAGGTGGGTTCATGACTCGCCAATGCTTCACCCGACCGCGGGTGCGTTGATCCAATGGACTTAGACTTCCAGTCTATCCATGGCTCGTGGCGTTCCAGCCACTTCATGCCCAGAATGAGGTCATACCTCGAGTCCAAATCCAGGACTAGGCAACGTTCTAATCTGTCGAAGTCTGCAAAATTCAGCTTAAGGTCAATCGAGACCTTTGGTACAGAAACCTGTACGCCCGTCGCAAGACGGACCGTGACAACGTCACGAGAACGTGCCTCTAGGGCCTCGGCATACAGCCGACTCTTCTCCACAGAATCTCGTCTGACATAATTTTCAGACGTTCCAGAGTCTATCAAGACTCTCCAAGGCTTATCAAAGCCTTTCACGTCCGCAAGGACTACCAGCAAACCTGGCTGGTACACCAACTCGGTGCTAGAAAGGACCGCTTCCCTAGGAGCTTTGTGCTGTCGTCCTCAACCCTGGGGCTTAACAGCACTGAGGGTTCCCCCAGTAGGGCGTCCTGCACCTACTGGGAGCCGTCGTTTCCCGACGGCTTGGGCAAGGGCTTTTTCCCCACCCTTGGTCCCTTGTAGCGAGTGTCTCGCTGGGGATTTTTCGGACATCTGTTCCTAAGATGATCCGTGCTTCCACACAGGAAGCATCTCAGCGGCCCATGCCTCTGCAACATAGCTAAGAGCTATGCCTCGAAGATCTGTGGAAAAGAGTCAGAATGACTCTTAGCGGGAGGTTTCTCCTCCGCTTCGACCTGACTCGGGTCCATGGGTTCGGGACCCACCTTAGAGGAACGGAAATTCCTCTCGGCGTTAAACGCCATCTTGAACGTCTCCTCCAGGGATTGGGGTCGGCATCGGAACAATTCCGAACGTGCTGGCCCTTCTCGCCGGCCTCCCATGAAGACGGGGATGGACACATCGTCCGAATACGCTTTCGCGTACATCCCTGCCAACAGGGTCTTAAGCTCCTGGATATAAATCTCCAGGTCCTTAGTGCCTTGACGGCACCTCAGGAACGCCAGTTGATTCTGGAAAACCAGATCAGGCGTTGCGTACATGTCCATAAGCTTCTTCTTAAGGACCTTCCATGTTGGAAACACGTCCGTGACTGATTCCGAGCATGTAAACGCCCATGTACGGGCTTTGCCCCTAAGATGGGTCAATGCAAGTCCCACTTGCAAGTGATCAGCGAACATGTTCGCTGTGGCGAAGGCCGTTTCGACCTCTCGCAACCAAACATAAAGGTTGTCACCCTTCTATCCGGTGAACTCCTTTATCTTAAACGATAATGGATGGCGCACCCCCGTGGAATGACCTCCACTGCAACTCGCCTCATGAGCGATGAGGCGATGAGGGCATTTACCCTTGCCTTTACGGCCTCAAGGCCCTGCTCCACTAGGAGCTTCATACCTTCTTCCCCCGTTAAGGGTAACAGCCTTTTAAAGGCTTCCTGCTGGAAGAGGGTCAAACTATCCCAATCGTCCTAATTCATACTTTGCAGAGAATGCCTAGTCTACCAACACAGGTGTCGTATTGACTACAAGTGCTACCAGATGTAGCCGGTGCGTATACGCACGGTGCGGCTAGCGCACAGAGGAAGGCTCTTCCTTAAAGCGGTAGCTACCGCTACTTAGCCGATACGCCCTTGTAAAGGGCTTAGTAGGAGAGTTCTCCTACTCGGGGCCAAGATTCCCGGGTTGGTTTACGACTTAGCCTTGACGGCTGTATTACCTTTACGGGATGTAAGTAAAGGGAGGGCTCCCTCTTACCTACGACACTCACTGCGCGCGCGACCGGTCGAGGTCGCGCGTCCGCTAAATAGAGTGAAATGTAAACTGAACATATTTAATATATAATTAGCCTAAATTAATTTAATTTAATATAAACTATATGTAATACTAAGTAGAATATTCCTAATTCCTACCTAGCTAAAATGTAGTGTACACACCTGTGTACTGACACGTGGATGGCTGACACACCACCACACCAGGGACCCCTGCCCTGATTGGTTAAAATAACCAAAGGTTCAAAACCTTTCAAACCGGTCAATACTGAACTCAACCGTGGTGTACTCATGTACACCAACATTATATGTAACTCGAATGTAACCCCGTTACAGAACGAGACCAACTATCAGAGGGGTTACTCCGTCGCTATCGTCCGTCTTTAGATCGAACGACCCATCTGATCTTCAAAATTTTGATCTAGATCTAGATCTGGATGGACTTGACGATGTTGTTCGTTTTCCATCCCACCTTGAGCACCAATTGGTTTCTAGGGATTACACTCACGAGGTAAACCGTTGATGCAGGTATCTTGCTTAATCTCCATTCCAAGATCTTGTCAACCAACCAGGGTATCGAAGATGCCTTTCCTAAGAATCCGATCTGGGAATATATTTGTACTACTTCCATATGCTCGTATTTTGATCTCATGTGCATACGTAGTTGCTCTTCCTCTCTTAAAGTCACATATGCTGCCTTTTAGCGCTGTACTGCGCTCCCTCCGATGCCGGTTCACCGCTCTTTCCTTTGCCCTTTTGTATCGTATACTGTCTCGGTGCTTTGTATATTTCTCCTCCCCAATGTTAATCGTTTCGTATGTATTAGTAAGCTTAGCATATGTTGGTGCCTGCTGCTCTATGGCTTTTTGCCGTTGTTTTGGCACCAATATCTATAGTACATTGCGGCAACAAATATATAGCTTCTTCTTTGATTTGAGCCATCACGTCAAGTTAACGTAGCTATCGCGCACCTTGTCCGTCATCAGCGGAACTGGTATTTTAGCAAAAAATGCTAAAAAGTCCTTGTTATTTTTCTGTCGCCGTGTCCCATATTTGACAAGTGTTGCGGCTGATGATCATTCCAATCCTTAATAGTCGATGCTGTAATAATTTGACATCCCCATTCCAATTGGTCGGACCCCATTGGTCTGATTGTCCTCAATTTGCAGGCTTTATTACCTAGGTTCTGTTCTTTTTGCGAATATTTTGTCCAGGCTTGCTCTGCTCTACTGCTTGCTGTTTTTGTGATACTGTTCCTCGCTGTGAGTGGATGGTCCAGTAAATACAAATATCGAGTAATGTTATCACCAAAAGCGTAGTACTATTGGCAGTTGTTGTTCTCTCGTACGACTTCTAAACATTTCAAAGCATCGTTTAATTTATAACGGTCCCTTGGTGCCCTTCGTGACTGTGAGTGGTCGATAGAGTGAGTAGTACCATGCGTTTTTCTTTCGGTATTATAGGATAGAATGCAAATCCAGGTCTGTAATATGTTCGCCGCAATCGCCATTAATTCACAGCACCCCAATTTGAATTTCTCCCACTACGGCCAATTTTTCTCGCAAAATGGTTATTTTTTTCCTTGAAATTCAGCTGCACTGCCTCTAATATGATTTTTTATGCCAGCTGTTGAATCCAGTAGCTCCATGTCATACGCTGCTTTGTGGGGAGCAATTTCCATACAATTGTATCCATTGGTGGTGTTGGTACTTCCTTTACACGCAGTGACTATTTTGTATTCTTAAATATAATCTCGCTTAATTCATCGGTCTACGTAACAGGGATCCTCTCGGATATGAATTGAGTTGCCAGATTGGCAGTCCCGTTCCTTCAACGCAACCAATCGAGGGTTATCTTAATTGCGGTTCCTTCTTATGAACAATATGTAACTTCTCTCTAGCCACTGTGATCTCTGCTTGGCCGTATTTGTGATTGTCTTCCGCAGATGAAAATTCTATGATTGGGTTTGGAGCAAGTTTTTCTTTCACCACACTCCCGCCCTCGTCGTTAGAATCTTCACCATCTAACATGTTGTAGATGTTTTGATGGCTTTCTGGGCCAGCGATTCGGCAAGTACAAAGAGCGTGTGTACATTAAGTGGCGGGATTCTAACCTATTGCTTCTTCTGTTCAGCCATTTTCTCCACGGGTATTTGCCCGCTTTTGGTTTCCTTGGATTGATTGTACCTTTGTACCTTCGCTGGTCGTTTCCTTGCTGCGTATTGTCTCTTGTTGATAGCCGTGCTGCAGCCTGCGCTTTAGCGTCGTGTTCTTCTTGAAGGTTTAAGTGAAAAGCAGCGCTTTTGTTTATGTCATAGAGGAATACGAACTGTTGGAAGTGCGCGCTTTTTGCGCTCGCGTCGCCATTTTGGATTTCAAGCGACTTTTAGGTGAAAAGGTGATGTATTGTACATAACATTAGGTTAGGTACAAAACATTATGTATTTGCATATTATTAGTTTTAGGTGTAAGCTTAATTCTAATAAATCACTTCTGAATTTGTTTATTGATTTACGTGTGGATTACCACGAGTGGTTAGCAAGCGCGCAACTGTGCGCGTCTTGTTTGGAGTGACTTTACGTGTATTACCTAGTACGCTGCAGTGGCAGTAGGAGTGGTTATTACGGATTGAATTCTCGTGTTTTTACGTTGATTAATTTGAGTTGCTGGTCCTTACGCTTAAGTCGCTAAAGGAAAGTGGAGAATTGGATTACATTTGGAGTTTGGTTATTCATTGTTACGCTAATTGTTAGCCTTTTGATTGTATTGGAACATCACACAGTAGTAAGTGGTACCTGTAACCTGTGTGACGAAGTACGTGCAACCATATGGACGACGAGCAGTTTCAACAGAACAACCTTGCTTTATCATTAATACCACAAACTCTAGGTCTGTTTCTTCCCGTCTATGTATCCTTGTATTCACTCCACTGTGTATCTACACTTCACTTATGGATGTCCTACACTTCCGCTTTATAGCACTGCGGTGGTAAGAACTTGTGGGGAAAATCCAATCGGTCACATTCATCTGATTCTGTCATGTGACTCATCTCGACTATCGGAGCGCTGATGAAAACATTTTATTACATGATCAGGCGTCCCCACCGCAACCAATATCGAAGGGATCCTCCGTTAATCTTCTTCCTTATTCACCTTATGTATTCATCCGCCTGGTTGTGTTACTCTCTTGATGATCAATACAAGGCGACCCAGATGGGTCTGATCAGACGTAAACTGGGGGGTTTGCCTTATATGTATAACTTAAGTGGAAAATGTAATGGGGTGCCATTACATAATTGATATTCAAGTTAGAATATCACAGTTGAATTTCAGACGCGTTGTCTGAAATTCAAATAATAGATTATAAGTTATTCTAATCTACGAAGGAAAAGTCTATTCGGTATAAATACCGAATTATGCAGGTTAACTAATAGTACAGTTAGTTTAATACTTGATATCATAATATTAAGTAGGTATTACAATACTGTTAGCCGCAAACCACCCATTTAATAAACACTCTTAATTTTGCGTTCTCAAACCCAAGCAAATATTATATTTTCTTTTCGTATAGGATTAGTTGTAATCAACTTATCCTACCCCTCCCGTATTGCGCTTCCTCGCACAACACAGTGTAAGCCTGTAACAGGATCAGTCCTGTCACACCTGGTAGCACTTTGTGGTCCGTCCTAACGACCACAGTTCCGTTCCGCTAGTTAACTAGCGGAGCGAAGATTAAGAGCCGCTCGGCATCAAGTCGCAAGACATGACGCCTGCCGAGCGAGAGAGAACGCTGGAAGAGGTGAATAAACACTTCCCTCACTTCTCGTCGCGTAGTAAAGACGCGACGGTAGAAATGACTCGGTCCATGGGGACCGACATCATTACCTTCCTCCAGGGTAAGTCCTCGGAGGAAGTGATAGAGGTGGCGAATCGCTTTAGGCGAAACCACCTAGAAAAGCCAGCATATCCCGCGCAAGAGGCAGCTCGGACCGCATCTGCACCTGCAACGCATAGCGTTGAAGTGGTAAAGGCGCGAGTACCGCCCTTTACCGGTGAAGGGGGCGAGCCCCTTCGTAGATGGTTCGCAGACGTGGAAGATGTTATCTCTGCGCAAAATATTGTTGGCGAACGTCAACAGGCGTACTTCGCCACAACATGTCTGGGTGGAAGAGCCAGGTCATGGGAGATGAGTCGCAGAGCCACTGATGACTCTGCGTTCCTTACTTATGAGGAATTAAAAGCTGAGTTAAAGCTCAACTTTGAAGCTCCAGAAATGGAGCTAAGTAGTCGGCAGTAGTTCATGGAACTCCGGCAAGGTAATCTTGACCTTCAAGCTTACGCTCAGAAGACGCAATATTTGCTGTCAAATATTGTGTATGAGCCGGTGCCCCCTGCTATGCAGGTCACTGGCTTCATGAAGGGACTCAATGAATGTCCCGTCAAACAGAGTCTTTACCAGCACCCGCAAAAGACTCTAAGGGATGCCATTGATATGAGCATCCGTGAAGAGCTCAGCATGCGATCAGCGTCATCGCATGCTGGGTACAGCCGAAGGGCTCAACAGCCCTTCGCTTTTGACATGCCGCAACAGCACGTCAACAATCAGTAGTCGAGCAGACGAAGTTCACACTTCGTCTCAAGAAACAGTCACCCGCGCCAGATCATGGGCGGTGGAGGTCCAGAGCCGATGGACCTATCGGTTGCGGTTGCTTCGAACTCGAAGCAACCGAAATTTAAGAAGAACATTCGCTGCAATCGATGCGCGAAAGTGTGGAATTTTGCCCATGAGTGTATGGCACCGCGTCCGGTGCCACGCAGTCAGCGGACGGAACCGTCCACTGCACGGCGACACCAACAGGGACATCACCCTGTTGGTGCAAAAAACGTAAATCACCAGTAGGGGCGGGGCGCCCTACTGGGAATGTTATCCCACATGCCGACATAGGGCATGTGAGGGTAATAGCCCCAGACGGTACTATACCCTGTCAAAAGGTGCAGGGTGATGGAAAGCCTCTTATCACCCTGGAGGTTAAGCCGCACGGGAGCGATGTCCCCATGCGAGCTTTGTTTGACACAGGAGCGTCAAACAATTTCGTTAGAACTCAGAGTCTAACGCTGTTGAGCTTCATGGAGGTTGAAACCCCACGAAGTATGTTGTCAGTCCGGTTAGCAACAGGTGCAACCGTGACTATTCCAAAGCGTGTGATTAAAACACGCTTCGAGTTGAATGAACTGTCATTCGAGGATGAATTCATCGTCCTCGATTTAGATGACAAGTTCGATGTGATACTTGGAATTCCATGGATGTCCAAGTTAAACCTTCGATCGACTGGGTTAACCTGTCGATCGACTGCGGCGGATGCACAGGATCTGATCACCCTGTGTGTAATCCTGCTGTATCATAAGATACAACCGCAGCGTCAGACAGTCTGGTGGATAGCGATGGCACCACCAGGTCTGTTCTGACACGATCAGCGGAAGGTACCTCCGCTGGTGAGAGTCCATAAGGACTACCACACGCAACAGAAGAGTCGTTGCGTGTTGGAGAGAAACATTCCACGGGTGATAAAGACCACCGTGATAATGAAGTGATATCCACGGTGGGAAACACCCACCGTGACAATGAAATAGTATCCACAGTGGGAAACACCCACTGTAAGACCGAAGGTTCCAACACGATGAAACAATTCCGTGTTGATGAGAGTGAACTCACGATCGAGTGCAATCGTGAGCACAACTCCGTGGTGGCCAGTTCCCACCACGTTGCGTTAGCCATGCACACGGGTGATAAAGACCACCGTGTCGCAAAACAGGCGGCCGATCAGACGGGCACATCTGATCGCCAAAATTCCATGGTAGGCAGTGGCCACCATGATGATGAGTATTCGCACACCGTGAATCGTAATCACCGTGTAGCAGACAATCAGACGAGTGCGTCTGATTGCATGGACAGTTCCGTCGAGACGATCAATGTCTTGACGCAAACGAAGACCGGATTAGCTACCCAGTCTCTGTTGATGGAACACCCTCCGAAAGAAGGTTCGGAGGTGATGGATCTTCCAGCGCTAAGCTGGAAGAAGTTTATGAAGAACTTGCACGATGATCAGATCGAACAGATCTGTATCATCGTTGCAACAGATTATGTAGTGGATATTCTTGAGCGAATATCCACATTACAAGTGGAAAACATTGGGAACGAGGTTCCCAATGATCAAACCAAAGTTCAGCGCTTTGAATCGCAGAGCTGGGAGTCGCTTAAAGCGAACTCCCCATTTTATGAGGTACTTCGGGAATACGCTGACGTATTCCCAGAAGAAGTACCTAGCGAGCTCCCTAAGGATAAGGGAACTCGTCATGAGATTGACCTCGTGACAGGCACGAAGTATTGTGTCACGCGGCAATGTCCGTTGCCGCGTGATCAAGTAAAAGCGATCGACGAGTTTTTCTAAGCTCGTCGTAAAGCAGGCCAAGTGCGGGAGTCTATCTCACCGCACTCTATCCCCACCTTTTGTGTGAAAAAGTCCACAGGTGGGTGGAGAATCGTTCACGCTTACAACAAGCTGAACGCAGCTACGGCACCGGCGCAGACGCCGATACCACGAAAAGATGCCATCATTGATGGCATGTGCGGGAGCACCATCTTTAGTGCTCTCGATCTAAGAGATGGATTTTATCAAATCCTAATGCGTGAGAAGGATATCCCTCTCACGGCGGTAAGCACCCCAAGCGGCATGCTTTGGGAGTGGCTTGTTATGCCGCAGGGGCTTTGAAATGCCCCAGCTACGTTTAACAGATGCGTAACGCATCTATTACGCCCGGTGCGAGAATTCGCACCGAGTTATTTCGATGACGTGTTCATCCATAGTAAGGGTGAACACGATAAAAGCGATGTAGATGTCCATAGGGAACATCTACGTCGAGTGTTAGAGCTTATGCTAAGCATAAGCTCTATGCAAATCTAAAGAAGTGCACCTTTGGTGCACCTGAGATACCCGTTCTTGGATGTTTTGTGGGCAAGAACGGGGTGTGCTCTGAACCAGAAAAGATCAGGGTGATCGTTGAATGGCCTACGCCAAACAACGTTAAAGAACTTCGAAAGTTCCTTGGGTTGGCAACATATTTGCACAAGTATTCGTGCAAATATGATGGGTTAATACGACTCTTTCTCAATTACTTAAGAAAGATGTCGAATGGCATTGGGATACCCAATGCCAAGATGCTTTTGATGCAGTTAAGAAAAGCTTGACTGAAGCGCCTGTCTTGGCTATAGCCGATAACGAGCGTCCGTTCCACGTCGTTTGCGACGCGAGAGATTTCACTATCGGCTGTGCTTTGATGCAGCGTGATCACGATGATCGTGATCGCGTAATCTGCTATCAATCGCGTCAGTTGCGCCCAGCCGAGCGCAACTATCCAGTGCATGACAAGGAACTCCTTGCCATGAAGTATGCACTGGCCAAATTTCGGATCTATCTCTTGGGAGATATACCGTTTGTGGTTTACACGGACCATGCGTCGCTACGCACGGCCGTGAATTCACCACACATTTCTCAAAGAATGGCTCGATGGCTGTCATTATTTGCTGAGTACAACTTTACGGTTGAATACAAACCCGTAAAGTTGAACGTGATAGCAGATGCGCTATCACGAAGGCCCGATTACGAGACGAAACCGTCCGTAACCGAAGGTGCCAGTGCAATCGCGATCCGTTGCACTGCTTTGTCGTCGTCAATTATACGACAAATACGCGAGGCGTACAAAACAGACGAGGAGACACGTCTGTTGATTGATTACTTACGTAATCAATCAAGTGAGAAACGCGACGAACTCCCAGAGTTCCTCCGCGATTGCGTGCATCGATATCGACTGCACGATGGTCTGCTGCTTTACAGCACAGACCAAAAAGATGAAAGTAGCATAGTCGTTCCAAACGACGATGATCTCAAACATCAAATTATGTTTGAGCATCATGATGCACCGATTTCGGGTCATCAAGGTCGAGAGAAGACATACGATTCTCTCGCACGTGACTTTTACTGGCAAAAACAGTACAAGTGGGTACGGAAATACGTACGCGCTTGCGAAATTTGCCAGCGCGTTAAGCCTGCGCAGTCTGCACAGGCTCCGCTGCAATCTCTGCCGGCTCCGACAGAGTGTTGGAAGTCCATTTCAATGGACTTCGTATTCGATCTTCCACCCGACAATAGTCGGAAGACCGGAATAGTGGTCTTTGTAGACCGTTTCAGTAAGATGGTACATCTTACTGCAGTATCAGCGAACATAACCGCCGCTCAAACAGCGCGGATATTAGTTGATACGGTATTCCGTTTGCACGGAATGCCGGAAGACATTGTCTCGGATCGAGATCCGAGATTTACAGGACGTTTCTGGCAAGAAACGCTCTCATTGTTGGGAACCCAGTTGAAGATGTCAACTGCGGACCATCCGGAAACGGATGGGCAGACGGAACGGGTTAACCGCGTTCTCGGAGACATGTTGCGATCATACGCACATGCCTTTGAACAGTGGAGTGACTATCTGCCACTCACTGAATTCGCGATTAACAATTCGGTGCATGCTTCAACTAAGCATACACAGTTCTACGCGAATGCCTTAAGGCATCCACGAACACCAGCTTTACTTCGCGGTACGCCAAATCTAAGTGGGGGAGGGACCCGCTCAAATTTTGAGCGTGTCAATGCGCAAGTTGCAACTGCAACTTGTGAACAAAACGATGGCCCTTCTACTGAAAGTACAGTAGAAGCGGAAGCAGCTTCAAATGGTATTGAAGCTGCATATGATGAATATGTGGTGAAGTGTACCACAAATTTGGTCACTTTTGGTCAAGGCAGTTGGTCGAGTTTCCGATTGGTCTAAACAAGGGGGGATTTTTAGCCTATCAGATTCAAGGAGTATCAAGAACACAGGTCTTGGGTGAGTCACCTGACATTGGTTATTTTACATATTTTTGTGTGGGTACATTAGGGACCATAGGGAGGTAGTATTATTGGTTAGTTGCGGATTTTCCAAGTAAGAGTCTTTTGGTTGCGGATTTTCAAAGTAAAAGTCTTTTGGTCTAGGAATAAGTGGAAAAAAACTCTTCTGGTCTTAGTCTACACCGCAGCAAGGGGTCGCCGTTATTCTTTTCACGTACACTAGTCGCCTCCGACCGCCGCGGAGTGTTTGGGGGCAGAGGGTTGAATTATCCCCTCTTGCCTATTATACCCGGTATGGACGCGCTGCACGCGCACTTTGGCCACCGGAAGTTCCTCGACGGGAGTACGATTTGGCGATCTCGACACTTTGACTCAAGTACGTTTGGAACGTGCTATTCACTGGATTGGTCTTTACGTGGAGATATCGTTTGTGGAGTTTCACGGGCATATTGGGTCTTTACGTGGACATATTGGCTTATTGTAACATTGGTTGGAGTTTAGATCGGTTTTGGTCTTCTCTCATATTGGTCAGGGGCTAGACCGGTTGATTGGTCTACCCTCTATTATTTCGTATTGGTCATGTCTATATCGTTTAGACGATCGACCTATTGGAATTTATCTTTTGGAAGTGTTTCTGGTCTGTACGTACCTGGGGTGAAGCGTTCCGCCCTAGGTACACCTAGCCAGCACGGTCTCATATTCAAGACCGAATCAGATCGATCTGCGATACCCATCCACCGAGTGTGTAACTAGCCCACTCCAATGGGTACACAAGGTGAGATGGTCTTAAGTGAATCGGACCAAGTGTCTTTGGATGATGACCGGTCGTCTGCCAGCAGCGGACGATCGGACCAGATTTCGATGGAGGTCGGCGGGGTACCCCCCCCGTAAGTTGGAAGGCTCGGCACGGTGGTGGTGGTCAGGTTGTCGATACAAATGTATTCGATTTCGAACTTGACTCCACCACAATGGTGCGCGTGCCCGGATCACTTGGTTATCGTGGATATCACCGCGAGGTGTCATCAAAGATTGAATTTGAAGATTTGAATTTGGAATCGTTCTGGAGAGGGCGTAAGGAAAGGCTATAAACTTACATCTTCGTTCTCGATAAAGATGGCGATGTCCGGTCTGGCCTGGTGGAGGACCAGATCGGGATTAATAATTTTTTTCCACCCCAAAAGGCTCCCACCGGAGCCGATCGGGACTATAGCAAGTCCTGCTATAGTCCCGGAAAGGATCAGGACCTTGGTCCTGATCCTATTTATGTGCATAAAAAAGTTGATGGAAAATTAAAAGACGAAAAATACTTGGAGGCTGATCCGAACGATCAGACCAACCTCCCCAAGGTCCCCAAGATTCCCAAGAAAGGGTTGGGAATGCCGGCCGACGAAGACGACCTCGAAGAAAAGTCGCAGGTCGGAGATGGAGGCATCACCGAAGAAGACCTAAACAAGATGTATTACATTTTTGAGCTGAAACAATTTGTTCGCTTTGACGTGGTCTTTCGGGTGTTGAACCTCCATATCCCCGACCATCTTTTCGGTCCCACTACCGAGCCGATCCAGAGTGATCGCCCCATTACTGTTGGTGAAGAACTTGGTGGCGATGTTGGCGGAGGTTGGCATTAAAATGCAGAACCCCACCGATGTCCCAAAATATTTGAATTTAAGACTTGGAGGCTGAAATCGTCGATGTCGACCTTCCACGACCATTTGGTGCCACTGGTGGGGGCGGTTCGCCGCCCAACTCCCACCGCAGCAGTGAAGGTCGCTGAAGTCTCCACAGCGCTTGTTGACATTGGTTCTGATGACGAATCGGTTTATCAATCTCCACCAGCCTCGAACAGCTCATCAGAGTTGGAGACCGGTGTCGAGCGGATGACCATGGGGATGGACCATGCCCAGCCTGAACAAAAAAGGGACGTGCGGCAGCAAAGGGCTGCTTGCCAGTCGGTGCTCCAGCAGCCCCCACAGGCCTCAGTTCCGCAAAAGGAGGGTATCAACACGTTGCCCATGACTCCAGCTAACGTCCAAGACATGTTTGAGACGATGATGGAGCGTTTCATGGAAGACCGGGTTAGACCACCTCTGCGCCGACATGTCCAAGACCGGTCTACCCAGCAAAGTGCCAATGTTTGCCGAGATGTGGATATTGAATCGGTAACATCTGTGGACAAGCCCACTCGAAGTGATAAGCAAGTCGGCAAAGGGAAGCGCAAGCCGCAACCGGTCAGACCGCGTAGACCAAGCAAGACAAGTGACTGTGACATGGAGTCGGTCGGCGGTCTTGACGACCACCGTGGGTCAGACGGTACGGGCGCTGGCAAGCCACGCAAGGCTAACCTAGCCTCCACTATTGCTTACGACTTTGGATCTGCTGCGATTCCGCGCATCCGTATGTCCGCGACGACCGACCTCAAGGACTTCACTGGCAAGGATGCTGATTAAGACCAGGCCCGGTCTTGGTTCGGTCGGGTCAAGTCTGCGCTCCTGCGAGACCAGACCCCGAAAAGTGAAAAGTGTCTGATCTTCCGGGTTTGTTGGAAGGACCGGCTGCCAACTGGATCCAACAGTTAGGTCGGGATGTCCGGTCTGACTGGGATCAGCTATGTGCAGAGTTTGAAGGGCAATATTGTAACTCCGGATTTTCAAGTGCCCGCAAGTATCACCATATGCAGAAGCGGCGCGACGAGACAAGACCGCCGAACGGTGCTGCTCTGGAACATGTGGGTCACTACATTAGTACCCTGGACGATCAAGAACTGGCGGACCAGCTTACTCTGCTGCGTCTTAGGGACGCGGGTGAAGTTGAACAGACTCTAAGGACGCTACAGCAGTCGCGTAGCATGAGGGCGAAGAGTGCTGGTGGATCAGGTCGCTACCGATCCAAGACCCAGACCGAGACCGATCCGGTCAAGAGACACTGGACCAGACCGACCCGAGCGGTTAAGGCGATCGTAGCCGAAGCCAGCACGGGATCGGAATTGGAAAGCGGAAGTCAATCCAGCCAGGAGTCATCGGATGGAGACCAGAGTATCGTTACGTCTATGTTGCGGGACCTGCCCCAAAGACCAGGTCGAAGTCCGACCAGGTAGACCGAAATGGAAGGAACGGAAACAAGTCCGATCCGGACCGACCTCGTCAGAAGTGCTCCCACTGTGGGTCGATCAAACATGATGGTCCAAACTGCTGGAAGAACCACGACTAAGGACGCTAAATGATCGAGTAATGAAGGCATTGAAGGACCACCCCAACCACGAGCTATTGCACGTGAAACGGGACTGGAACAGAAGCGCCGACTACCTCGCGACCAAGGCCATGCAAGACCAGACCGGGGCTACGATCACCGAGAAGGCCGTTCTGGATGAATTGGTAAATATAAACAGGCTCCCAGAGGTGATCGGACCCAAGAACGCCCCAGTCCAGGTGCATGTGATGGTCGCGACTAGATCGAAAGCTCAGAAGTCTCGCCGACCGTTCCCGAAACAAAGTTTGAACGAATATGAAGTGCAACAGTTAAGGATGGAACGGATCCTCAAGGCGCAGGACGAAGAAGAATGGATTATGAACCTGAAGACCGACCTGCGTGGTGAACTGTCCAAGTTGACGAACGATCAAGCGAAAGAGTGCATCAAGATCGCGGATAACTACGAAGTGGATGATAATGGATTATTGTATTAATGCCGCGATGCCGACCAAGACAGTGCATACCGGGACCGACTGGCGAAATTAATGATCCCCGAGTTGCTGCAGCCGGATGTCCTTCATCACTATCACGTGAGTATAGAAGGGGGACATCAGGGCATAGGAAGGACCTATCACAAGATCAGGTCCCACTTCCACTGGAGAAGTCTTTTCCGCAGTGTGCAGAAATATGTGGGCTGTTGCACGGATTGCGAGACCGGAAAGGGTAGACCGGTAATCAAGGAGCGATCGCCCGTAAATATAGAAGCTACCTACCCTTTCCAGGTCATAGCGATGGACCACATACCGTCACTGCCTAGATCGACGCGCGGAAACACTGAGCTGCTGATCTGGGTAGACCTGTTCACTGGTCTAGTTATTGCGAAGGCAAATGCATCTCGGTCTGCGGAGCAGATCGCCCAGAGCTACGAAGAATGTGTGTTCCGAAGATTCAGCGCCAGCGAGGTCATCAGGCACGATCGGGAACCCGGTTTTATGGCCGAGGTGTTCCGGTCGTTCAATAACATGCTGGTCCAGAAACAGAGTGCGACGATGGCATATCGTCCGCAAGCAAATGGATCAGCGGAACGCATGGTTCAGACCATAACGAGAGAGATCAAGATGTACGTTGCTGACCCAGACCAGCGAGATTGGGACGAGTATGCAGAAAGGCTGGTGTTTGCACTCAACTCGTCGACCGATCGGGTCCGAGGAGAAACGCCTTTTTATCTGGCATATGGATGGGACCCTCGGTCGACATTGGAAGCTGCGATACCTATCGGTTGCACCCGGACCCGCGATCGCGATGCTCGACGCTGGCGCATGCAGGTCCAGAAACACTACCAGCATGCAAAAGAATTCTTCAACGAAAAGCTGCGTCAGGCCACACAAGACCGGGCAGACCGGACCAATGACCAGGTCCGACCCCACGGTATAGAACCAGGGGCGAGGGTATGGCTATACCTAGACCGAGTGAGAGCGGGCTATGCGAAGAAGCTGGCTCACATGTGGCACGGCCCTTTCCGTGTTGCCGAGCTGATTGGTGAGCACGCTGCCCGTCTAGTAACAACTGGTACAGATTACAAGGTCTTCCCGATCGTGCATGTGTCCAAGTTGAAGATGGTCCGAGAATTTCCTGATCGACCCAAAACTCCCTGTCTGGTAGACGAAGAAAAAAAATTTGATTTCGATGAGGCGTTACTACCGGAGGACAGTTGGGAACGACCATTAGAGGAAGACGAGTTTGAAGTGGAGAAGATCTTAGATGTTCGGTCGACCAAGAAGACCAGGTTCGGTCGGACTCACCGAGAGTACCTGGTCCGATGGAAGGACCATGATGAATCAACTTGGGTCGACGAGCTCGACTTGAACTGTGGGGATTTTCAACGAGAGTTCGAACGAGAACGAGTCAGTCGTAATCGCTTCGCAGTGATGCAGACTCATGAAGACCAAGACCAAGACACGCAGTAGCATCGGTCGGTCTAGACCGGTGTGAAGATGCGGAAGGTCCGGAGTTGATGTGAAATTGTGATATACTGTGACGAATTGGAGTAGCGGAATGACGAATGTGATGACTATTTTTCGTGATGGGGGTGGAACTGTTTACGATAACATGTTCGGTGCAACTATGAAGAGAGTGGTAAAATTAGTTCAAGTGATTTGACGATCGGACATATGAAAAAGAAATGATGACATGTATTACGAGTTATATGGTCGACTACCTGCGACTTCACTTGATATCGCCCCACAGACGGCCGATGACCATCGACGGCTGATTGTTCACTTGATCCTGAAACTGGTTACGCCAGGGGTCCTTCCGGTCAAGCTGGACCAAAGCATCCTTGAGGTCCGCGACCGACTCAGCGCAATCAAGTCCGGGGTACCATATGCCGTCGTCGGCCAGCAGTCTGGTCTTCTCAACGCGACGCCTCGGCATGTGGAGGAACACCGGGTACAAGAATACTTCGACGTCACACTCGCGGGCTCGCATCCCGTCCAAAATGTACTGGAACAGGGACTCCAAGCCTCGCCCGCCCGAATTCGACGTCGCTTGCGCTTGCTCTGGAACGTCGCCAGGCCCGGATCTTGTCGCACCCGGTCGGGGGGAAGCATCAAGTAGTGGGACGCTTCCCAAATTGCTTGGACGTGGATCTTGTTGAAATTCTTCACCCGGCCTAGCAAAGTGCCGATCCACGGATTCAAGTGGAACACAAGTCCTATCTTGGGGTGTTCGAAAATTTTCCATGGCTCATCGCCGTATAGGCGGGAGATCTGCGCCGACGTAATCAAGTCCGCCCTCCATGCAGACGCGGCAGGGCTTTTCTTGGCCGGTGGAAAAAGCCAGGGGTCCGGGCGGGAGAAATACCGGGCCAGAAGCTGCTTGGTCAGGGTAGACCTGCGCAAACAGCCGATTTGCCCCGACGACCACGGCAAAGTGATTTCAAACGTCCGCGGCGGAAGGGAGCTGGTGTCAACCGCCATGTTATTCAGCAGAGCGTACTTGTGAAGCTCGGATGTCCCGGGGAGAACCGAAGGCGCCGGCTTCGCTGATGTCGATACTGGTGTGGCGTCACTTGGCAAACCGGTCTTCTGTTCTGACCCCAATGTCGACGCCACTTGGATGAAACTTTCACGTAAATTCGTTCGTGACTTGGACTGGATGGCGACCATAAACTCGGAATCGCAGTACCCTTAGCTGGAGTCCTCTTCGGACGAGACCCCTGTGTGCTTGGTGCGATTTGCAGTACGGCGCGAGGGCGCTCGACTTTCCGAGGGGCTGTAGATTTTGTCCGTGTCCGAGTCCATAAGAAGAGCCTGTGTCTTGGCTCTCTTATGAGGTACTGCACGCTTCCCCCCGAGTCTGGGTCCGCGCGCAGTGCCCCGCGCCCTAGAGCTACCCGGCGCGTCCGCGCGCTTCTTCGATTTTTGTGCAATTTCGGGCTGCTGAATATCAGCCAATGAACGATGTCGGTCTTGGTCCTGCTGCAAGCGGTCTTGGTCTTGCTCCGAGGCGACTAAGGTTGCCGTCGCAGACCAATCTATGCTGGAGGAAGCAGCCGAACACGGATGCAGCAAGTTCATCAAGCGCTGGCGGCACTGGTCTAATGCCACCTGACGACGACCCGACTCTAGCGTCCAAGCGTCTGACTTGTCTTGATAAGAGCGGACCTTCCCGGTCTGGTCTTGAATTGAAATCTAAAGCTCGGCAATGCGTCGCGCGAAGTCGTCGCCTTGCATGCGCAGTGAGGTCACGTCAAACTGTCCGTCCAGCTGCTGCCGGCGAACAAGTGCAAGTTGATCCCGGAGATGGGACTGATGAGCCTCCAGACGGGACAGCTCATGACGCGCGCTTACCAGCTCCTCTAAAATTGGTCGAAGCTGGTCAACAGGATCGTCGGACTGCCTATCGGCATCAAGCAAGGCACCTATTGCCTTGACGACGCTGGGAGGGATGAGAGCTGAAGACAAACGAGGGCCAAGACAAGTACAAGACGAATACCAAAGATGCGCACCTCGTGTTGCCTGGTGGGCCACCTGGGTCCTGAGACGCATGTTTTCTGCAAGCATATCCTGCATCTGCGTGTCGGCTTCAGTCTGGCGCCCTTCCGATGTTTGAAGTGCACGAGAGTTACGTGGGCTGTCAGACCGAGCCGACCGGACAGGCGAAGCAAGGTGGGGCGACTCGGCGCATAGAGTTTCTGCAAGAACAACAAGAACAAGCGTCAAAGGGAAGCATAAGAAGATCAAGAGCAGTAAAGGCAGTACCTGACGCAGGTGTCGAAGATGTTTGATCCATGGGGAAGAAGTGTGAGTGACCAAGGTCCAGTTGGTCGAGTGATGGGTGAGTCAGACCGTTATCGTTGTGCGACACGGTCGGACTCAGGAACGGCTGTGGTGAAGTGTACCACAAATTTTGTCACTTTTGGTCAAGGCAGTTGGTCGAATTTCGGATTGGTCTAAACAAGGGGGGCTTTTTAGCCTATCAGATTCAAGGAGTATCAAGAACGCAGGTCTTGGGTGAGTCACCTGACATTGGTTATTTTACATAATTTTGTGTGGGTACATTAGGGACCATAGGGAGGTAGTATTATTGGTTAGTTGCGGATTTTCCAAGTATGAGTCTTTTGGTTGCGGATTTTCCAAGTAAGAGTCTTTTGGTTGCGGATTTTCGAAGTAAAAGTCTTTTGGTCTAGGAATAAGTGGAAAAAAACTCTTCTGGTCTTGGTCTACACCGCAGCAAGGGGTCGCCGTTATTCTTTTCACGTACACTAGTCGCCTCCGACCGCCGCGGAGTGTTTGGGGGCAGAGGGTTGAATTATCCCCTCTTGCCTATTATACCCGGTCTGGAAGCGCTGCACGCGCACTTTGGCCACCGGAAGTCCCTCGACGGGAGTACGAACTGGCAATCTCGACACTTTGACTCAAGTACATTTGGAACGTGATATTCACTGGATTGGTCTTTACGTAGAGATATCGTTTGTGGAGTTTCACGGGCATATTGGGTCTTTACGTGGACATATTGGCTTATTGTAACATTGGTTGGAGTTTAGATCGGTTTTGGTCTTCTCTCATATTGGTCAGGGGCTAGACCGGTTGATTGGTCTACCCTCTATTATTTCGTATTGGTCAGGTCTAGATCGTTTGGACGATCGACCTATTGAAATTTATCTTTTGGAAGTGTTTCTGGTCTGTACGTACCTGGGGTGAAGAGTTCCGCCCTAGGTACACCTAGCCAGCACGGTCTCATATTCAAGACCGAATCAGATCGATCTGCGATCCCGATCCACCGAGTGTGTAACTAGCCCATTCCATCGGGTACACAAGGTGAGATGGTCTTAAGTGAATCGGACCAAGTGTCTTTGGATGATGACCGGTCGTCTGCCAGCAGCGGAAGATCGGACCAGATTTCGAATGGAGGTCGGCGGGGTACCCCCACCCGTAAGTTGGAAGGCTGGGCACGATGGTGGTGGTCAGGTTGTCGATACAAATGTATTCGATTTCGAACTTGACTCCACCACAAATATGTGTCTGCAGCAATGACTTCAGACAACGAGGACAATGCACCTACAGCTGATAAAGCAGTAGATGAATTCGTATTACAGCGCCAAGATGTAATACGCTATATAAAAGATGCACTTGCCTCTGATTTTGATAAGCAGAAGCAGAATGCAGACAAACAAGGAAGGAAGAACAAAAACTCCTTTCTAAAAGGTGAATTAGTATTAATAAGTACTACTAATTTGCCTACACATGCAATAAGCAACTTCCCTACACGGAAGTTGCTTCCTAAGTACATTGGACCTTTCAAGGTCCAAGAGATTCGGGGTAATGCCTATACCTTAGATATTCCCACAGCAATGCGGCTTCACCCAACATTCTATGTTGGGCGGCTCAAGCCGTATCATTCGTCTTCGTCTTACGACGAGACGAAGAACCACGGAAGATACCGTGCTTCTCCAAGTCTCCCAAGAGAGACTTGTAATCGGCTACCAGCCGTTGATGAGCAGTGCGGAGAGTCATTACCTCCGCCTTCGACTGCTCAAGATCAGCCGTGCGCCGATCGAGCTCTCTTATAGCGGGAAAGATCAATGTACAGAGATCATTCTTCTGCTGGAGGGCAGTGTGCGCCCCTAGGATGTCGCGGACATCCTCTCGAAGAGACCGATATGTCTTCACACAGTGAGACATATCGCTGCTCAAGGAGGAATAACCCTCCTCGAGCTTGCGGAGCAAAGAACCATGCTCCGCAACAACAACGGCGAGGGAATTCTCAACCTCCGCCGCCCCTGATTGATAATCAGGGGAACAAGCGATATATCCTCGAGCGCTTGATCTCGAAGCGCTCGGTGCCTTCGAAGAAGGGGCAGCGTACCGAGTACTTGGTACGCTGGCTGGGATATCCCCAAGAGTTCGACTCTTGGTAGCCGATTGAGGTTCTGAAGGCCGATGCCCCAGACCTTTTGACTGAGTTTGAGAAGAAGTATCAAACTCATAATGCGAAGTAGCATCAACAGTAGGTGTTGATGCATTCAGGGTATCAATTAAGCCCTGAATTTCGGCCGGTACGGAAAAACCACCGTACCCCCGCAACTACTCCTCTGACAGACGAGGAGCGCCCTGCGTACACCGCGGGCAAACGAGGTGAGAAGGGACACCACAGTTCAACCCTTCTTTGATGCAAGCAAAATGGATGTATTCCGTTTTGCCTGTTCGCGAGTGTTTTAAAAAGCGCTCGCGCATTACGTGAACTTTATTCACGTAATCATCTGGGCTTTTGTTGTAGTTGTCAACAAAAGCATTCCAACTCTGAGTCAGGGCGTCTTTATCGTCCCTGTTCCTCCTTGACCCTTTCCGGCTCGAATAATATCGAACTTGGAAAAAGAGGTCAATAAAGTACAGACGTCTATCGTCTGTACTTCGATCGAATCGACGTGACTGGATATCTTCGCAGTCGTCCAGCGCGTTGATTACGAACAACGCATACTGGCAGTCCCGTTTACGGTGACCGCCACTGTTGGGGGCAATAGCCCAGCCAGGGGTCCAAAACCCCACTCTGTACGGAACATGTGGTTCCGTACGATGATACGCTTTAGAAGCGGCAGGCGCCGCTTCTGTTCGAGCTCTTTTAACAGGCGGAGCACCGCCTGCTTCAACACCACGCGCCGGGGTTAAATCACCCCGACGTGGAGAAGTACTTGGTCCAGGTGGGGATCTGCGTTCCCGCAACCACCTGTGATGATCATTGTCGCTGTCATAGCTGACAGCGACACCAGAGTCGTCATCGCTGTTAGGCGGTGAGCACCTAGCGAGTTTCGACTCGCTAGATTCTTTAGTGGGGACAGCTATATCCCCATCACTTTGTTCGGAGTCAGAACTCCCGAACATGGCCCTCTTGGCAACACGCCATTCGGAAGTTGCCATCGTGCGAGATGTTGCATTAGCAGCATCTCCCTGTTTCTTTCCAGATGCCGCCTTAGCAGCATCTGCGGTCGAAGACGGTACGTCTTCCGACCTTTGCGTAGTTGACGCTGCTAATGCAGCGTCACCGTTGTCACTCAACACCTCAGCACCTAGTTCTGAGGCGGAGGAAGAAGCTCCTTCATTGTTTTCAGCAGCGCTCTTTAGAGCGCCGCCGCGTGCCTTGACCATCGAGTCGATGGTCAATCAGTTGGTAAATGAGAACGACCAACAAGTGCCACCCATGATTGGCCAAAATGAGAGTTATTATTAGCCAACCACCTTAAGTGGGGGGTGATGTAATGGGGTGCCATTACATAATTGATATTCTGGTTAGAATATCACAGTTAAATTTCAGACGCGCTGTCTGAAATTTAAATAAGAGATTATAAGTTATTATAATCTAAGAAGGAAAAGTCAATTAGGTATAAATACCGAATCATGCAGGTTAACTAATAGTACAGTTAGTTAACGACTTGATATTATTATATTACTTAGGTAATTACTATACTATTAGATGCTAACCACCCATTAAATAAACACTCTTAGTTTTGCGTTCTAGGTAACAAGTAAATATTTACATATTTACCTTTAGTATAGGATTAGTTGTCATCAACTAATCCTATCCTTTTTGTATTGCGCGATTCCTCGCACAACACAGTGTAAGCCAGTAACAGTATCAGTCCTGTTACAAAAATAGATGTATCAAATACAGTTTTAAAAAATGGATCCGGCTTCATCCACCGACCTCATTGCATAACAGATGCATGCACAAAAACTACAGCACGGTAAGCCTAATCCAAATGTAGACCGTTTGTGATTGGAATTCGCGCACTTTCAACAAAATTAACCATGGAAGTTCATTGAAAAATGAGCAAGCAATAATGCAACAAATTCTTTTAGAGATAAATAGAAGTGAACGAGAGCACGTCATAAGTGTGGCGTACTACAATCAAGACGCCACCAATGGATATGGACGTGCGTGTATTAATAACCGTGTGGAACGTGTCATCCCAATACAATTTACGCCATTCTACACCTTTCCGGTAAATGCTGAATGCATTGCTTTAGCTCTCTCCTATAAGTGACTTATCAGGATTGAAACTAGTCTATATATAATAAAATTCGATCCGTCTTTTGGTGTACGTACCTCTCACTTTGATTGGATGAAATTGACTGAATTACGTCTCAGTCCATTGGTCAGGAAGGATTAAATGACGGCGGGGTATAAGTGACTTACGTAGAATAGCATCCAGCCTGACTTACTTACTGACATTACACATGACAGATATCTATTTGCCGTGACTTCGCGTTTTTCTCAGGTCAACACCAATTTACATTCTGTAGTGTTACAAATATTATTTTTCCCCGTTGGTACAACGGGGCTCTATGCTAGTCTACTATACAGTCAGCTCCCTCTATAACAGCCCTGTTTGTCTGGCCAGAATCTGCCTGTTATAGAGGGAGGTTGTTTTACACATAAAACAGCCCGAGTGATGATATTACAATTTGGCTGTTATAGGCAACATTGGCTTTAGTATTTCCAGGGTCAAACATAAAATAATATACTGTACAGTACATATTGGAAGAGTTGTGTAGAGCATAACTATGGTAATTGGCTCTCACCTAATCCAGAGCCCGTCCCTTGCCCTTGTCTCGCCGGAAGAAATTCATGATTGTTGTCTGCTTGGTAGACTCTGCCCTTGCCGCTCTGGAAAACCTCTTGTACTGGCGTAAGATGCAATCCAGATCCTCTGCGAGAGGACAACCGATGGCCTTGCCTTGGAGGCTGCCGAGCAAGACCGTGGCAGCTTCTTCAAGTTGCGCCCAGGTAACCTCCATGCATTCCACAGGAGTGTCCTCCTCATCCTCCGCTTCAACAGCCTCCACCGATTCAGTGGTTGACTCAGCGAGCACTTCAGAGACAATCTCCTCGTCGGTGAGTGTTTCAACCACAGGAAGTGAGCCATCAACATCCAAGTAAGCAGCTGCATCCATGACTTGGTGGGTGTCATCCTGAGGGATGCGGGCAAGCAGAGCTTACACCTCTTGTTCATGCTCTTGGATTGGCAGCACATCATCCTCGTTGATGATGGAGCTGCGGCTAACTTGGCTGTCCCTAAAGGGAAGAATGCCGGTCTTCTGCCAGCAATGGGCAATAGTCGAGGGTAAGACGTCGTTCCAGGCCTCAACAAGGGTGTCAATGGCCTGACGAATTCTAAACTTGTTGCCGGCAGAAAGTGGATGGTTGCCGTTCTGCTCGTACTCGTCGAGAAGGTACTTGATGTAACGAGTTTTGTACTTGACCTTGAAATTAGCAATCACACCCGCGTCGGCGGGCTGCAGGTGAGATGTAGTATTTGGAGGAAGGAAATGAACCTGAAACAGAAACGGTCAATCGCTGACTAGCTTAAGATATGAAGAGTGGATTCTGTAAGAGAGGGTGCACATTACTTTACCTTTTTACATGCGTCAAACGATCCTCATATTCCTCAACATCATGAGGAGATGCGTTGTCCACAAGAAGCAGGATTTTTCGATCTTCTCCTTTGTACTTCGCGTCCAGTTTCAGCATGTACTTCTTGAAGATATCACCGCGCATCCAGGCTTTCTTGTTGTGATGGTAGTCGACGTGCGGGAGAGAGCCCATGTCGGTGTTGCGGTAACAACGGGGGTTGGCGGCCGTTCCGATCACAAGAGGCTTGAGCTTCTCAGTCCCTGCAAATGTGGGATATGTATCCGTCAGCTGTTAGGGAACAATCAACCAAACTTTCTAAACATGACATACCCAAAGCATTACACGTAAGCAGAATGGTGATTCTGGTCTTGTCTTTCTTACGCCCCTTCTCTGCAGACTGGCTCAGAGTTTTGTTGGGCGAAATGCGAAAGAAGAGCCCAGTCTCGTCACAGTTGAAAATGTCGCAAAGGGCGTAATCCTTGGTGATTTCTTGAAGGGCTAGGCGGAACCCAGCAAGATCTTGAATTGGAGCACTCTCGGCTTCTCCATGGAGGCGATAAGACTTGATGCCGTGACGTTGCTTGAACCTTGAGAGCCATCCATCGGAGGCGACAAATTCAGGCTTTGGCTGGGCCGCGTTATTGATGCCGAGAGAGCTAGCAAAAGCCAAAGCCTTGGCGGCGACAAGTGCGTCTGTCAGAACCACATGATTTGACCGTGCCTGTGTAAGCCAAAGCTTGACAGCTTTGTCAATCTGCATTTTGATGATCAAATCAATGGATGGTCACGAAGTGTGCAATGTATTTTGCGCTGATGAATGCAGTGGTCACGTACCTGAGGGAACTCGCATTCACGCAGCCTTTTGCGATTGATGTCTGCGTTTGTTACCTCAGCCTGATTGGCCGCGTCCTTGTACTTGTTCTTTTTGGACAGAATGTCAGTGACCGTCTTGCGGCTGGCAAGGCCAAACATCTCCCTGAGTTGCTCGTGTGTAATGTTGCTGTGCTTTTCTGCGTAATCTATCAAGGCCACCTTTGTCTCAAGAGTGATTGATTGTCGTTTGGGCCCCATGATGAGTGCGTGCAGCAAGGAGATGTTGAGGCTAAGGTGAGAATAATAGGTTTGTGGGTGCTTTGGTTGGGGGTTTTCTGTTCGATTTATACCAATTATACCAACAAAAACTCGAAATTGAACAGAACAGAAATTTCTGTTCAATTTCGAGTTTTTATCTAAACATAAATAGATTGGATTCTGTGCACCAGCACATTCCAACACCTTCTAGAATTCTCTGGCATATTCTAGTGCAATCTATGGCAGTTGACACCCAAATTCCAAGGCCCCTAGCAATAATGGCTGTTATAGAGGGAGAATTTTAGTATGGAGTGGATCTCAGCCGAACGGCTGTTGCTGTTATAGGCAATATGCTGTTATAGAGGGCGGAAAAAGTGTCGGAAAATTCCGTACTGGGAAAAAACTGCCTGCTATACAGAGATGCTGTTATATCAGATGCTGTTGTAGAGGGAGCTGACTGTATAATAAAAAGGGGAATTCTCCAAAAAAGGGGGAAAAATTAACTTATTTCCCAAATGGGGGGAAAATTTAAATTTTAAATATATGATTGAAATATATAGGGGAATGTTAAATCGCCCCCCCCCCCATTGTTAATTCGCCTCCCCCCGCCCATTTCTACACATCGATGTAACAATGCCCTTTTTATATTGTAAATAAGTTAGAGCTAATGAATTGGTCGAGCTTGTGGTGCAGGAGAACGGCAAGAATCGAACTGAAGCACTTGCGAGTGTCTTGAAGGGCAATGAGACGGTAGAGTACGCATGCAGTTTACCTCAGTTGGTGCAAGGACGGACGTTGGAGGTGTCGCATGGTATCACGTGCCACGACGTGCGTGAGCCATTGCGCGTCGTGGCGTGCATTGTGCCCTTTAACTTTCCCATTATGGTTCCAATGTGGACCATTCCCGTGGCATTAGTGATGGGCAATTGTGTGATCTTGAAACCGTCTGAAAAGGTACGTAGAAAAAAAAGATGAAATTAAAAAAATGATCTTTTTTTAAAAAACGCCGTGCTTTGTTTCACTCGTCACATGTTGGATCCTGTAGGTTCCCTTGACAATGACGCGAGTAGACCAGTTGCTAATGGAGGCAGGAATCCCTCGATGTGTTTTCCAAGTACGTCTCGACCTCAAGACGACGCTCCATCCTCTTCCTGCTTTGAACAGACGAGTTTTTAACTTTTTTTTCCAAAAACGCGTTTTTTATTCGGTATTTTATTTTAGATCATCCATGGCACGATCGAACCCGACGAAAGTCTCTGTGACCATCCAGATATTGCTGCGCTCACGTTTGTAGGCTCGAGTCAGGTGGCCCAACTCATATCTCGTCGTTGTCGCGCGCTTGATAAGCGCGTCCTCGCTTTAGGAGGCGCAAAAAACCATCTCGTGGCCTTGCCAGATGCGGATCTCGAGATGGCGTCGAAGGATATTGTCGCGTCGTTTGCGGGGTGTGCCGGTCAGCGATGTATGGCTGCGTCCGTGCGACTACTCGTGGGAGACTGCACTAGGTTGCTGGAACGGGTCGTGCAAAGAGCCAAAGAAGTCACTCGAGGGACGGAAGCAGGTCAAGTGGGTCCCTTGATGGATGCTGTCTCGAAAGCTCGCGTGCTCAAGTACATTACTGAAGCCGAAGCGGCAGACGTGCAAGTGCTCGTGGATGGCCGCGCGTGGGCAAACGAAGCGCAAGGCTTTTGGGTCGGTCCGACCATACTGCTCCATACGAATCCACGCGATGCGGCCATGACGGACGAAATCTTTGGCCCCGTCTTGTCGGTTTATTGTGTGAAAACATTTGACGAAGCCCTGGAGATTGAACGTGCCAGTGCGTATGGAAATGCCGCGGCGATTTACACGTCCAATGGAGCGTATGCCGAGTATTTCCAATCACGCTTCCGAGCGGGCATGATTGGCGTGAACATTGGCATCCCCGTCCCGCGGGAACCGTTTAGTTTTGGTGGTTTGTATGGCACGAATAGTAAATATGGCGATATGGACATCACTGGCGATGGAGGGATCGAGTTTTTCTCGACGCGACGCAAGATTACAACCAAGTGGAGCACGACAAATCAGTTGGGGGACGCTGCGAACTTTAGTGGCCAGCTTTGAATGAAAGAAAAAGACGGTTGCTGCGTAAAATATGACATTTCTTACCACAGAGTAGTGGGATTAGTTATTTACATTGTAGTAATTGTTTACCGGTAAATTGTCAAGTTTCAGGACCGGGACTCGTGCGTGTACAAGATGAATAGTACTATGACAGAGTACTACTAGTACTAAATCCTTGCAGGAATAAGGCCTCGAGTAGAATTCCCCCATTCCCCCTCCCGACGTGTCCCTTTCATGATTTTGTGTGTGTCACTGTTGTGGCAGGGCACTCTAGCCTGTTTTTGTGTGCTAAGCGGATACTAAGAAATTTACTATTAATGTCGGTGCTCAATCATACAACAGTTTATTGAAAGAAGCATTTGAGAGCAGATCGCTCATCATTGTTGCTAGAAAGTAGCCAATGAAAATGTAGAATAGTAGCAGAAACAGTGCTGCCCTATCTCGCGCTAGGACTCATAATCGAACAGTCTCCCCTTCGGTCACTACGCAATGAACGCGTGGATAGCATCGATCTGGTTCGCCGCCCTGGTCCTTCTACTTGATCCTGAACGTCGTGTCACGTGCGCCCTTCCGCAGTTGGCCACTAATCAAAGCAATGCAACGACGCAGGGGTTGGTACAAGCTGCGGAGGCAGGAGACGAAGAGAGAGGAGCAAAAGAGGTAGCTCAGCGCATTGACGAGGCACTAAGAAAGAGAGACCAGCGCATTGAGAAGGCACTGGTGATCGCGAATGAGCATGTGAGCAAGTGGAAATCGGAACGAAAGACGGGACTCGCGGTGCTGGAGGAAGCACAAGGTGAGGGCAGTTTGTTGGAGACTCTAAACGGCCCCAACTTGAACGCTTTGGTCCAGTTTTTCGAGAATTCACCGCATGAGAAGCCATTGATTGAACATCTCTTAGAGAAATATGGCGTCGATGAGATTGCATTAGCCCTTCAACGTGCATCGCATTTTCCTGAAACGCACACAAACGCAGAGAAGCTCATGGGTCAGCTGTTCGATCGGTTCGTGACGCAAGGAAAATCTGCTGCCGAGTTTTTCGACTTGTTGAAATTACCTCATGATGAAAACATGTTTAGCGAATACAAACGCTTTTTTGTCTGGGGGCGGTACGCGACTCTCCTGTATCCAAAGCTCCATCCAAATGATGAGGTTCCAGCAAAAATGATCCCGGCGTTAGCGGTGATTTTTGCGTTAGCGTCAATTGTAGGTGAAGAGAAAAAGCTCGTGGAGATCATTCGGTTAGGGACGAAGAAGAACGATCCCTTTGCAAAGTTGGAAGCAGAAACGGTCGAATCGCAATTATTCGAGTACTGGTACCTCGAGGGCAGACATCCAAACGATCTCTTGGAGATGGAACGATATCCATCCGCTGGAAGTAGCGCTTGGCTTGCAGAGGTCGTTAACTATATGGAGTATTACAACAGGCTGCATCCGTCATATAAAGTTTACTTTACCGAGTGGATCAAGCGCAACGGCAACTATGTTGCGTCGGAGTTGCTGCGTGCTGCTAAAGAGAAGAACGACAACGCCGGCATACCTGTGGTGCAGATGCTGCATTATGCTAAAAAGGCAAACGACATGGATCTTTATGAGGCGGTGAAGAAGGACTATCACAGCTATTTGACCGATCTTAAGGCCCAAGAAAAACCTCTCCAAGCTATCCGTGACTTTCTGAAGTCGTTTAAAACAATGACACCCGACGAACAAACGAAAAGATTAAGCGAGATGTCGAATGAGTTCGTGATGTGGTATCAAGCGGGTGTGACGCCGTCGAAAATTCGATCCAAAGTTTTCAGCAGTGATAAGGTGGACGAACACGAGAGCGCTTTTCTGGAGCACTATAAAAATTTCTTTTTCAACCGAAGATTGAAGGAGTGGGCCAGCTGAAGAAGCAATAAATGAAACCTTGAGAAGTGATAGGCTTGATAACAAGTTGCATAGCTGGTGAAACTGGTGCAGTGCCCTCGTTGCTTAATATAGTAGTACGCCATAGCTCATCATGTATCATTGCTACTGTACACATGAGTACCATTTATTGTAGGCAGCGCACCACGCTTGAACGGACAGGTGCGTGTGGGTGTGACCGCAGGCTCTCCGTTTGTTTATAGTGCTAACATTTATCGCTTAAATACGATCTTGCAACGGCTGTTACGATGCAATACTTACTTCATACTGGAAGTATTCGTCTCTGCCATCTCCCAAACGATCACTGTGTAATCCAAAGTACTACTGCAACTAGTGTATCTGTTACGCCTTACGTGATATATGGAAGTGCGTGCTACTATGAACGTATTGTCAGAAGCACGCGCAATTCCTGCGGCGGCTCGCGTCGCGATATTGCGATCTTAGCGACTTTACAGTGAAAAGGTGATATATTGTACATAACTTTAGGTTAAATACAAACCTTTGTGTATTTGCATATTATTAGTTTAGGTATAAACTTAGGAAAGCGCTATTTGCCCCCCCCCCCATTTTGGCTATTTGCCCCCCCAAATTATTTCAGCCAATCAATTTGCACTAAAGATAATGAGCTCAAACAACAACTGCCACACAGCAGCAACCACCGACACATGGCTACGTTGTCTTCATCATCCCACCGCCACCGACGATATGGGTACAGTTTAACGACGTCATGCAAATGGCCTTCACGCCGTCTCCAGCGCAATATCTTCAGTCCGTGCTCAATGGCATCCCGCTGTTCAGGTCGGCATCCGGTGCCGATTCAGAGGGATACAGTAATAATGGCTTTATGAACACAATACACGAGCTTTTTCAGAGGGCGCAGGAACAACAGCACGGGCCGCTGTAGCCGGTGCGTACACGCACGGCGCGGCTAGCGCACAGAGGATGCTTTCCTTTAAGCGGCGTTCACCGCTACTTAGCCGATACGACCTTATAAAAGGGCTTAGTAAGAGAGAACTATCTTACTCGGGGCCAAGATTCCACTTTGGTTTACCAGTTAGCACAAGCTAACGCCTTAACACAAGGCTCCCTTAATAAGGGGGTAGCTAAGGGAAGAACTTCCCTTACGCTACTGCACTCACTTCGCGCGCGACCGGTCGAGGTCGAGCTTCCAGTACTCGTTGAGTGAAATGTAAACTGAATATATATTTAATATGTAATTAGCCTAAATTAATTTAAACTAATGTAAACTATATGTAATACTAAGTAGAATTTACTAAATTCGTACCTAGCTAAAATGTAGTGTACACCACCTGTGTACTAACACGTGGCTGGCTGCCACGCCTCCACCAAGGACTCCTGCCCTGATTGGTCCAAATAACCAATGGTCCAAAACCTTTCGACCGGTCAATACTGACCCCAACCGTAGTGTACTCACGTACACCACATACTGAATGTAACCAGAATGTAACCCTGTTACATCCTCCCCCATCAATACTATTGCTTACGCAATAAATCAATTTTAGTTGGAGAACTCCAACTGCCAGAACTCCGGCTAACCATGAGCACCATTAGTGGTGCTGTTGATTCTCCTCAAGAAGAGGAGGTAGACTATTCCGAGAACTCGGAGGTGGATGCCCTTGGGGATATCTCCCCAAAGGCTGACCGCTCCGACAACGCCGAACGGCGATGTCGGCAACCTAATCCGTTCCCCAAACGTGGGGAGAATGCACTAACTTGTGCGCCACCACTGCCAATGTCGGATGATACATCCGGATCGCCGAAGGCGATCATCACTAATGAGCTGGACGCAGCTCAAGAAACCCAACTTGCCGCACAGGCACTAAGGGCTGCGGTACGCGCCCCCAAACGCCCGCCACGGGCGGCATATAATTTTGAAGGTCCTCGTGACCTTACAAAGTGGGCTAGGAGTATTTTAAGGAATGGTTTAGCATTCTATACCCCTGTCTCTGCGGCTGAACATCCGTATCAATGCGAGCGCCGGTAGAAACTCCGGCAACAACTGCTCACGCAAAAGCAGTTCACTAGCGTCTCATACCGAGAGCGCCTCGATAGTGAGGCACAGGGTGCCCCTGTTGAGAACCTCCGCGAGGTTCCTATCATTCTCTCTCCGGGAGAAAATGCCGAAGATGCAGAAAAGAAATTCCGCGCTTGGGCGAAAGGGTAGAAGCTCCTCCCCAGCTTTAATGAGCTGCACAACAGCTATTCCCGTCGTGACGTTTGAGTGGAGAGGGCGTTGCGCATGGCATTCGCAAGATCCAAAGAGATGGGGCTATTACGTGCCCCTTTTCGCACGCGCTACTCCAGCGCCCCTGCCCCCACCGCGGTGCCAGAGGACAGTGCAAGCGTCACATCTGCCTCCGGCGAACTCCCAACTACTGGGAGTGAAGGGGATTCTCGCGCCCATTTTGTTGTTGACCCGCAGCGGGATTCTCCCGCTCGAAAGCGTCAACGACGTCACGGCAATCCTGCCGTAGGGGATTCTCGGACTCCCACGGACTCTGTGAGTGTGGATAACCTTTCCATTTCACCAGATATTGGGTTTGACCCCGATGATGGCGTCGCGCCATCAGACGCACCACATGATAATGTGGAGTACCCTCCGCATCGAGCATTGGAAGAGGAGGTCGCGCAATTGCGACATGAGATTCGTGAGCGCTGTGATCGACACAGCCGTCACATCTATGATGTCCACGAGGGACTCCGCGATGAATGGGATGCCACAGAACGCTTTGAGAGGCGGCTTGCCTCTCTCGAGACGACCGTTGAGAAACTTCGTGGTCGCATTTTAGCCCTGTCGGGCTTCCTCTGCTCTGCCGTGTCTTACGGCTCTTATGGCTATTCGCCTTACCAACCCCCTCCAAGAGGGGACCCGACTCCGGGTCCTAGCATGGATTAAGCATACCCACATAGAAGGTTGGATGCGTACGCATCGCCTTCGGGATGTCCAAAGTATACGACAAGCCCTTTCGGGATAATACCTTAAAGGGCTCCATAAACCTGGGGCGCAGTTTATTGCGCAACACATTTGAAACTGCATGTGTAGGAAGATTTTTAGCGTTTAATAAAACACTTTCTCCTACTTTGTATACCTTTTGTTACGCCGCCCCATTCGGTCAGCTTGCTCCTTCTGCTTGTCTTGGCTTTCCGCCATGGCATCGCAGACGTGTCGTAAGACACTAAGGCGCGTCGATAAAAACTTATCGATGTGCTTTCGCAAAGATACAGGGCTGACATCAGGGAATCTTCCCCCCTCAATCCCTGGGCCACACACACGTGGCGTCAGCGGAACCCTCGGATTCACTAATCCGTTCACGTAAAACGGGGTAAGCCCCGTAGATGCATGTACCGAATTGTTGATAGCAAATTCGGCCATAGGAAGCATCTCACTCCAACTCTTTGGAGAATCCGGACATAAACTCCGGAGAATATCCTCAACAACGCTATTAACGCGTTCCGTTTGACCGTCCGTCTGCGGATTATCCGCAGTGGACATCAGGATCTTGGTGCCCGGCACCCTAAACAACGCTCCCCAAACTGTCCCGTAAAACGAGGATCCCGATCCGATACAACGGAATCGGGTAGACCATGCTGTCGAAAGACACGGTCTAGTAACACTTTCGCTGTTCCTTGTCCATCAATGGACTCTGGCACTGCCGCCAGGTGAGCCATCTTGCTCAAACGGTCTACAAAGACCAATATGCCGGTGTTCCCGGCCTTATCCTTCGGAAAACCGAAGATAAAATCCATACTAATGGATTTCCAACACTCTGTTGGACCGACAAGCTCGCCAAAGGCGCAGCTGAGCTTGCAGAGGGTTTAACCCTCTGACATGTCTCACAGGTGCGTATATACGCAC
>CM047590.1:3674886-3712689 GCA_026184515.1 Peronosclerospora sorghi
GTGCGTATATACGCACCTGTGAGACATGTCAGAGGGTTAAACCCTCTTCAAGTTCAGCTGCGCCTTTGGCGAGCTTGTCGGTCCAACAGAGTGTTGGAAATCCATTAGTATGGATTTTATCTTCGGCTTTCCGAAGGATAAGGCCGGGAACACCGGCATATTGGTCTTTGTAGACCGTTTGAGCAAGATGGCTCACCTGGCGGCGGTGCCAGAGTCCATAGATGGACAAGGAACAGCGAAAGTGTTACTAGACCGTGTCTTTCGACAGCATGGTCTACCCGATTCCGTTGTATCGGATCGGGATCCCCGTTTTACGGGACAGTTTTGGGGAGCGTTGTTTAGGGTGCTGGGCACCAAGATCCTCATGTCCACTGCGGATAATCCGCAGACGGACGGTAAAACGGAACGCGTTAATCGCGTTGTTGAGGATATTCTCCGGAGTTTATGTCCAGATTCTCCAAAGAGTTTGAGTGAGATGCTTCCGATGGTTGAATTTGCTATCAACAATTCGGTACATGCATCTACGGGGCTTACCCCGTTTTACGTGAACCGATAAGTGAATCCGAGGGTTCCGTTGACGCCACGTGTGTGTGGCCCAGGTCTTGAGGGGGGAGGATTCCCCGATGTCATCCCTGTATCTTTGCGAAAGCACATCGATAAGTTTTTATCGACGCGCCTTAGTGTCTTACGACACGTCTGCGATGCCATGGCGGAAAGCCAAGACAAGCAGCAGGAGCAAGCTGACCGCAAGGGGCGGCGTAAAGAAATGATATACCAAGTATGAGAAAGTGTTTTATTAAACGCTAAAAAATCTTCCTACACATGCAGTTTCAAATGTGTTGCGCAATAAACTGCGCCCCAGGTTTGTGGAGCCCTTTAAGGTATTATCCCGAAAGGGCTTGTCGTATACCTTAGACATCCCGAAGGCGATGCGTACGCATCCAACCTTCTATGTGGGTATGCTTAAGCCATACCAGAACCCTGAGGCGGGTCCTCTCTCGGAGGAGGATGAGAAGCCGGATAGCCGAAAGGCGCGACAGGTCGGAACATCTCCGACAGGGTTGAAATAAGACCCTGAAGCTCCGCAACGAGAGACTCGAGAGAGGCAAGCCGCCCCTCTATTCGTTCATTCGCACTCCCTTCGTTGCGGAGTCCCTACTGAGCATCTTGGATGCGACGGCTGTGCCGATCACAGCGCTCGTGGAAGTCACGTCGCAATAGCGTGACCCCCTCCTCCAGTGCTCGATACGGAGGGTACTCCACATTACCATTTGGAACGCCTGATGGCACGACGCCATAACCGGGGTGAGACCCAGTACCTGGTGAAGTGGAAAGGGTATCCACATTCCCAGAGATCGTGGGAGTACGAGACTCCCCTGTGGCAGGATTGCCGTGACGTCGTTGACGCTTTCGAGCGGGAGAATCCTACTGATAGTCAACGACCAAAGGGGCTGAAGAAGCCCCTTCACTCCCAGTAGCTGGGAGTTCGCCGGAGGCAGATGGTGTGCTTGCATTTCTCTCCGGTACCACATCGATAGCAGAGCGCGTATAATAGGAGGCAGGTAATTGCCCTTGCGCCTTGGCCTGAGCATAGGCCAAGCGTAGCGCCCTCTCTACCCGAACGTCGTGTTCGGAAAAGCTGTTGTACAGCGCATCGAAACTGGGGAGGCGTTTCTCCCCTTTCGCCCAGGCGCGGAATTCCTGTTCTGCGTCTTCGACGCTTTCGTCCCTCAAGAGAACAAAAGGAATCTCGCGGATGATATCCACGAGGACACCGCGTGACTGCTTCCCGAGGCGCATCCGGTAGGACTTAACGGTATAATGTTTGGGCGTTAGTAGTCGGGCCCGGAGTTGGTTGCGATGCGCAATTTCACGCGGCAGTATAGCCGCTGGACCAGAGGTATAGGAGGCTAGACCCCTCTTGACCACCTGCTTAGCCCTCTTTTGAGTGTCGCGAGGTCCCTTTCGTGCCCGTACGGCACGTCGGGCCTCTTGAACCAAGGACGGTTCATTGGTGGTGGTCGCCTGTGGCAACCTGGAGGTATCACCCCTAGCGAGTAACGGTGGCGCACGAGTTAGTGCGTTTTCCCCACGTGTGGGGAATGGGTTGGGTGACTGATAGCGCCGTTCGGCGCTATTAACATGGCCAGCCGTTGGGGAGATCTCCCCAAGGGCATCCACTTCCGAGTTGTCGGAATATTTTTCGTCCATAGCACCACTGAAGGTGTACAATGGACATCCAGAGGTACTGGCGTTGGACTTCTCCAACAAGATTTTGATTATTGCGTAAGCAATAGTCTTGATGGGGAGGATGTAACGGGGTTACATTCGAGTTACATTTAGTGTTGGTGTACATGAGTACACTACGGTTGAGGTCAGTATTGACCGGTTTGAAAGGTTTCGATCCTTTGGTTATTTTAACCAATGAGGGCATGAGCCCTTGGGTGGTGGTGTGTCAGCCATCCACGTGTCGGTACACAGGTGTGTACATTACATTTTAGCTAGGTACGAATTGGGTATATTCTACTTAGTATTACATATAGTTTACATTAGTTTAAATTAATTTAGGCCAATTACATATTAAATATATTCAGTTTACATTTCACTATAAAGTGCAGACGCGCGACCTCGACCGGTCGCGCGTGCAGTGAGTGTCGTAGGTAAGAGGGAGCCCTCCCTTTACTTACACCCCGTAAAGGAAACACAGCCGTTAAGGCTAACTAGTAAACCAACCCGGGAATCTTGGCCCCGAGTAGGAGAGCTCTCCTACTAAGCCCTTTATAAGGGCGTATTGGCTAAGTAGCGGTAGATACCGCTTTAAGTAAGAGTCTTCTTCTGTACGCTAGCTGCACCGTGCGTATACGCACCGGCTACACTTACGCTACTGCACTCACTATGCGCGCTACCGGTCGAGGTCGAGTGTCCAGTAGTCGTTGAGTGAAATGTAAACTGAATATATATTTAATATGTAATTGGCCTAAATTAATTTAAACTAATGTAAACTATATGTAATACTAAGTAGAACTTACTAAATTCGTACCTAGCTAAAATGTAGTATACACCACCTGTGTACTAACACGTGGCTGGCTGCCACGCCTCCACCAAGGACTCCTGCCCTGATTGGTTAAAATAACCAATGGTCCAAAACCTTTCGGACCAATCAATACTGACCCCAACCGTAGTGTACTCACGTACACCACATACTGAATGTAACGAGAATATAACCCTGTTACAGCCACCGCCAATTAGCAAACCTTTTCTGGACAAGGTACCTGTGAAAGTTGGGACGCAAGAACGGAAAACCAAACGGAATGTGTCATTTGCTTGAGTGAATATGAGAAAGATGATACAATCATTTTTATTCCGTGCGGCCACACCTTCCACAAGGGTTGTGGCCTAAGATGGCTCCTGGAACACAACGTGTGCCCTACCTGCAGATATCAGCTTCCAATACAAACAGAAGTTTCCACATCTCAATCAGAGCAACCAACGACTGCTGGAACTATTGGCCGGAGTAGGAGCCTTATATTCCAGACACAACTTTAACCGTTACTGGTGTGCACCGCCAGCGGATGACGGAGACGTTTTGTCCGCGAGAAGTTCGTCAGTGCGTGAACGATCCGGCCCCAGTAGATGACGTCGTAGATTTGGACTTCATGCTAGAGCAAGAAGCTGACCGTTTTATGAAGGAAGAGATGGCGAATAGCGAGCTTGTTTCACATGATGATGGCATCGAAATTAACGATAGCGATATAGCAACGATACATTAAGTAGCTGAATTGTACAGGACAGATATATTTGTACTATACTGAACAGTAAAATAGTTGGACCCCCCTCTCCGCTGTTGTTGTTTGAGCTCATTATCTTTAGTGCAAATTGATTGCCTGAAATAATTTTTGGGGGACAAATAGCCAAAATGGGGTGGCAAATAGCGCTTTCCTAAACTTAACACTAATAAATCACTTCTCAATTTGGTTTTTCATTGTCATGTGAACGAGTCGTGGATAAGTACGCTGCAAAGTGCATTTGGAATTGTTTCGTCAAGTAGTGGAGACTAAGTACGTTTTCAAGCACAGTTGGAATTTGCTTTCACATTCTCATTCTTGTTCTCGTGATTGTTGATTTGGGTCGCTATCTCACGTCAAGTCACGTTACGATAAAGTGGATAATAAATTTGTTATTTGCCGTTACGTCACTACCTCTCGCTATCTGCTTGTTGTGGAATATTACGCACCAATGCGTGATTAAATTCGAACGTGCGTAACACAGTACGCGCAGCGGAATGAGTGATTCCGACGAACAGGTTATGAGCCCAAGCAAGGAAAGTGACTCGTCAAATCAGACAGTCAAACCAGAAGACATGATTCGTTTATTCGCGTATGTGATGGATTGATTGGACAAAATGGAATCGTCCATCAACAAGGGGGCGCCGGCACAAACTGCGTCGCCTAAAACCAGGGGGGACGCCAAAATGAGTTTGGCCCCCTGGGTGGAAGCGATGAAGAAAAAGAGGGCAGCCGCACCGGCAGCACGGGAAGAATGAGCTTCAGGGACATAAGTGAAGCTGGAAAGGGTGTGTTCACTAGGGGCGGGGGTCCTAACCCTGGTAACGCCTATGTGCAACAGCAAAGCATCTATGCGCATCACCAGAACGCCAACCAGTATCAGCAGGCATACGTCGCCCCTGGGAACATTGGCGTACAAGTTTACACTATACCTAGACCGCCGACAGCCAAAGAAAAAAAGAAGCTTCAAATCCGCCATTTCGACGGGTCTGAAACCTACAAGGGGCTGGGGTCTGGTTTCGGGGCCTGGGGGACAAAATTCCTCAGGCAGATAACCATTGCAGAAGAGTGCTGCTGTTTCAAGTGGTCAGAAGATATCAAGGTTGAACTGCTGGGCAATTATTTGGCTGGCCCAGCAGAAGCGTACTATGACCGACTTGCAGAGGGGTGGTGGAAAGAAGCGCCAGCCCTCTAGCACATCATAAACAAGATGTTATTAGCATTCAGTGTGCAGCTGACGCACGATGAAGGTGTGAAAATTTTCGTGGCGCTCAAGGCACCTGGAAGGTCGTGTCTGACCATTTTCTTTACCTTACCGCAGTGGCCGAAGCAGTCGTCACAAACTGCGATGGTTTGGTATTGGACAATGTGGTCTACCATGATCCACCGGAGATGGGACACATACTAATTTCCCGCTATGATCACACCAGGATGGATCATTTAAGGCAAGCGGAAGAGATTTGCCAGTTTGCGCAGGCGGTTGAGTTCAACAGCCGGCGGCAAAAAGGACACGGTGCAGGTTCCGTGAATATGGTGGTCGAAAGGGCCAGGAAACCTGTGAAGGACCGCTTTTGCTATGCATGCGGCCATCCAGAGCATTTCAAACGGGAATGCCGAAAGAAAAAGAAGATGCCCAAGGAAGATTGTGATCTGATGATCTCTGGAAGCGATGACCAATTTGATAAGGACACGTAGGTCCTAGATAGCGGCGCAAGTATGCACTTGACGCCTGATCTCGTATGTCTGATTGGTGTGAAGACGGTAGAGCGTCAATGCTATCAAGTGGACGGAAAACGATTCGTGGTTACGCAAAAGGGCACGATTTTTGTCCGCTTCAAGTACGGGAACACAGAGACGCGTATAAAAATGAAGTACGTTTTCTACGTGGAAGGAGCCGCTCGGAATATATTCTCGTATGGCGCTTTCGAGAAGGGTGGTTTCGTTATTGATTACATTAATGGAAAGAGAACGCTCATCAGACACGATTCCGGCGTTCCAATTACGAATATCGATGTGTTAAATATTTTTTTCAGTGTGGAGGGTATAATGGACCGTCCGAAGAAGCCTTACAAGGTGATGATTATGTCTGTGGTGTATCAAAATGCTAAAAACTATTCGGTGGACCAGGACATCTAGAGTGGAACACTGATGCATTTCTACTCACGGATGGGCCACCTGAATTATGACACGATTATTGCACTGGCTAAGGACCCGCAATACGGGATCAGAATTACGCATGGAACGCGTAGGCACTGCGTTACCTGCACGCAAGGCAAGCAGACTAAGAACGTCCAGTCAAAAAAGGATAGCGGCAAGAACGCCCCCATCGATCGTACAGGCGGTGTGATTTGTTCTGACCTTAAGGGTCCAATAACACCAAGGGATCGTTTGGGTAACCGCTACCTGATTAACTTCATCGACTTTAAGAGCAATTATGTCCAAATTTTCCTGGCCAAGACAAAGGACGTTGCGGCTAAGAAATTCGAGCATTTTCTGGATTTTTTCAAGAGGAAGTTTGGATGTAAAATTCATGTTTTAAGAACCGACGGAGGGGCGGAGTTCAAGAACGTGGACTATTTCTGTCGGAGTACCGGCATTGCGCGACAAATAAGCGAGGCCGGGAATCAAGCAAGCAATGGCAAGGCTGAGCGCATGCATCGGACCGTGATGAACATGACCCGGTGCATGTTGTTCAGAAGCGGCCTAAATCTGCCTTTTTTGGGGGATGTGGCGGATTAGGCAGCATACGTGCTGAACCGCACCCCCACAAGCGCGAATCAGAAGCGGATGTTGCCGCAGGAAGTACTTACGGGCAAGAAGCCGAATCTAGGCGAAATTGTGACCTTCGGGTCTCCGTTCACCGTTTATAGGAACCGGGAAAGAAGGCACTCGCGCATCGTGCGCAAGTCGGAGTTATAATTGGAAGAAGCGAGGAGACCAAGGGTTTCAAGGCGTTCCTAAAGGCTGAACAGAAGGTCAAAATTACTCAGCTTGTGAAGAACGTCGGCACGCTTACAGACGTGCAAAATCTACAGTTAAGGATTTCACAAAACGAAGAAACCAAATCCGAATCTCCACCAAGAAACCAAGCGTCAGAAGGAGCTGAGGGAGTACCAAGTGTCGAGGAAGTCGACGGAACCGTGACGCAAGAAAGGGAAGGGCTTGAAAAAAGCCAAAACAAGTAAAAAGAAATCCACGCTGGACAAGATACCGTCACATCACGCGCCAGTACGCCGAGCGTATGTCTCAGGCGGAAAGAAAGGCTGAAAATAACGACGACGAAGAAAAATAATCGATGGTGAACATGATTATGGAGGGAGATCCAAGGAATTATCGCGATGCGATGGGTTGCAAGGATGCGAGTAAGTGGATCGAAGCCATGGAACAAGAAATAAAGGCTCTGGAAAGCAATGAAGTCTGGGAAATAATCAAGAAACCAGTGGACGCAAAACCGTTGCACTCCAAGTGGGTGTTCAAAGTCAAGACGGACGCAAACGGACAAGTGGTGAGCGGTACAAGGCGAGGTTAGTGGCCTGCGGAAACGAATAGCGTTTCGGGGTAGACTACAAGCTAACCTTCGCCGCGGTCATGGAGATGACCACCGTTCGTCTTATTTTGATGCTCGCACGCAAATGAAATGTTCGAGCTATGCATGGGGACATCCCCAACGCTGATGTAAAAGCGTTGGAGGATGAACAAGACATTTATTTGTTCGCCCCCAGTGGAACGCAAATCGAGCGTGGAAAATTGAAGGAATTTCAAGTTGGAAGTACGCGCGAAGTGGTGCTAAAATTAAAGAAGACGCTCTATGTATGGACTGAAGCAGGCGGGTAGGCAATGGAACCGCCTCTTGCATGCAACGCTTTTGAAGCATGGATATGAGCAGAGCTTTACGGATGTCTGTTTGTATTTTAAAAAGGTTTGCGATGAAACGGTCGTTGTCGGAGTTTACGTGGGTGACCTGCTTGTTACAGCGACCAAGGAAGTTCACGTGTTGATTTTTTTCGAAGAACTCAAGGATTTGGAAGTTAAAAATTTGGGTGAAGTTTCGAAATTTCTCGGTATGCGTGCGGAATATGACGAGAGCAGTGGTTATCTATTGGATCAGGAGGTCATGATTAAGGACCTGTTGAAAACCTATCGTATGGATGACGCGAATGTAGTCAAGGAGCCAATAGGCGACGAGTATGAAAATGAAAGCCTGAAGGAGCACGAGGCGTAGAAAAATCGCGGAGACGGAGGAGCGCCGATGATCAAGGATTTCCACTCGTTGACGGGAAGTTTGCTCTGGATCGCGCGATGCTGCAGGCCAGATATTGCCTATGCAGTACATAAGGCGACGCGCAAAACTCATGCGCCCACCAAGTTTGTTTGGGTGACGGCCAAGAGAATTTTGCGTTTTATCAAGGGGACGTCTGAAATGAAGTTGCGATTGGAGGTTAACGCTAAGACGAAAACTCATGGAAAAAATCAAGTTGAAATTTTTGGATATTGTGACGCTGACTTTGCTGGATCGAAAGACGATCGTAAGTCCACGAGCGGTGGTGTAATTTTTTTGTCGAAGGAAGCATTGTGCACTGGGTGTGCAAGCGACAGTCTTGCGTCTCGATTTCTACTATTGAAGCTGAAATTTATGCAGCGTCGGTGACACTGTGTGAGATAATTGGCTTCAAGGAAATGTCTGCCGAAGTTGGGATGGAAGTAAAACTTCACATGACGCTGTTTTGTGACAATCAGACCGCTATTAAGGTGCTGGATGGTGATGGAAAAAGTTCGAAGACCAAGCACATGGATATCAGGGTGAAGTACTTGATTACAAAAGCAAAGAATGGATTGATTAAAGCGGTCTACCAGTATACGGATATGAACTTGGCTGATGTTTTTACCAAGGCTTTGGGTCCAGAGAAGATGAGAAGTGTACAGGATGGTCTTGGGTTAGCGGCGCTCACGGTGGATTGATTGGATTTCACGGAAAAGTCGTGAAGGAGTGTTAGAATCACGCGCAATTCCTGCGGCGGCTCGCGTCGCGATATTGCAATTTTAGCGACTTTACAGTGAAAAGGTGATGTATTGTACATAACTTTAGGTTAAGTACAAAACTTTGTGTATTTGCATATTATTAGTTTAGGTATAAACTTAACACTAATAAATCACTTCTGAATTTGGTTTTTCATTGTCATGTGAACGAGTCGTGGATAAGTACGCTGCCAAGTGCAGTTGGAATTGTTTCGTCAAGTAGTGGAGACTAAGTACGCTGTAAAGCACAGTTGGAATTTGCTTTCGCATTCTCATTCTTGTTCTCGTGATTGTTGATTTGGGTCGCTGTCTCACGTCAAGTTACGTTACGTTAAAGTGGATAATAAATTTGTTATTTGCCGTTACGTCACTACCTCTCGCTATCTGCTTGTTGTGGAATATTACGCACCAGTACGTGATTAAATTCGAACGTGCGTAACACAGTACGCGCAGCGGAATGAGTGATTCCGACGAACACGTATTTGTACGGTAAATAGATTTACCGCCGGTTAAGATAGGCTGGGGAAAGATATTTGTGCAAAAAGTGTGTTAAAAGGACGCGCATTTGCTGTAACAATACGCATCGGACGAAATGGATTACTGCGACTTTTCGATAAAAAGATTATGGGCAGTACTTAACTTATGTTAGGTACACCAACTTGCGCATATGCATATTATTAGTTTAAGTTTTAGTCTTAATACTAGTGTCGCTCTACACGCACCCCTAGGGGCACCCTCCACGTGACTTTCGACCAATAGAATTAGCTCCTAAAGATTAGCTCCTACACAAAGTGCGAACCGTCCCACAACACACCACCAAACAACAACAGTGCACGTGCATCGAAATCGTTATGTTCCAAGTCTGTAAGTTTCTATCAGTCCTAAGGGCCGCAAACTCCATCGTGCGACTTCCAATCACATGAGATCCGAATGACTTTTCCAAACGGTAAAGGGTCAGGAAGTCGAATGCGTGCGGCGTGTAGGTACAAGCGCGTGGCTCGAGCTCCACCATACTTTGTGTCTCCCAGAATTGGGGTATTCAATACATGGGCGCAATGGACTCGAAGTTGGTATTTCCGGCCAGTAAGTGGGCGGAGTTGTAGCCATGTTCCCATGGGCTCTGTGCCATCGGTTTGCAGTCTTACGGGTGTAGGAGCTTCCCATGGATATTGCTCGCCATCATTTAACGATTCACGAAAAGAATCAATTATGTGTCTATCATCGAGAGCGTCCTGAATTGACGCAAGAGCAGCTCCGAGAATGGATCCATGAGAAATTTGGCAAATGGACTGGGCGCTCGACGATTAGGAAAATTGCCAGTACGCCCGAAGAAGTATGTGCGAATCCGGCGGCGAAGCGGATCCAATGTGGTCGCTTCCCCGAGATGGAAGCGGAATTGTACGAGTACATTCATTCGGAAGAAGCATCGTGAAGAACATGGAGACGACTCCCTTTGAGGCGACTTGTACTACATCTCACTGAAGGTTTTCTATGGACAAAAGCAAATGAGATTCTCGCGCGTCTGCGAGGCTCCTCGACGCGATCCGTGTCTCTCGGCTGGGTGCAACGGTTCAAGAAACGCCATCGCCTTCTTTCGGTCCCAGAGTGTTGTAAATTGTGCATTGGCGCCATTTGGAACAGACAGTTGAAGAGCACCCGGTTGAACCCGCTCCTTTGAAGAGCACTGGCGTCGTCGGTGCCAAGCGAATCCGAGAGGTAAACGAGCAGGAACAGGACGACGAGCAAAGGGAGGATGAAGCGGACGTGTCATGTGCACGAAGTGCCCGTCGAGGAGCATGCAGAAAGCAATTTGTCTCGGCAGATGACACTTTACTGCTCCTGCAAGTGGATCGAACCAAACCATGGACGTATCCTCATTTAATGGACGGCTGGCAAAAAGTGTGTGCTCGACTCCGGAAACAGAGCGACTTAACGTTGGAAAAAACTGCGGCTGCTTGTCAAGCTCGCGTGGCGCTCTTGTTGGATCATTTGGGGGCTGGGAATGTTGCTGCCTTGCGCAAATAGTGTACACCCGAAGAGTACGAACGGAAACGGGAGCTCTTGGTGGAGCTACAAGCAAGGCAAAGCGCGTATGCAGAATTTGAACTCGATTTACGTAAGAAACGAGGGAACGCATCGCCACCATTGTCCATGACAGAGCATCATGAGGCGGCGGTGGCGCACGTCGGTGACGTGGCAGCTGCAAGTGTCGTGCAAGAGGGAAGCAAAGGAGAGGTCACAGAGGACGGACAGCGCCGATTCGAGCTCTTGGAGCTCAAGCTCGAACGCAAACTGGCCGAGCAGCGACGACATGCGGACGAACAAGTGCGACATTTCGAGCGCATGCAACGGGCTCAGCTTGAAGTCCAACAGAATCAGCACGCGCAATTGGTGGCGACGATTCTGCAACCGCATGGCACGATGATCGATCTCATCAAGTCCGTGACAGCGCAGTGCAAGAAAAGCTAACAACTTGTGGCTCGGCATGCGTGAGAAAAACGCGCCTGTCTTTCCGCTGTCCGAACGAACCTCTTGCTCTCAAAATGGTCCTTGTCACTTTCTATTGCACTGTATAACGTCCACATAGTCTAGTAAACAGTGCTCAATTTTGGTCGTCATTAAAGCAGCATCTATCTATCATCACTCCTTGAGTTCCAAACGTCAGTCCGTGCAACCACCGAAATGGTAGTTTCTGGTTCAGCGTTTCATCCTTCCGTCTGTGTGCTAGCTGTTCATATCTTTTTCTCGTCCACGTGCCACCACGTTCTCGTTCGTGTTTGCCTTCTCGTAGCTCGACGTCCAATCGCAACGCGGACTATTGCACGTTGTACATTTGCTTTCATCCCAAAAGTAACTTGCTCTCCCCAATAAACTTGTACGGAGGGATCTCGAGGTTTTGGGGCGCCGGGCCTTTCCGAACAGATCATAATGCGAGCCGTGGCAGGGGCAGATCCAGCCACCGTAGTCTCCTGCATCCGACGTCGGCACGCAGCCCAAGTGGGTGCAAATGCCAAGCACCACGAGCCACTCTGGCTTTTGCACACGAGCCGCATTCGTCTCGGGATCACGTAAATTGCTCACGTCCACTTGATTGGAAATCTCAATTTCCTTGGACGTCCGGTGCTTGATAAAGATGGGCTTGCCACGCCACTTGACGGTCACGCTCGAGCCTTCACTACTGCTGCTCAAATCAAGCTCGTCCGTCGCGAGCGCCAAGACATCAGCCGATGCACTCATGCTGCCCACAAACCGGACCACAGCTAAGCGCGCAGCCGTGGCGTAGGCTACACAGGCACCACCGAGCATCAAGTAGGTAAACGCGCGCTGGACGGATCCCCGGCATCGATCCGCTCCGTGTCAAAGTAGTGCACCGGTGACCGCTGGACGCTGGAGCTCCTTTACGCCTTCCTTTTTCGAACAATCTACCTTTAGGAGCTAATTCTATTGGTCAAAAGTCAAGTGGGGGGGTGCCCTTAGGGTGGAGGGGGGGGGCTGCGGGTAGGGCGACCCTATTTTTATTCTTTAATATCAGTCTAATATTTTCACCCTTTAATAAAAGCAGTCGGTGCGGCACGTAGCGCTTGAACTTAAACGGAGGGTGAACAATATCCTCGTTCCATTTTATTTATGGACGAGGCGCCTACAGTCGCACTTTGGCTCCGGAAGCCCGTCTCCGACATTTTTGTTACGGGATACATATACTCACAGCAAAATCCCCGTATTTTAAATATGTATTAATTGAAATGTTGTGTGGAGATAATATTTGGTTTGTATGTGGAAGATCGTGAATAGTAATGTGGCTTACGGTTCTTTCACGGTCTTTTTTAGATTATCTCTCGTATTAGTCGAGCCGATGATCAGATCTGATGAATCGAGCAAACTCTACAACCCGGTAAAATATTCCTACTGGGCCACACCCTTCATCGTGATCAGGTATACATCCTACCTGATCGACAAGATCATCTGCGTCCACAGTCCCCCTCGTGTGTGTAACCACCAGAACCAATAGATACAAAAGGTGAGATGGAAATGAACGAGATTGTCTAGGCTATCCCAATCTAGATCTAGATCAATCTCAGAGAGATCGGATCGATCCCTCCGATCTAGGATTGGACGATGATGTTCAATGAGGTACCCTCTTCGATAATCGTGCGTTTTAGCCAGGGTCACTACTACTGATGTTCTAAATCTGGAGAACACCTCCGCCCTAAAAAGAACGTGTGGTACTTCCTGTATTTCTGTGATTTATCTGGTTTGAAAATGACTATTAAGAAAATACTCGATCGGACACAAACCCGGTTTTGTGAACCTTCCACATCTTTTGAACATCTGAAACTTCAATCGGTAGAATATCTACGTCTTTCGCGTATTCCTCACGTCGTTAAATAAATCACCTTTAACTATTTTTTATATTTAAACGTAGCTTTTTAGTTAAAATTAAAATTGTACCACCCATTTTTCCTCCTTTTTAATTTTTGATACATTGTCCTATTTAATACCGTTATTATCATTTATTGTTACTATTGGTTTTAGTTTGAATCATTTGCTAATTTTATTTTTTCAAAAAAGTGAGAGTAGGAGTCGGGCATTTTTTCAAGCATCTCATGATTGATTGTTCCACAGTGAGAACATTTGCCTCGCGGGAGATCCAGATCAGATTGGATACCAATCCGTTTTTGCTGTTTGGAATTTTTCGACCCGAAGATGTAGATCAGGGTTCAATTTCTACCAAAAAATACGCGGCGGCATTTTTCCTGATCTTATCCAAGTCTAAATCTGCCGTTATCTTCTTTCAATTCGAACTATCCGAGATGAGCGTGACGATCCAGATCGCTCGGTTTGGTTTAGCCGCAGGTGACTTCATCGGATCAAGATTAGATCTCGATCTGACCGGGTCGATCTTCCTCTGGTTGGAGTTATATTGGGTTGTTCTGTTCGAATCGACGCTGATCTTTGAGAGTATCACTCCATTTTTGATGCAAACATTACGTGGATACATTTGGGAATGTTAGCAACAGCCATCATCATTTGCTACACTATGTATTCTCTGATCGGCCTTCGATCTGGCTCCATTTTGGAACCAATTTATTTAGGCTCTGGTCTGGACTTTCAAAATAAAATGTACAGGTGTGTTTGGTTCTAGCGTCAAAATACGACGGATGATTCGGTTAGTTCCTTCCCAATAGATACGACTTGCGTCAGGACGAGACGAAGTGTGCATCACGCTCCGATTTGTGATCCTGGATCGATGTTTCTTGTCGATTGGTTGAGATGGGAGTGATCCAGTCAAATAAGTTAACATATCCAGATTGATAGCTCACAATAACGGCGCCACTGGCAAGCTAACATAGTCTATAGCTGCTTCAATAACTTCCAGATCATGATCGAACAGCGCATTGTGGTGGTTACGCTCACTAGGTGGACTTTTGACGAAGATGATCTTGACGATCAGGTGTACCCATTGGGATCCCTGGAAAAAACTGTTCACTAGGGGACGTTAAGGGTGGTACTTAGCCTAAATAGAGAAAAATATAGATGGTTTGCTCTCGACCTGTTCAACAAATACGAAGGATAATCTAAAAAAAATAGAAAAACGTTAACCCACGATCTTCCACATAAAATTAAGTATTATTTCCATAGAGTATTTCTGATTAAATCTGTATTCTAATACGGGTAATTTTCTTGGGAATGTCTATATCCCAAACCAGCGAATTCTGGCATGCCAAAGCGCGTCTATGCGCGCCTCATCCGGGTATAAAAATGAACAGGAACGGGTGTACGCATCCCTCCGTTGCAACGACCGTTTTGTATAGGGTGAAATCAGTGTTGGGCCATGGTATTGAAACGTAAATACGTTTCAACGTTGAAATTGTGTTTTGACACCTATTCCAACAGTGGGAGAAACCCGACATTCGTTTAAACGAAATATATTGTTATTGTTATTTTCTGATTCTTTCACAAATCGATTCCCCCTGCATTTCCCGCGATTTCCTGCCGGCAATCATCGCAACAACAATCCCCCACAATCATCATCATCATTCAGTTCTAGCAGCAGCACGTGGCGCCCTGCAAAGTAGTTAGCAAGATGATGAGTAGCGAACAACCAACGACAACGAAGAAAGGCAGAGGTGGACGCCCTGATGATTCTGTCAGGAATCACTTGAAGAAGACGAGCAAAATGAAGAATCAGACGATTTGTCTTATTTCCTGTAATTACTGCGAGCAGGCCCACAACGAAGATCCTGACAATGTTCCAAAGCAACCTCTAGTGCCTGGTCGGAAGGACGCATTGGTTGCGCATATCAATCGCTGCCATTACTACAACCTGGTGAAGGAAGCTATAATCGCAGCGGTTTCAGGAGGCGACGAAACTACGCTACCCACCAATACTACAACAACCAGTGATGCCGCTGCCAGGAGAGGCACCCCATCTACCCACTCCTGGACTGAATAGACAAGCACGAGCAGAGCAAAATGGTGGCGTGTCTTCCTCTTCTTCGTCTTCTTTCTGGCAGAACAGGAACAGTGCTATCCAGACAGCTTTTAAACGTCAACGTACTATGGACACATTCACCATCCAGCCTTGGAGCGACGCTAAAATCGCCAAGTTCCACGACCTTCTGCTCGAGGCCACTGCAAGTATCGATCTTCCTTTTCAATGGATCGAACAGCGTGCTGTGAGAAGGTTGTTAGAATTCTTGAATCCGATGGATCCCAAGTACTTCCCCGCTCGCAAGACATTGAGAACTACTGTTCTTGATCGCTGTGCTATTCGACAAGATCTAAACGACAAGAAGGAACTGAAGCAACAACAGCACCGCGGTGGGCGAGTCAATCTTGTGTCAGACTCTTGGGAGAACAGTGCTCGCAGGCACATATTGGGAGTCGTGCTCAATCTCTTCGGAGTACAATGGACTTACGGGGCAATAGAATGCACGATTCGTCAGGATGGGCATTCCATTGCCCAATCCCTGGAGAGCCTCCTCTTAGAACTCTTCACTGAAGGATGGAATGTCGGTGCTGTGATCACAGATAATGCTGGGCAATGTGCGAGGGCGCGGAGAATACTGGCACGCCGATGACCAAGCATTGTCTTTCTGTTCTGCTTCGCGCACCAAGTCAATCTGCTCGTTAAGGATGTACTTTCGCGCATCTTTGGATCGGTCGATGAACAGGCTACAGCAATGATCAATGACCTGAGCCACTCAACATCAAATTGGCTTCCTTATCTTCAGGCGTGCATGGCCAAGGTGTACGACATTCAGCTCGTAGTATACCGAATTGCAGCCACTCGGTGGAATAGTGCTCAGTCAGCGCTCGCCAGCCTGTTGCGTGTGAAATCTGCGATGAAGGTGTTTGTACTGTCGCATACGAATGACCCCAAGTTTCCAAGTGTCTTTATTCCAGCAGAGACTGAAGAATTCTGGCAGCACCTCTCCAATGCAGAGCAGACTATTCGTCCACTAACTATGGCTTCGTTCGTCCTTCAAAGAGATGATTGTACTATGGCTGAAGTTCTCCACATGTTCGGGAAGAGCTTCCAGGGTTTCAAACTAACGGACGATCAAGATCTTGTTCATTCTGTCGATCTGCGCTGGGATGCATAGTGAGCAACACTTGTATCTACTTGCCTACTTCCTCCACCCCCACTTCCTGTTAGAAGCCAAGAACTTTCCCAACAGCGAATTCACATCACCTCACTTCCTCTCCGATGTTGCTATCTTCTATTACAAGCGGCTCATTGATGAGGACTATGGCTTGTTACGTAGTCAATTTTTCCGATGGCTGCACGGCACACTCACTTCCGTGGCTCCCGACGACTTTCCAACGTATCACGAATATTGGGAGTTCCTGAAGGCTGACCCTGAGATCAAGTACAACAGCATAGCAACTATCGCCCTGGTGATCCTGTCTATCTCAATCAACTCCGCAACATGCGAGAGATTATTCAGCGAATGGGGGCACATCCACACAGCGAGAAGGAATAGGATGAATTCGCAAACAACCAAGAAGATTGGTGTTGTTCGCGCTGCTGTTCGAGAGAAGGATAGAAAGGAGATCATTGCGTCAAGGATGGGCTCCCAGAAGAAAGATATGACAACTAGGGAACAATATATCTCACGCATAGTAGATCCACCCGAAAGAGAGAGATCTCGAACTAATGCGACATTTGCCGATGTCGGAGTGGCTACAGAGTCTCCTGTCGTAATTGATGACGATGGAGACGACAATCGGAACGTATATTGCAGATGTAGAAGATGTTGAAGAAGGGTTTACTGGCCAGGATGATGAACAACTCGAGACAGCATCTGCGTCAGCACGCAAGGTCTTTACGACGTGGACAGACATATTGCAGCAAGTTGCTGAGGAGCAGCGTGGTGAAGTTCTATTGTCTTCTTCTGTTGTCGCAGACGGTGGAGCTGTGAGTGAGGTGGACGAAGAAGGAGCAGCAGGAGGAGCAACAACAAGAAGACATCCAGCAGCTGGAGGAGGAGGAGCGCGAAGAATCAATAACCATGACGCTTTTCAAAGACCACCCTTCCCTGAGCACAATGACCCTAACTACCCACAGGAAGGTAAGCTCACCGGTGTTCGAGGACGTAAGATGAAGCTGCAAAACCTCTTTGGCTCGGAATCCACGCTCAGAGATATCAGGTAGAGTGTAGTTGTAGATAGTAGTTGGATAGTGGCTTCAGTCCTTCTAGTGCTAGTTCGAGTGAAAATCGAAGAGTGATACAGTAACGGTTCCAACAGTTCAAACACTGGTTTATCGTGTTCAAACGTCGTTCAAACGTTTTATTTTTGCGGACACTCAACACTGGTGAAATAGAAGATCGAGATTGAATAGTGAAAATCTTCCTGTACATGTATACCACACTAAATCATGTGACTTATCAGTAACTTCATATTCTCATCTCTGTCATGTGATGGTCGAAATTATATCTGCGATCGTTTTCACTCCCGCTAATACTATCGCGGCTGATCCGATCCACCAGATGGATGAAAGACTCAGAGCCATGCCGGTCTCTATTTGTTCCAGTCCGAATCAAACCTTTTATCACTGGATCAGTCACCAGAACTAGATCGCCGCTTATTCCGTATCAAACGATCAGATCCGATCTTGTCACTAGATCGCTAAATCGGATCCACTATAGACCGATAACCAGACTAGTTCAATCTACAAACCCGAACAAACAACAAGTTCATATCAATCAAGTTTATCCACCATTTAATCCATTTGCGGCCGAGATCACAACTTTCATGGTTGGTTTTTATTCCGTCCACTTTCTTCCATCCCCCCCCGATCGTTCTTGGTATCCATTCCAAGAATGGCCGATCATCCAACGGGATTAAGTTGTGTCGATCATGATCCCATTTCAGCCATACTTTGCCCAGATATGTACCAAAACCCCCAGTAGATCCACACTACAATCACACCAGTGTATTATATTTCCACCGTAATTTTGTAGGATGGCCATTTCATACATCTTTGACTCAACTAAGACACAATACATGGTTCTATTAGGCAGCGCAGTTACCAGTATTCTATCAGAATAACTCCATCGCGCACTAAATCATCGGATTTACAGCTAAGTTCCGCGATAGAGACACCACAAGCTATGAAGTTATCAAAAGACCCAAACCAGCCTTTAGTCAGCATCGCACTGTGTTACCTGATTGAGGTCAATATTTTTTTCTACGTTGTTGCTTCTTTTACGGGTAAATGGGGCAAATGTATTAATTTGAGGGGGCTGAAGAATGTTTCCCTTTTTAAATATGCTATAGCTGTTATAGTCTGATCAACTCTCTATTGCGCAAAGTTATACAGATTAGAGCTGTGTGATTGCTTGAACTTACTAAGCAAAGATTCTCCACATTAAGTTTTGAAGGCTCGGTAGCAATTTCTAATTCCGAAGTTTTCTCTCGCATTAGTGTCGCCCACCGGACAAAACGTTAAGCCTTGGTCAGTGTCTTAAAGAACTAACGTACCCAGAAATCAAGGATACATCATTAATATAAGTTTATATCCCATTTATTACTCTAAGTTTCCTCAATTCATAGTCTCCTCATGAATATTACATCAGCAGCGTGGAAGCTAACTGTCTGCAGCATGCTTCATCTTATCTCAATTCTGTCAACATGATGGCTTTTTGTCCTCCGAGATTTTGTCTCTGAGATAGTACTGTAACAGGGGTACGGCTACTGGCTTACACTGTAGTTTTATTGCGTGATGAAGCGTGGTATATATGAACAAACAAACAATGCAAATCTGTTTCAATAGTCTTAGTAATCTAATTTTACGTAAAATAAGACAATATCCTAATTACAGTAGCCACCCACTTTGCGGGTGCTAAGTTGGAGGTGTTGGATCTATTGGGAAGTGTGATGAAAATAAGGGTTGTGACCTAAGTGTCAGGGTAATTACACCTCCTCTTCCGCTCGGTTAGTAGTAGGTCTTCGCTGCAGCTTTCTTAATGAGCTTGCGCTTGTCTTGACGGGAGACCTTTTCGCAGATGGCACCTTTATGACATTTACACTTGTTGAACTATTTGCTGACGCTTTTCTATCGCCGACTTTGGTGCGGAAAAAATATGACTTGGAGACTTGGTATGCCTTAAAGAGTACGGAGCCTGTTGCTGATGATTGAGCCCAGATTTGACTCGTGCACTCAAATTCTGATAGATCGGACGTTTTCTTTTGTTCTGAGACACACAAACGAGTTCTTGTATATAATGATACTTTGCTTCAAACCGAGATGCAATGAATCCAGATGATGATGATTTGTGAAAATAAAAATAGGTCTCATATAGAGAGAGCTGAAAAAGAATATGTGCTCTTAAATTTTTAATTTTGGATTTTGAGTTGAGTTCGTATCTGATACAGTGGATAGGCATATCTTGTTACGTCTCCAGACATGTATGAATGAATAGAAGGTATTTTGTGCTACATAAAGATGGACGTTTCGTCTCCCACATGTTACTGGTCGCTTCACCACCAACGAGAGACTGTACTGATCCCGTGGTCTAGTGGTACGCTGCTAACTTCGGGACCGGGAGTCCCGGGTTAGATACCTGGCTGACCCTATGTGGTTGGTTTCTAAACATATGATGTGACGAATCGCCAAGTTGAGACCGGAACTGATCCATACGCTGCTCAATTGGGACCGGAAGGTCCCGAATTAGATCCCCGTGCTGACCCCGCTTTGTTCGTTTTCATAAAGTTGATGTGACGAATTCAACCAACCTGTGACTGGGCAATACAAAGCTGCTATGCTTAAACTCGTGTTTCACATTATGGAACTGATTTAATTAATTAAAATCTCTTTGGTAAGTGTGCCGAATCAAATTCCCAATGGATTATAAGAATTTTATAATCTTGCCAACTAGAACAATAATATTCCAACTTGGTTTATATGTAATGAAATCCTTTACAAGGTCCATAGCTGGCATAATATCCCACGTAAATAGTCAACTATCTCATATTGATACTTTCATACCCCTTCGAAAACGTAGTTATGTCGAATTTTCATGTTGCCATTTTGGAGTTTTGGATGAAATGTAAATTCGGGATACGGAAACGCATTGGCTATAATTGCATTTAGATATATGTGGGAAGATTTGAAGTTTAACTTTCTTAGTGAGTTTAAGATTTACAAATCTTTCTATTTCTATAATATATACTTTCGTTTTTTACATCTTATCGACTACTCATCACGTCTAGCACCGACAGAGAAGCGGCCATCTCGCGCTTCATTTCGCGCATACTAGATGATAAAAAGTGTCAGGTCAGATAGTATAACACTGCGCCGAACCTTACTTTCCTACCGGTTCTGAAACCAAGAAAATGAGTGCGCAAGAAGTGATTTTTTCATTAACTTTGTGATTCCACGAGTGGATTATTCTCGTTACAGTCACATTCTGGAGCTGGTGAAAATCCCATCAATCTCGTAGGGCTAGTGTATTTGTTTTTTTGCTTGGTCTCAATTTTCGTTGACGCTTTTGTGAATTCAAGATGAATGAAGATGAAGAAAAACGCAGTGGTAACTGTGAAGTGGACCACGTATGGTCCTGAAGGCTATCTTGGACAAGTTGAAAGAAGTTAAAACACTGTTTATGTCTTTAAACGAGGATCAAGGCCGAATTTCAGCAGCGATCACAGCGTCTGGGACGAAGGGAGACTCTCCTCGCTGCCCGGAACAGTGTGGTCTGGGTAACGTTAAAGAATTACGCTCCGTTCGTTCAGCAATGACCTTGAACGACCTGAACGGTGATTGTGGGATTGAGATTGGTGGGTGCCGAGTCAAAATGTGGCCAGGTATCCTCCAAATGCCCACGATACCATGCCTGATATACGCGACTTTCTGTCACCGGCCAAAAACGTGCATGTTCCACGGTTTGGTCAGGCTGGTTGAACAAAAATACCAAATATTGGCATTGAAAAGTTCTCGGGTGAGGAGATATACCCGGTTCTTGGTGCCGAATTTAAGCAATGGGCATATCTCGTTATGGAAGCGATCGATATCACTCAAATTTCGTCTGGTTTTGCGTGGACGGAACGCTTAAAGGTGAACAATTTAGGGTGCATCTCGAAGGCACGGACGCCGAATTTTTTCGCTCTAACATTGGGACGTGGTGGCCAATGTCCTACTATTTGAATTCCGTCGTAGATCAAATCTATAGCATAGCGTTTAATGGTGAACATTTCTCACCACTAGACTGCTATTTGGTTCGCCTTGAAGAAGAGTCGGAAAAATACTTGGCTCGAGCTCTACCTATGCCTAGGAGATCTGTCCCGAGAAAGTGGGTCGATTAGTTGAGAATATCGTAAAGTTTGCTGAGCCACATTTAAAGATCACAATCATGGCCAGGTATGATCCGACGCGTCAGGATTACTTGTGCCATGCGCAGAGTTGATATTGTGGGCGCACAAACTATAAGATGATGCTTTCAAAGGAAACCAGCAGACGAACTTGTACGCAAATTCGTTGGTTGAGACCGAATCAGGAAAAACATTCTACAAATGTGGAAATCCGGCCACATCAGAAGGAATTGCCCTCAAAAGGGGAAGGAAAAGAAGGGCTGTCCCGAAAAGGAAGTTGGAAGTCCGATGGTTCATGGAACCGAAAGCTTCTCTGTCAACTACAGAGATCATGGAAAAGTCCCCAGTTGGAGTGATTGCAGGTGGTGTTTTACCTGAAAACTTTGTAGATCATTGGTAGTGATGCTATCAGAAACCTTGTATCTGATGAAAGTTTAATCAAACAGGCAGTCGATTCTAGACTGAAGACGGGTATAACCTCGTTAGTGGTGTTAGTTTATATATTTTTAAAGTCGGAAAGATAAGTATGCGTACACCGGGAGATGTAACTTAGCTTCGTAAGTTACAGGAGAAAGGATGAACGATAGCAGACTGGAATTTTTTGATAATCAAGTGGAAAAATAAGTTTTTATTATTAGTTTAAATCTGTGGTTCTATTTTAATTGAAAATTTGCTGCCGGAGAAGCTGAGCGGGTGCACTCAACCGTTTTCCAACATGCTTCTAAATATTATTGCGGAGAGTGCAGGAAAACGATGCACATCTAGGTAGCTTGCACCATTTTCACCTCCGATTGGGTCAATGGGCATATGATACAGTTGAAAACTGGCCAAAGACCCCAGGTCAGCATTGAATTGTCGGATAATAGTATACCAACTTGCCTGTTATGTGCATAAGGCAACGGGACTCGAAAGAACCAGCCAAAAAAGGATTCCGCGCAAAACTAGCCTATCGAACGAGTGGTGCCGTGATGTGCAGTGTCCTTAAAGATCCGATAACACCACGCGTAGGCAAGGAAATCGATATCTAGTTGTGTTTGAGGACTATTTTTCGAACGCAGCTCGGTATTTTGTACGAGAGCGAGGATGTTTGGACATTTTCTAACGTGGTGCGAAAATAAATTCAAGTGTCGATTCATGTGTTCGTACTGATGGTGGTGGGGAATAACGGAATGTAGATTGGTTTTGTAAAGAAATCGTGATGCGGATACAGGTTACGGAGATTGAAAAACAAGCCTCAAATGGGAAATCCGATAGAATGAATCGGATCATTTTCGACATGGTCCGATGCATGTTTTTTGGATCTGGCATAACGTTGATGTATTGGCCGGAGGCGGCCAAATATGCGTCTTATATACTCAACCGCACAACAACGCGTGCCATCTCTGGAAACCTGTCTCCTTACGAGATGTTATTGGTCTTTTGTCATTAAAACATCTCGTATCGAATTCTTGTTCTAGGCTCACCCGGCTTGGGTTGGAGAGATCCCAAAAAGTAGACCCTTGCTTAACATGGAGATCGCGCCTTAATTCTCGGCCAAAATGACAAGACGAAAGAGTACAAAATACTCCTAGTCAAAGACAAAGTGGTTACCGTCACTCACCACATCAGTGACATCGAAAAGTTTGACAAAGAGGCGAGTGAAAAAATTTCGAAGAGCCGCGATAGTATGGTCGAGGAGGAGCTAAGACAGCTTGCAGAAAATCGAAGCAAGACAGGCCAACTCCAAAAAATATTAAAGTCAAGTAAAGTTCCAAAACAATGGAATTTCAGAAAACGTTGAACGTCCTTAGGAGGTCGCGACGAAGAGAGAAGAAGAATCCGAAAGCGCTTGCTTTCGAAAAATAAAAAAGTCATAAGATGAAGACCGGAGTGGATCGGGTGAAGGTACTGGACAACCCAGCGTGAAAAAGAACGTTTCGAAAAATGACGGAAATTATGGAAGTGCACTGTCGCATATTCAGTGTTCAACAGTATAAATTTCAAAAGTGGTTTACGTGTGGCTATCCTAGATCCGAAGTCTTACAAGGAGTCCCACGTAATAAGAAATGCTGACATGTGGAAGTTTGTAGAGAGGCGATACCTCTACCAACAAAATGGGTATATAAAAATGTGCTCCTACCAAACTGTAGAGCGAGATTGGTTGCAAGAGGCAGCAAGCACGTATATTGTCGGGGTTACTTCTTTACAATTTCAACTGTTATGGAAATTAACAACGTGAAATAATCCTCTCCATGCCTCAAATTTGGGGTGCACCAGCGCAGCAAGGTGATGTGCTCAGCGCCTAACCAAAAGAAAAAATGGAAGTTATATATGCTATCTATCTGAAGGCGCCACATTAATGGAATTACACCGGACTTCCTCGAAGATTTTGGCGTAAATTCAAGCGATGAATTGGTGTTGGAATTGAAGAAGATTTGTATGGATTAAGCAAGCTGGAAAACTTTGGCACCAGCTGCTTTAAACACGAGAAGTAATGCATTTCACGTAGTGTGCTACAGAAATCTGTGGTTCGTAAATAAGTTTGAAATAACACCATTCTGGATGATGCATATATGGATGATATTTTGGTCACTGGACCACGACCGAAGTGGTTGACGAGTTTTTCAAATATATGGCAGTCCTCTAGTGGAAGGATTAGGGTGCCGTGGAAAGGTTGTTGGGGATTCGAGTTATGAGTTGGAAATTTCAAGGACAGTTTCACGATGGACCAGGAGGGTAATATTGATGAGCTCCTGAAGTCACTTGGATTAAGAAAGATAAATCCGGCAAGGATACCTGTGCTCGATGTGGAATACGTCAAGGAGTTTCAAGACTATTACCATCCATGTCACGTGAGAATTTTCCCTTGTGTAAAACGTTTTCAGTCATTTACTCAGGATATTTCGTTTGCCGTGCACCGTGCAACGAGAATGAGTCACGCACTCACTTTAAGTGATTACAAGGTGCTCTATTAGAGGGTTGTACCCACGTACGTCCGAACCTCTGGATTCCTGGTCATCTGACGTGAGAGACATGTTATCGACGACATGTAATTGAATAATTCGTTGCAGTTTCCTCTTAATGCCCAACGAGAAGGAAGAATGTAGTGTACCAAGATGACGATGAACTTCGAGACACGAATTCGGTTGTGTTCAATAAACGTTGCTCGACGAATTCACAAAAAAGTTTATACCATGAACGGTGGAGATAAATTTAAACAGACTAGTCCAAAACATCACTACATTAATATACTGTACGTACTCACAGAAACGTACATATGTATCATCAAGGTATCATTTTATAGAGACCCCACTGAAGTTACTTTTTAGTATCCATTGGACCAGTCTACCTGGTACAGCATCAGGAGCTGTTTGAGGCACCGGTCGAGATTCTTCACAAATATATCAGCTACATTTTCTGCAAGCCTTAACGCTGATACATGCGGTGTCAGGTTTACCAATGGATGTGTCCACAAAGGACTCTCTCTCGACAGTGGTTCGTTTTCAAGCACATCCAACACCGCTTTCGAAAAGAGTCCTTTATCCAATGATGTTACTAAAACTTCCTCCTTGATCACATCTCCACGGACTACATTGATAAAAACATGTTTTTTCTCCATGCACACTTCTCCAATTCAATAACCCACGCGTTTCCATTGTACTAGGAAAAACGCTAACGACAAAATCAGCCACACTCAAGACGTCATCCCCATCGTCCGATACACGATCCGTGCTTGCTTGTAATCTGTCAGTGTCTTCATCACTCACTCGTCGCTTAAAACCAGCGCCTTGAAAGCCTGCCGTATTGATCAAGCGAAACATGAGTCACGCACTCACTTTAGGTGCTTACAAGCGGTCAAAAAGAGTGGTTAAATATCCAAAGTGCACCAAGTCATTGAAGATCCGATTAAAGAGTGATGATGAATTGCCTATGCCAATTCGAATCAAATGCTATACGGATGATGATTTCGCTGCTGATAAGTTGGACCGTAAAAATGTCAGTGCTGTGGGAAAGCGTGTCTTAAAAATTGGCACCAATTGGGCCATTATTAGGGGGCGCTATATTGGGCCATTATTAGGGGCGTTAGTACGGGTACTATAGGGTGTATGATTTCGTGTACTGTAGTGTGTACTACTGTGTACCACTGTGTACAGTGGTATGTACAACAGTGGTGTACATGGACAGGACATAGACAGGACATCGGGAGATGGGACTGTTACGCAACGAACAGCGGCGAGCGACGGACTAATCAGCTTGACTGGTCGACGGACGACGTGGGAACGGGTGTATTTGATTGGTGCATATCTAGGTAATTGGTAGTTCTTAGGATATAAGGGATTTAGAATAATAAAAGTTCTTCCTTTTGCGTACGACTGCGTAGGTCGTTTATAGGGTGGGAAACTAGGGCCCCCCTCTTCGCAATTACCTCTACGTCCCGGGCGGGAGCACGAAGTGCATTTTTTGGCCCACCGGAGGCGTAGAGTGTTAGAACTCGCCGTTCAACTCCGCCCGCTGTGTCAGCGGTTATCTTCTAAGGGTTTTTGAGTCTTGGGAACGTGATTGAGCGGCGCTCTCACCTCTTCCCCATTTGGTTCACGCTTGGCCCCTAGAGTTCGGCTGCTATAAGCGCCCTACGGGAACTCTAGGCGGATTTAGTGAAGTAACCCTCGTAAGTCTAGGCGTAAGAATACATTTGATTTGGGTATTCTTTCAGCCGTTAAGGACTAGAGGCTACGTAATCAGGCAGTGAAGACTTCCGCTGCCTGATCGAGTACCCTTCCCCCTAATCTTCACCGGAATCAACGATCAGCAACTGCGCCTTGCGATAATCAGCCCGCAGATCGCGTCAGCGAGTAGATCGACTACGTTTTAGTGCCTGATCGCACTTGATCAAGCCTGATCGAAATCGTTTTAGTTCCTGATCGCACCTGATCAAGCCTGATCGACACCGTTTTAGTACCTGATCGCACCTGATCGCACCTGATCGACGACGTTTTAGTGCCTGATCGCACCTGATCGCACCTGATCAAGCCTGATCAACGACTTCTAGTGCCTGATCAAGACCGATCAAGCCTGATCACTGCTGATCGCACCTGATCACACCAGATTCAAGCTTGATTGTGCCTGATCACGCCTGATCAGCACTCGGAACACTGAGTTACAAGCTATTCCCATCTTACAGCAAGGAATTGCCGTGATTGCATCCCCGCCACCTGAAGAGCGACCCACGCCTAAGCCGTCGGGTACACAAGGTGAGCAGAAACACAGGCAGTCAAGGACAATCGGAGGCCCCTTTCGTCAGTCGGCAGTCCGGGCGCCGTGGTACCGCCTGATCAAGCCTCAAAAACTTTGATCAGCCGCTCCACCACAGTGCTGCGGTTGTTTACGTAAATTGAGTCGTTATTTGCTCGCAATGCAAAAGCAAAGCATGGTCGCGCTATACAGCTGAAGCTGAGTTTGTTGCAGCGGTAATGGGCGGCAAGAGGCCCTTGGTTTAAAAGAATTGTTTTGAGAGATTAAGATGCACACCAAGACACCTTTGGTGACGAAGATTGACAATCAAGCAGCCATAAAGTATGTGGAAAGTTAAGCCTGTGCTGGAAGTACGAAGCTCCTCGATTTCATGTTGAAGTTTATAAAGGACTCTGCAAGAAAAGGCGTTGTAAAAGCAACCCATGTGCCAACTTTAAGAATGATTGCTGATCTACTTACGAAGGACCTTAGTGTAATGGGGTGTCATTACATAATTGACATTCAAGTTAGAATATCACAGTTAAATTTCAGACGCGTTGTCTGAAATTTAAATAAGAGATTATAAGTTATTATAATCTACGAAGGAAAAGTCGATTCGGTATAAATACCGAATCATGCAGGTTAACTAATAGTACAGTTAGTTGAATACTTGATATTATTATATTAGTTACGTAATTACTATACTATTAGCCGCTAACCACCCATTAAATAAACACTATTAATTTTGTGTTCTAGAACATAAGTAAATATCAATATTTACTTTTACTATAGGATTAGTTGTTCCAAACTAATCCTGCCCTTATTGTATTGCGCGCTTCCTCGCAAAATACAGTGTAAGCCCGTAACAGGATCAGTCATGTTACACTTAGTGTGCAAGATTTTCAAGACTGACGAAAACTAATTGGATTGAATTGATGGAGTTATAACTCGCGTCGTTCCGGGGGAATGTCGAATTTTCATGTAGTTTTGGATAAAGTAAAATTCGCGATACGTAAACGGATTGGCTATAGATGCTTTTGGATACATGTGGTATGATTTCAAGTATAATTTCATAGTGAGTTAAAGAATTAGAATATTTATATTTCTATAATATATTAACTTTCTTTTTTTTCAATTTAAAGAATACTCGTCACCGCTATCACCGGCCGTCTCGCGCTTAATTACGCACATACTACCTGATCAAAAGTGTCAATTCCGATAATGTAACCCTGCGCCGACCTTTAATTCCTACGAGTTATGTGCTGTACCAGATGTCCCGTGAGTTTGAACGTAATTAAAGATCCGAAAGTGAACGCGCCTCACTAACTAGAAAAAGTGACAGCTCCAACCGCATCTTCGATGAAGATTTGTCGGGTTAGTGAGAAAATCAATGAAATCCGTGTTATTGACTAAGTGTCTAACGATCATGTTCGATCTTGTGCGTCTCGGACATCTCGTGTCAGTCTTGCGCGTTTCCTGGAAGGGATGATAGCGTACTACGCGGTTAATTATAATAAATAAATTTCAATAACGAGAAACAAACTCAATCCTATTATCCAACGTTATTTCCACTAATGTATCTTTCCATTGCGAAATACGTAACCAGAACCACTACGAGAAAGCAAATCGAGATAGCCAATCCATCGTAATCACCGCGACAGTTCTCCAGTCTGGAGGATCCACACGAAAATAAACTTGTCAATTGAAATGATAAAGTAAAGTGATAAATTTGATTAAGGCCTAAAACTTAATCAAACCAAATATACGCATTTGAGTATTACCCAATTATATTTTAGGTAATAATCAATTTATGTTTTCTGAGCCGTATATTATCCAAAATGCCAGCCGTCCTCCCGTGCTCGACCGTCGCGCACTTTTAACACATTATTTTAACTAAAACTGTTTGACTCTCTAGTCAGTACGCACACTTTTGTTAACATGCAAGCAATTGCGCGCAAAGGAGCGTTGAGGAGTTGGGAGGAGTTTGTAGGAAGACGCAGGTTGTGGTGTCCTTTGTCTTGTAGTGTGTATGCGTAGCTAGCAGACCGATTAGAGTCCTGATTGTGTCTTGTACTCCGGCGCGCTATCGCCAGGACACCGTCCAGTCACTAGGTGCACGTGGCACTTGTATAGTAAAAGTAAAAGTGTATTATGTAAAGTTACCTAAGTGTTCAGTCTCACTGATATGTAAATTGAGAGTCTCCTGATATGCAACTTAACAGTCGCAAGATGGCCGTCGCGAGATGGCCGTAGCACTTGCATCTGATTGGTCGAAAAAACAATATATACTCCAAATAAAGCATGAAACATGGTCCACAGTAAACTTGTATACTCACGTATAGTCATGTTTTCAATCAAGACGTATACTTGAGTTCAACACTCCTTCCAAGGTTACCGGGGGCCATCTTCAACACAAGATATCCATAGAAAGAAAAACCATCACACAGTCAGCATCAGATATGACTAATTCGAAATATAATCCATCATTTCAATCCAATTCGACTCCTCAAACTTGCAATGCGCGGTCCATCCAACGTCTAAATGAGTAAATCTGCCACCATTTCTTCACTCGACACGTGCTCCGGCTTCATATTTCCTTTTCTTGCGTAATCCTTAATAAATTTCAGCTTCACGTCCACGTGATTTGCACTCGCACCACTCATATCGCTTTGTATCTGCTTAATCGCAGCTTGGTTGTCGATTTTCAGCACAATAGGCGCTTTCGTTTCGATTACAATTTCTTCGAAAAACTCTTTCAATCCTAACGCCTGTCTGCCTCCGACAGCAGCGGCAACGAACTCTGCTTCAGCAGTAGATAGAGCGACAGACGACTGCTTCTTGCAATTCCAGCATGCCACAGTTCCATTCACGTAAATCACTCTGTCACTGATGCTTTTCCGATCACTCTTGTCCGCTGCGAAGTCAGCGTCGCTGTAACTCACAATCCTCAACGGTAAAGATTCATTGTCATCATGCGTAAGGGACAACTTCATATCAATCGTTCCTTTTAGATATCTCACTATATGTTTCGCCATTTTAAAATCCAGCAAAGTCGATGCATGGGTGGACCTCGTTGCCCTTTGCACCGCAAAAGCGATATCCGGTCGCGACACGCGGGAAATCCACAGTAAACTTCCGACCAATGATTGGAATGTCTTGATCGACGGCATTTTCTCACTTGTTCTGCTCGGTTGTAATTCATCCCATTATTTTCGTTTTCAAACTTCAGTACTGGTACCTTGACCGTGTTTGCATCTTTGAGGCCGTGCCTCTCAATCATCTCTATAATCGTCTGTTCTTGATCAATCCAGTAACCAGTTTCAACGTCACCACTAATTCTTGTACCTAGAAATTTTTCCACTCTCCCTAGATCTTTCAATTCTAGTGTAACCCAATCCTCGAAAAAAATCATCCACTAACTTGGTATCCGTTGTAGTGACACGTAAATCGTCAACGTAAACTCCAACGAGCGTAATATTTTCATCCGTTTTCTTCGCAAAGATGCAAGTTTCTGTCAAGCACTGCATGAATCCACAATTGATCAGAGTCTCACGTAGCAGTTCGTACCACAGCCTGCCTGCTTGTTTCATGCCGTAAAGATTTTTCTGCAATTTTAAAACCACACCTTCCTCACTTTCAGCTCCCAATTCCGCTAATTTCTCCTTCGAAATCTTAATTCCTTGTGGTATCTGTAGGTGTGTAACAGGACTGATCCTGTTACAGACTTACACTGTATTTTCGAGGAAGCGCGCAATACAATAAGGGCAGGATTAGTTGATAAAAACTAAACCTATACTAAAAGTAAATATGTAAATATTTACTTGTTACCTAGAACGAAAAATTAAGAGTGTTTATTTAATGGGTGGTTAGCATCTAATAGTATAGTAATTACCTAACTAATATAATAATATCAAGTATTCAACTAACTGTACTAGTAGTTAACCTGCAAGATTCGGTATTTATACCAAATCGAATTTCCTTAGTAGATTATAATAACTTATAATCTATTATTTGAATTTCAGACAACGCTTCTGAAATTCAACTGTGATATTCTAACTTGAATATCAATTATGTAATGGCACCCCATTACATCACCCCCCACTTAAGGAGGTTGGCCAATAATAATTCTTATTTTGGCCAATCATAGGTGGCACTTGTTGGTCGGAATTTCTCATTCACCAACTGATTGACCATCGACTCGATGGTCAAAGCACGCGGCGGCAATCTAAAGAGCGCTGCTCAAAACATTGAAGGAGCTTCTTCCTCCGTCTCAGCACTAGGTGCTGAGGTGTTGAGTGACAACGGTTACGCTGCATTAGCAGCGTCAACTACGCAAAGAGCGGAAGACGTACCGTCTTCGACCACAGATGCTGCTAAGGCGGTATCTGGCAAGAAACAGGGAGATGTTGCTAATGCAACATCTCGCACGATGGCAACTTCCGAATGGCGTGTTGCCAAGAGGGCCATGTTCGGAAGTTCTGACTCCGAACAAAGTGATGGGGATATAGCTGTCCCCACTAAAGGATCTAGCGAGTCGAAACTCGCTAGGTGCTCATCGCCTAACAGCGATGACGACTCTGGTGTCGCTGTCAGCTATGACAGCGACAATGATCATCACAGGTGGTTGCGGGAACGCAGCTCCCCCACCTGGACCAAGTACTTCTCCACGTCGGGGTGATTTAACCCCGGCGCGTGGTGTTGAAGCATCCGGTGCTCCGCCTACTAGAATAGATCGAACAGAAGCGGCGCCTGCCGCTTCTGAAGCGTATCATCGTACGGAACCACATGTTCCGTACAAAGTGGCGTTTTGGACCCCTGGATGGGATATTGCCCCCAACAGTGGCGGTCACCGTAAGCGGGACTGCCAATATGCGCTGTTTGATATCAACGTGCTGGATGACTGCGAAGATATCCAGTCACGTCGATTCGATCGAAGTACAGACGATAGCGTCTGTACTTTATTGACCTCTTTTTCCAGGTTCGATATTATTCGAGCCGGAAAGGGTCAAGGAGGAACAGGGACGATAAAGACGCCCTGACTCAGAGTTGGAATGCTTTTGTTGACAACTACAACAAAAGCCCAGATGATTACGTGAATAAAGTTTACATAATACGCGAGCGCTTTTTAAAACACTCGCGAACAGGCAAAATGGAATACATCCATTTTGCTTGCATCAAAGAAGGGTTGAACTGTGGTGTCCCTTCTCACCTCGTTTGCCCGCGGTGTACGCAGGGCGCTCCTCGCCTGTCAGAGGAGGAGTTGCGGGGGTACGGTGGTTTTTCCGTACCCGCCGAAATTCAGGGTTTAATTGATACCCTGAATGCATGGGCACCTACTGTTAATGCTACTTCGCATTATGAGTTTGAGACTTCTTCTCAAACTCAGTAAAAAGGTCTGGGGCGTCGGCCCTCAGAACCTCAATCGGCTCCCAAGAGTCGAACTCTTGGGGATATCCCAACCAGCGTACCAAGTACTAGGTACGCTGCCCCTTCTTCGAAGGCACCGAGCGCTTCGAGATCAAGCGCTCGGGGATATATCGCTTGTTCCCCTGATTATCAATCCGGGGCGGCGGAGGTTGAGAATTCCCTCGCCGTTCTTGTTGCGGAGCATGGTTCTTTGCTCCGCAACTCGAGGAGGGTTGTTCCTTCTTGAGCAGCGATATGTCTCACTCTGTGAAGACATGTCGGGCTCTTCGCGAGAATGTCCGCGACATCCTCTGGGCGCACACTGCCCTTCAGCAGAAGAATGATCTTCTGTACATCGAGATTTCCCGCTGTAAGTAAGAGCTCGATCGGCACAAGGCTGATCTTGAGCAGTCGAAGGCGGAGGTAATGACTCTCCCCTCTGCTCATCAACGGCTGGAAGCCGATTACAAGTCTCTCTTGGGAGACTTGGAGAAGCACGGTATCTTTCGTGTTTCTGCGTCTCGTCGTAAGACGAAGACGAATGATACGGTTTGAGCCGTCCAACATAGCATTTTGGGTGGAGCCGAATTGCTGTGGGAATGTCTAATGTATAGGCATTCCCCCGAATCTCTTGGACCTTGAAAGGTCCAATGTACTTAGGAAGCAACTTCCGTGTAGGGAAGTTGCTTATTGCATGTATAGGCAAATTGGTAGTACTTAATAATACCAATTCGCCTGTCCGAAAGTAGGTTTTGTTCTTCCTTCCTTGTTTGTCTGCATTTTGATTCTGCTTATCCAAAGCAGAAGCATGTGCATCTTTTATATACTGTATTACATCTTGGCGCTGTTATACGAATCGTATACTGCCTTATCAGCAGTAGGTGCGTTGCCTCATTGTCTGCAGCCATTGCTGCAGACACATATTCATCATATGCAGCTTCAGTTTCATTTGAATCTGCTTCCGCTTCTACTGTACTTTCAGTAGAAGGGCCATCGTTTTGTTCACAAGTTGCAGTTGCAACTTGCGCATTGACTCGCTCAAAATTTGAGCGGGTCCCTCCCCCACTTAGATTTGGCGTACCGCCAAGTAAGGCTGGGGTTCGTGGATGCCTTAAGGCATTCACGTAGAACAGGGTATGCTTAGTTGAAGCATGCACCGAATTGTTAATCGCGAATTCAGTGAGTGGCAGATAGTCACTCCACTGTTCAAAGTCATGTGCGTATGATCGCAACATGTCTCCGATAACGCGTTTAACCCGTTTCGTCTGCCCATCCGTTTCCGGATGGTCCGCAGTTGACGGCTTCAACTGGGTTCCCAACAATGAGAACGTTTCTTTCCAGAAACGTCCTGTAAATCTCGGATCTCGATCCGAGACAATGTCTTCCGGCATTCCATGCAAACAGAATACCGTATCAACGAATATCTGCGCTGTTTGAGCGGCGTTTACGTTCGCTGATACTGCAGTAAGATGTACCATCTTACTGAAACGGTCTACAAAGACCACGATGCCGGTCTTCCGAGTATTGTCGGGTGGAAGACCGAATACGAAGTCCATTGAAATGGACTTCCAACACTCTGTCGGAACCGTCAGAGATTGCAGCGGAGCCTGTGCAGACTGCGCAGGCTTAACGCGCTGGCAAATCTCGCAAGCGCGTACGTATTTCCGTACCCACTTGTACTGGTTTCGCCAGTAAAAGTCACGTGCGAGAGAAGCGTATGTCTTCTCTCGACCTTGATGCCCCGAAATCGGTGCATCATGATACTCAAACATAATTTGATGTTTTAGATCATCGTCGTTTGGAACGACGATGCGACTTTCATCTTTTTGGTCTGTGATGTAAAGCAGCAGACCATCGTTCAGTCGATATCGATGCACGCAAGCGCGGAGGAACTCTGGGAGTTCGTCGCGTTTCTCACTTGATTGATTACGTAAGTAATCAATCACCAGACGTGTCTCCTCGTCTGTTTTGTACGCCTCGCGTAATTGTCGTATAATTGACGACGACAAAGCAGTGCAACGGATCGCGTTTTCACTGGCACCTTCGGTTACGGACGGTTTCGTCTCGTAATCGGGCCTTCGTGATAGCGCATCCGCTATCACGTTCAACTTTCCGGGTTTGTATTCAACCGTAAATTTGTACTCAGCAAATAATGACAGCCATCGAGCCATTCTTTGAGAAATGTGTGGTGAATTCACGGCCGTGCGTAGCGACGCATGGTCCGTGTAAACCACAAACGGTCTATCTCCCAAGAGATAGATCCGAAACTTGGCCAGTGCATATTTCATGGCAAGGAGTTCCTTGTCATGCACTGGATAGTTGCGCTTGGCTGGGCGCAACTGACGCGATTGATAGCAGATTACGCGATCACGATCATCGTGATCACGCTGCATCAAAGCACAGCCGATAGTGAAATTGCTCGCGTCGCAAACGACGTGAGGACGCTCGTTATCGGCTATAGCCAAGACAGGCTCTTCAGTCAAGATTTGCTTGACTGCATCAAAAGCATCTTGGCATTGGGTATCCCAATGCCATTCGACATCTTCCTTAAGTAATTGAGAAAGAGGTCGTATTAACCCAGCATAGTTGCACGAATACTTGTGCAAATATTTTGCCAACCCAAGGAACTTTCGAAGTTCCTTAACGCTGTTTGTCGTAGGCCATTCAGCGATCACCCTGATCTTTTTTGGATCAGGACGCACCCCGTGCTTGCCCACAAAGCATCCAAGAACGGGTATCTCAGGTGCACCAAAGGTGCACTTCTTTAGATTTGCATAGAGCTTATGTTTGCGCATAAGCTCTAACACTCGACGTAGATGTTCCCTATGGACATCTACATCGCTTTTATCGTGTTCACCCTTACTATGGATGAACACGTCATCGAAATAACTCGGTGCGAATTCTCGCACCGGGCGTTATAGATGCGTTACGCATCTGTTAAACGTAGCAGGGGCATTTCGAAGCCCCTGCGGCATAACAAGCCACTCCCAAAGCATGCCGCTTGGGGTGCTTACTGCCGTGAGAGGGATATCCTTCTCACGCATTAGGATTTGATAAAATCCATCTCTTAGATCGAGAGCACTAAAGATGGTGCTCCCGCACATGCCATCAATGATGACTACTTTCGCGGTATTGGCGTCTGCGCCGGTACCGTCGCTGCGTTTAGATTGTTGTAAGCGTGAGCGATTCTCCACCCACCTGTAGACTTTTTCACACAAAAGGTGGGGGTAGAGTGCGGTGAGATAGACTCCCGCACTTGGCCTGCTTTACGACGGGCTTCGAAAAGCTCGTCGATCGCTTTTACTTGATCGCGCGGCAACGGCCATTGCCGCGTGACACAATACTTCGTGCCTGTCACGAGGTCAATCTCATGACGAGTTTCCTTATCCTTAGGGAGCTTGCTAGTTACTTCTTCTGGGAATACGTCAGCGTATTCTCGAAGACCTCATAAAATGGGGAGTTCGCTTTAAGCGACTCCCAGCTCTGTGCTTCAAAGCGCTGAACTCTGGTTTGATCATTGGGAACCTCGCTCCCAATGTTTTCCACTTGTGATGTGGATATTCGTTCTCGAATATCCACTACATCATCTGTTGCAACGATGATACAGATCTGTTCGATCTGATCATCGTGCAAGTTTCTCATAAACTTCTTCCAGCTTAGCGCTGGAAGAGCCATCACCTCCGAACCTTCTTTCGGAGGGTGTTCCATTAACAGAGACTAGGTAGCTAATCTGGTCTCCGTTTGCTTCAAGACGTTGATCGTCTCGACGGAACTGCCCATGCAATCGGACGTACTCGTCTGATTGTTTGCTACACGGTGATTACGATTCACCGTATGCGAATACTCATCATCATGGTGGCCACTGCCTACCATGGAGTTTTGGCGATCAGATGTACTCGTCTGATTGGCCGCCTGTTTTGCGACAAGGTGGTCTTTATCACCCGTGCGCATGGCTAACGCAACGTGGTTGGCACTGGCCACCACGGAGTTTTGCTCACGATTTCACTCGATCGTGAGTTCACTCTCATCAACACGGAATTGTTTCATCGTGTTGGAACCTTCGGTCGCACAGTGGGTGTTTCCCACTGTGGATACTATTTCATTCTCACGGTGGGTGTTTCCCACCGTGGATATCACTTCATTCTCACGGTGGGTGTTTCCCACCGTGGACATCACTTCATTCTCACGGTGGTCTTTATCACCCGTGGAATGTTTCTCTCCAACACGCAACGACTCTTCTGTTGCGTGTGGTAGTCCCTCTGGACTCTCACCAGCGGAGGTACCTTCCGCTGATCGTGTCATAACAGACCTGGTGGTGCCATCTCTATCCACCAGACTGTCTGAAGCTGCGGTTGTATCCTCTGATACAGCCGGATTACACACAGGGTGATCAGATCCTGTGCATCCGCCGCAGTCGATCGATAGGTTAACCCAGTCGATCGAAGGTTTAATCTTGGACATCCATGGGTTTCCAAGTATCACATCGAACTTGTCATCTAAATCGAGAACGATGAATTCATCCTCGAATGACAGTTCATTCAACTCGAAGCGTGTTTTAATCACACGCTTTGGAATAGTCACGGTTGCACCTGTTGCTAACCGGACTGACAACATACTTCGTGGGGTTTCAACCTCCATGAAGCTCAACAGCGTTAGACTCTGAGTTCTAACGAAATTGTTTGACGCTCCTGTGTCAAACAAAGCTCGCATGGGGACATCGCTCCCGTGAGGCTTAACCTCCAGGGTGATAAGAGGCTTATCATCACCCTGAACCTTTTGACAGGACATAGTCCCGTCTGGGGCTATTACCCTCACATGCACTATGTCGGAATGTAGGATAACATTCCCAGTAGGACGCCCCGCCCCTACTGGTGTTCTATGTTTTTTGCACCAACAGGTTGATGTCCCTGTTGGTGTCGCCGTGCAGCGGACGGTTCCGTCCGCTGACTGCGTGGCACCGGACGCGGTGCCATACACTCATGGACAAGATGCCCCATTTTCGCGCATCTATTGCAGCGAATTTTCTTCTTAAATTTCGGTTGCTTCGTGTTCGAAGCAACCGCAACCGATAGGTCCATTGGATCTGGACCTCCACCGCCCATGCTCTGGCGCAGGTGGCCATTTCTTTAGACGAAGTGTGAGCTTTGTCTGCCCAACTGCTGCTTATTGACCTGCTGTTGCGGCATGTCAAAAGCGAAAGGCTGTTGAGCCCTTCGGATCTACCCAGCATGCAATGACGCTGATCGCATGCTGAACTCCTCACGGATGCTCATATCAATGGCATCCCATAGAGTCTCTGGCGGGTGCCGGTAGAGACTCTGTTTGACGGGACCATCATTGAGTCCCTTCATGAAGCCAGTGACCTGCATAGCAGGGGGCACCGGCTCATACACAATATTTGACAGCAAATATTGCGTCTTCTGAGCGTAAGCTTGAAGGTCAAGCTTACCTTGCCGGAGTTCCATGAGCTCCTGCCGACTACTTAGCTCCATTTCTGGAGCTTCAAAGTTGAGATTTAGCTCAGCTTTTAATTCCTTATAAGTAAGGAACGCAGAGTCATCATTGG
>CM047590.1:3722689-3734225 GCA_026184515.1 Peronosclerospora sorghi
AGGATCTGTACGAATGTCCTAATCGAACCGACCAAAGGTGGTATTGTCTTTGTTGGGAACAGAAAACAAAGACGGAGGATCAAATGGTAAAGGAATGCCGCTTGAGCGTTATTTGTAGGATTGACGTCTTCGGCGCGATTTGGGCAAGGTGAGGCGAACAAAGAGGTAGTCAGTAGCATTTTGTAGGATGGAGTAAGTAAAGGCGGCTCGCAAACAGCCATGAACCAATCTTAAAACTTTGTGCCCCAATCAACTATATTTTTGAAAATGTGGTCCTCAGTGTGTATATCCACGGCGCGACTACAGTTGTGCTTCTTGAATACGACGAATATCACCTTGATTCTATATCGTTACACCAACGCCGTTTGAACGGTTCCGATAAGATATCATACGCTAATTGGGCAGTAAATATTGATTAAAATTCCTCAAAAATATTGCTCATTTGGTGGAGCGCAGAGAACAACGCTTATTAACAAATAAGAAGGATTAGAGAAGTTGCAACGATCATTCCAAGGGAGAGGAACTTAACCACTCTATCTGCTTGTACAAAAGACAACAGATACAGTGATTTACACATTTGGATCCATTTAGTACATGTCATCTGTGAATGGCAGTAAAATAAGCAACTTCAGATGGATGAGCAAGAGCTATAGGCGGAACGTGACGGTGGTGCTTGAACATGTACAATGATCTACGAATCTCTAAGTCGAAAATGGTTGAAGACGTGGAAATGTGAACAGAGAAGGCGAAGATTGATACAGAAGACACATATCCACGCCGGGTCAAATTCGAGAAAGCTCGAATTTAAAGTAAAAATGCTCGAATTTGAGTTTTTCCCGAACTTGAATTTAAGCGCTTTACAGGAGTGTAGGCTATACTTAATATTAGGGGTTGTTCACTGTTCCCTCCTCCAGTTCCCGCCATATCCTCATCCCTAAAACTTCTCGATCCTTCCTCCGTGCGCTTCTCTTACTTCTAAAATCTGCTATTTCTTTCACACCTCTTCTTCTATTACATCCTCGTCCATTACAATCGTTTCCAGATTCTCTTACATTTCACCAACCACCACCAAGGCACCACCGCCGCTGTCTTCCTCTAGTACTATCATGCATTTCTTAATGGGAGGAGGTAAGAACGGGAAAACAACAAAAGTTAAACCCAGTGCGCAAGGAGGAGGAGGAAAGAAGACGAGAAAAAGAGATACGCCATTCCATGAAAGTAAGAGACATGAACTTCTATATGCCCTGGACATAAGCGAGCGGTATCCAGTAACCAAGGTAGTGGTATCTGTTAGGGGTCAGTTCTGCCACTTCTTCGGTAGGGAAGGCTGTATCCCTACAGAAGATCGAATCCGCAAAAAGCGCGCGAAGAGGTCAACAAACAATTTTTTCCGAATGTCTTTCCTGAGTGAAAACTACAAGCAGCACCTGGAGACTCAGCATGAGAGTCGATCTTCTGAATATCAGAACCTATCAAACGAGCATAAGAAGGTCTATTTCGCTGGAATCGATATCCGCTTTGCGGAGACACTGCCATCCCATTTTGAGATAGAGAGATATAAACCCTCTATCATCCAAATTAAAAGGGAGATTGTCGATACCATTATCGCAGAGTTGTTGTTCGATGAAAAGGAAGAATCAGGATCGGAAGACGAAGACGGAACCTCTTCCTCGTTCTCTAGAGACGATGACGGGAACGAGCGTGAAGTTGCGGGCTCTTTCACTATTTCAAGGTTGGGGTGAAGAGAATTTCCAAGGTAGTTTATACCAAGTGTATGTCCGCAACGAGCTCCAGAAGGAGCTTATTGCTCGGCATGCGAGTATGGGAATCTCTTTTAGGCAAACGGCCAGCTTGATGAAGCACTAGAGAGAAGTAACCGGCGTCGCTAGCGTCGGCTTCCCAAACAAATTCAAGGTTTCAAGGGTGGTATGGGTTACTGTGGCAGAAAATATCACTATGTTATCTGACATTTTTAATCATGTGTCGTCATTTTAAATATAATTAGATTCGTCTACCCTCCACTCAACCTCTTACCTTGATGTCAGGGTACGGTTTTACCTGAAAGAAGAGCTGCACAACTTCCATCTGGTCGCTCTGCCACTCTTTTAGATGCACACTGGAGAAGAGATGTATAGAGTTCTAGCAAAGATGATGGATTCTATTTGCCCTACTTGGTCCTCGCGCATGATTCGAGTGGCCACTGAAGGGGCTAGAAATATGACTGGCGGTATCCGTGCCCTTGCAAGCAGGATCGAGAGACACGTAGAAGATGGCTTGGTTCGCGTTTGGTGTGGAGACCATCATCTTGATTTGGTGTGCAACGGCTCTTCAATGCATTGTTTGATGGTCAGTTTCTGACAAGTTTGACTGCACTAATTGGCTACCTTTGCCGGCAGCAGACTTTGATATAAACTATGAACGAAATGCCAGAACCTGAGCTCTACTCGATGGCTCTCTATGGGACGGACGGCAAAGTGGTTCTGAAAGCACAGGCATCCTGTTCTTTTGGACCTAACAGAAAAGAGGGCAGCTTGAAGTCCATCACTTAGTTGGTGGATTGTCACTCATTGTGTCAATGATCTGATGAGAAGAGTCGATATCACATTCAGCAAGCTGCAAGGAATGACAACTCTTGTTGGAGAGCAAACAAAAGAGCTGCAAGATCTAGCGGCCTCTATCGTGCGCTTGGGAGAGCTTGAAGATACTAATGATGCCTCGGATGACGAGTCTGCCGAGGAGGCTGGTGCACGATGGACGGATGGGAGAGGATAAGTACGTAGTCTATGGCTGGTACAACGCGCGGCTATCTTCGATTAGGAAATTTGTTGAAGATCAGGGGATTTTAGTGGCCGATGCTCTGAAGGATGTGGAGATTCAAGATGATGATGGGGCCGCGGAGTGCAGGTGAACATTAATCGCCGCAGGCAAAATGATGGCAATGGGTGCTGACCAGATACATTCCATCGTGGCTGGAATTTTTAACGGAAGCAAGCGCTTGCCTCCCGTTCTTCAGCAGGACTTAGTGCTACAACGCCTTCCGAGTTCAATCGGACTCTTGTGGAATACAAGGAGAGGTTTCGAAGCTTAGAACTTGGAGCACTCTTAGAAAAGGTGGAGGAAGATTGCAGAAAGCTCAAACTGGCAGAAGATACAGAGGATGAGGTTAAACGCGGGTTAAGGAGATTGAAGAGAAAAAGAGAAAGAAGTGAACAAAGCGGTGATGCAGGTGCAGCTACAGACAGTGGTGGCTTTCAATTCTTCTTCAAAGAGAGATGGGCTACCTGTGGCCTTAACACCAGATTCCCCTCCCTCACTGACTTTGCTGGGGGCTTGGCAAGTGTCTTTCCAGGCACTTCTACACTTGAGTCAGACTTCTCAAACATCAAGTGGGAAAAGGATGACAATCGTACTGGCTTGACAAACTTCTCTTTGGAATGTATTCTCCAGGCAAAGCAAGCTCAAGGACTACAGAAAGTCTACAATCTCGTTGTAGAAAAATGAGATATTTCTCTTTACCGCTTCTGCTTTAATAATAAAAGTCTGGATATTGACGAGCTGATCTCTTGATTGCTCTTCGTAATACTTGTAACAGGGTTACATTTTGGTTACATTTAGTATGTGGTGTACGTGAGTACACTACGGTTGGGGTCAGTATTGACCGGTCCGAAAGGTTTTGGACCATTGGTTATTTTAACCAATCAGGGCAGGGGCCCTTGGTGGAGGCGTGGCAGCCAGCCACGTGTTAGTACACAGGTCGTGTACACTACATTTTAGCTAGGTACGAATTTAGTAACTTCTACTTAGTATTACATATAGTTTACATTAGTTTAAATTAATTTAGACTAATTATATATTAAATATACATTCAGTTTACATTTCACTCAACGACTACAGGACGCTCGACCTCGGCCGGTCCCGTGCGTAGTGAGTACTGTAGCGTAAGGGAAGTTCTTACCTTAGCTACCCCCTTGTTAAGGGATCCTTGTATTAAGGCTTTAGCGAAAGCTAACAGTAAACTAAAGTGGAATCTTGGTCCCGAGTAAGAGAGTTCTCTATTACTAAGCCATTTTATAAGGGCGTATCGGCTAAGTAGCGGCGAACGCCGCTTAAAGGAAAGTCTTCCTCTGTGCGCTAGCCGCACCGTGCGTGTACGTACCGGCTACATCTGGTATCACTTGTAGTCAATCCAACACCTGTGTTGGTAGGCTACGGCATCCTCTGCAAGGGATGAATCAAGACGATTGGGAAATGTTAACCCTCGTCCAGCAGAAAGCCTTCAACAGGCTGTTATCCTTACTGGGTGACGAAGGCATGCAGCTCCTAGTGGAGCAGGGACTTGAGGCCGTGAAGGAAAGGGTCAATGCCCTCATCGCCCATGAGGCGAGTTTAGGTGGAGGTCGTTCCACAGGGTTGCTTCCCCTATTATCCTTTAAGATAAAGGAATTCACCGGTGAAAAAGGTGATAACCTTTATGTGTGGTTACGAGAGGTCGAAACGGCCTTCGCCACAGCGAACGTGATCGCTGATCACTTGCAAGTGGTACTTGCACTGACCCATCTTACGGGTAAAGCCCGTACATGGGCGTTTACGTGTCCGGATGCGGTAACGAACGTTTTCCCTACCTGGGAAGTCCTTAAGCAAAAGATTATGGACATGTACGTCACGCCTGATCTGGTTTTCCAGAATCAGCTGGCGTTTTTGAGGTGCCGTCAGGGCACTAGGGACTTGGAGACATATGTCCAAGAACTGAAGATCCTGTTGGCAGGGATGTACGCGAAAGCGTATTCGGACGATGTGTCCATTTCCGTCTTCATGGTAGGCCTGAAAGAAGGGCCAGAACGTTCGGAACTGTTCCGATGCCGACCCCAATCCCTGGGGGAGGCTTTTAAGATGGCGTTCAACGCCGAGAGGAACTTTCGTTCCTCTAAGGTGGGTCTCAAACCCATGGACCTGAGTCAGGTCGAAGAGGAGGAGAAACCTCCCGCTAGGAGTCACTCTGACTCCTTTCCGCAGGGCTCCGAAGCGGATCTCCTTGCAATGTTGCAGTGGCATGGGCCGCTTAGATGCTTCCTGTGTGGAAGCACGGATCATCTACGGAACAAATGTCCGCGGAACCCCCAGCGAGATACTCGCTTTAAGGGGTCAAGGGTTGGGAAAAAGCCCTTGCCCAAGCCGTAGGGAAACGACGGCTCCCAGTAGGTGTGGGGCGTCCTACTGGGGGATGCCTCAGTGCTGTTTTTTAATTAAGCCCCAGGGTAGGGGACGACAGCACAAAGCCCCGAGGGAAGCGGTGCTTTCTAGCACCGAGTTGGTGTACCAGCCAGGTTTGCTGGTAGTCCTTGCGGACGTGAAAGGCTTTGATAAGCCTTGGAGAGTCTTGATAGACTCTGGAGCGTCTGACAATTATGTCAGACGGGCTTCTGTAGAGAAGAGTCGGCTGTATGCCGAGGCCCTAGAGGCACGTTCTCGTGACGTTGTCACGGTCCGTCTTGCGACGGGCGTACAGGTTTCTGTACCCAAGGTCTCGATTGACCTTAAGCTGAAGTTTGCTGAATTCGACAGCTTAGTACGTTGCCTAGTCCTGGATTTGGACTCGAGGTATGACATCATTCTGGGCATGAAGTGGCTGATACGCCATGAGCCATGGATAGACTGGAAGCCTAAGTCCATTAGCTTAACGCACCCGCGGTCGGGTGAAGCATTGGAGAGTCATGAACCCACCTTTGCTCGATCGCAAAATCGATTCTGGCGTGAGATGCCAGAGATTGTGATGTCTGAAATGATCATTCCCAATGACGTTAAGGAAGAGTTCCTTAACGAGGGGGATTCGTCGGTTAATCCCCACGCCGTTAACGGTGAGACTGGTGAGTTGCCAGTGGTAGAGGTGGAATCCTCTGAGGGTAAGCGCGAGGCGCTTAGAGAAGAGACACGAAGTTCGTCTCTTCAACAGGTCGGAATTGATTCCGACCACGCCGTGTCCGGAGAACAAGTCGCGACTCCAGTGGTAGGGGTAGAGACCCCTGTGGTTAAGCGCGAGGCGCCTCCAAGCGAAGAGACCCGTAGTTAGTCTCTTTCGCACGTCGGAAATGATTCCGACAACGCCGTTGTAGGTGAGACCGACGAGTCACTGGTGGTAGAGGTAGAGACCTCTGTGGATAGGCGCGAGGCGCTTCCGATAGACGGGGCAATTGACTCCCCCCATCTGGTTCCCGGGATCAGTCCCGAGGCCAGTAGTCAGCAGTCCTATCGGATGCTGAATAGCGTGACAGGTGTTGTCACGGAAGGCGTAAGCCTGGAACGGTTGCCTGGGGTAGGCGAACTGTTGTCGTTGGTGGAGATGTCCTTCAACGAGTTTGAGACTGCTGTGAAAGCAGGTGAAATCGACGAGGTTGTCGTATTGCGTCCGGAAGAGGAGTTGAACACCTCATCCACGATGGACGAGTCAGTTTTGGTGCAAACCAAACAGGCATTGAATGCACGAAGGGGTCTCAAGATCCTCGCGGCTACTGAGGACCCTTACCATTCCTTACTAAAGGAATTTGGAGATGTCATTAGTGACAACCCGCCGATGGGGTTACCACCGGATCGGGGAGTCCGACATGAAATTGATTTTGTTCCTGGAACCAAATACTGCGTCACTAGGCAGTGGCCTCTTTCCAAGGAGCAATGCGACGTCATCGACGCATTCTTCAAGGGAAAAGAAGAGGCAGGGATGGTACGGGAGAGCAAGTCTCCCCATTCATCTCCCACTTTTTGTGTTCGCAAACCGAACGGAAAGTGGCGCATTGTGCATGCGTACAACAAGCTGAATGCAGCTACTGTACCCTACCCATGCAGACTCCGATTTCTCGGAAGGATGTCCTCCAGAACAACATGGCGGGCTGTACTGTGTACAGTGACTTAGATCTGGTGGACGGGTATTATCAGGTTCTCATGCGAGCATCCGATATTCCGCTTACAGCGGTCAGCACGCCTAGTGACATGCTGTGGGAGTGGCTTGTTATGCCACAGGGGCTTTCGAATGTACCAGAGACTTTTAATCGATTGGTGAATCAACTTTTCCGCCCTCATAGAAAGTACGCTCAGACGTACTTCGACGATATATTCGTTCATAGTCGTGCGGAAGGCGACTCGTCTGATATTCAGACGCATCTGATACACCTTCGAGCAGTGCTCGAATGTATGCGAGAGCATAAGTTATATGCAAACGCATCCAAGTGTATCTTTGGTGCTGAGGAAATTCCTTTCCTCGGATGCTTCATCGGTAAGGATGGAGTGCGGGCGGATCCCGCGAAGGTGAAATCCATTGTGGAGTGGCCTTCGCCTGTAAATCTTAGATATTTACGGAAGTGGCTTGGATTAGTCAATTATCTCCACAAAGACAGCGAGAACTACGCTGAAATGACGAAGCCATTGACCGACCTTCTTAAGAAGGATGTTGGTTGGTGTTGGGAAACTAAACACCAAAACTCTTTCGAAGAGCTAAAGGGGAGCTTGTTAAAAGTTCCCGTTCTTGCTCTACCAGACTCTGGGAAACCTTTTAGCGTCGTCTGAGACGCCTCCGATTTTGCAATCGGATGTGCTTTGTTACAAGCAGACTACGCGGGACGAGAACGCGTGATTGCGTTTGAGTCGAGGCAGTTTAAAGCTGCGGAACGGAATTATCCCGTTCATGACAAGGAGCTACTTGCAATGAAGTATGCTCTTGTAAATTTTAGGGTTCACCTACTCGGCTCAAAGCCGTTCGTGGTTTATACTGACCACGGGTCCTTACGGACAGCGACAAAGTCGCCTCATCTCTCGCAACGGATGGCCCGTTGGCTCTCCTTCTTTGCGGAGTACAACTTTGAGGCTAAGTATAAACCTGGTAAGCAGAACGTGCTTGCAGAAGCGTTGTCGCGTCGTCCCGATTACGAGCTCGCTCACGCGACATTCGTCACCACGTCTGTAGTGGATCTCATACGCCAGGCGTATGATAAAGACCCACAATGCACGGCGCTTATCCGCGCGTTAGGTGAAAAGGGTCTTGGATCGTCTGATCCAACCCTGTCAAGTCGAGCTAAAGCTCGTTTACACCGTTACAGGTACTGTGACGGTCTACTATTTTATGGCACGAGCGCGGAGGACACTCCGCGGGTGGTAGTTCTTCATGATGAGGAACTGAAATATGTAGTCTTCTTTGAGGCACATGACTCCCCTATCGGGGGTCATTTAGGTCGGGATAAGACCTACAGCGCTTTAAGCGCTTTGTATTGGCGGCCCAACATGTATAAGTGGGTCGGTGCGTATATACGCACCTGTGAGACGTGTCAGAGGGTTAAACCCTCTGCAAGTTCAGCTGCGCCTTTGGCGAGCTTGTCAGTTCCAACGGAGTGTTGGAAATCTATTAGTATGGATTTTATCTTCGGTTTTCCCAAGGATAAGGCCGGTAACACCGGCATATTGGTCTCTGTATACCGTTTGAGCAAGATGGCTCACCTGGCGGCGGTGCCAGAGTCCATAGATGGACAAGGAACAGCGAAAGTGTTACTAGACCATGTCTTTCGACAGCATGGTCTACCAGATTCCGTTGTATCGGATCGGGATCCCCTTTTTACGGGACAGTTTTGGGGAGCGTTGTTTAGGGTGCTGGGCACCAAGATCCTCATGTCCACTGCGGATCATCCGCAGACGTACGGTCAAACGGAACGCGTTAATCGCGTTGTTGAGGATATTCTCCGGAGTTTATGTCCGGATTCTCCAAAGAGTTGGAGTGAGATGCTTCCGATGGTTGAATTTGCTATAAACAATTTGGTTCATGCATCTACGGGGTTTACCCCGTTTTACGTGAACGGATTAGTGAATCCGAGGGTTCCGTTGACGCCACGTGTGTGTGGCCCAGGGCTTGAGGGGGAGGATTCCCTGAGGTCAGACCTGTATCTGTGCGAAAGCACATCGATAAGTTCTTATCGACGCGCCTTAGTGTCTTACGACACGTCTGCGATGCCATGGCGGAAAGCCAAGACAAGCAGAAGAAGCAGGCTGACCGCAAGGGGTGGCGTAACGAAAATGTGTACAAAGTAGGAGAAAGTGTTTTATTAAACGCTAAGATTCTTTCTACACATGCAGTTTCCAACGTTTTGCGGAATAAACTGCGCCCCAAGTTTGTGGGGCCTTTTAAGGTATTAACCCGAAAGGGCTTGTCGTATACCTTGGACATCCCGAAGGCGATGCGTACGCATCCTACATTCTACGTGGGTATGCTTAAGCCATACCAGGACCCGGAGGCGGGTCCCCTCTTGGAGGGTGTTGGTAAGGCGAATAGCCATAAGAGCCATAAGACACGGTAGAGCAGAGGAAGCCCGACGGGGCTAAAAGGCGACCACGAAGTTGCGCAACGGTCGTCTCGAGAGAGGCAAGCCGCCTCTCGAAGCATTCAGTGGCATCCCACTCATCGCGGAGTCCCTCGTGGACATCATAGATGTGACGGCTGTGTCGATCACAGCGCTCACGAATCTCATGTCGCAATTGCGCGATCTCCTCCTCCAATGCTCGATGCGGAAGGTACTCCACATTATGATGTGGAGCGTCTGATGGCGCGACGCCCTCATAGGAGTCAAACCCAGTATCTGGTGAAGTGGAAGGGTTATCCACACTCACAGAGTTCGTGGGAGTCCGAGACTCCCCTACGGCAGGATTTACGTGACGTCGTTGACGCTTTCGAGCGGGAGAATCCCGCTGCGGGTCAAAGACCAAAGGGGCGCAAGAATCCCCTTCACTCCCAGTAGTTGGGAGTTCGCCGGAGGCAGATATGACGCTCGCACTTTCCTCTAGCACCGCGTTGGGGGAAGGTGCGCTGGCGTAGCGCGTGCGATAAGGGGCACGTATTAGCTCCATCGCTTTGGCTCTGGCGAATGCCATGCGCAACGCCCTCTCCACCCAAACTTCACGACGGGAATAGCTGTTCTGCAGATCATTGAAGCTGTGGAGGATCTTCTCCCCTTCCGCCCAAGCGCGGAATTTCTTTTCTGCATCTTCGGCATTTTCTCCCGGACGGAGAATGATAAGAACCTCGCGGAGGTTCTCAACAGGGGCACCCTGTGCCTGCCTGTCGAGGCACTCTCGGTATGAGACGCTAGTGAACTGCTTTTGCGTGAGCAGTTGTTGCCGGAGTTTCTCCCGGCGTTCGCATTGATACGGCTGTTCAGCCGCAGGGACAGGGGTATAGAATGCTAAACCATTCCTTACCATACTCCTAGCCCACTTTGGAAGGTCACGAGGACCTTCAAAATTCTATTCCGCCCGTGTCCGGCGTTTGGGGGCGCGTAACGCAGCCCTTCGTGCCTGTGCGGCAAGTTGGGTTTCTTGAGCTGCGTCCAGCTCATTAGTGATAATCGCCTTCGGCGATCCGGATGTATCATCCGACATTGGCAGGGGTGGCGCACTAGTTAGTGCATTTTCCCCACGTGTGGGGAACGGATTAGGCTGCCGACATCGCCGTTCGGCGTTGTCGTAGCGGTCAGCCTTTGGGGAGATATCCCCAAGAGCATCCACCTCCGAGTTCTCGGAATAGTCTACCTCCTCTTCTCGAGGAGACTCCACAGCACCACTAATGGTGCTCATGGTTATCCAGAGGTTCTGGCAGTTGGAGTTCTCCAACTAAAATTGATTTATTGTGTAAGCAATAGTCTTGATGGGGGAGGATGTAACAGGGTTACATTCTGGTTACATTTAGTATGTGGTGTACGTGGTACACTACGGTTGGGGTCAGTATTGACCGGTCCGAAAGGTTTTGGACCATTGGTTATTTTAACCAATCAGGGCAGGGGCCCTTGGTGGAGGCGTGGCAGCCAGCCACGTGTTAGTACACAGGTGGTGTACACTACATTTTGGCTAGGTACGAATTTAGTAAGTTCTACTTAGTATTACATATAGTTTACATTAGTCTAAATTAATTTAGGCTAATTACATATTAAATATATATTCAGTTTACATTTCACTCAAAAGACTACAGGACGCTCTACCTCGACCGGTCGCGCGCGTATAAGTGCAGTAGCGTAAGGGAAGCTGTTCCCTTAGCTACCCCCTTATTAAGGGAGCCTTGTGTTAAGGCTTTTTTTTTAGCGAAAGCTAACAGTAAACCAAGGTGGAATCTTGTCCCCAAGTAAAAGAGTTCTCTCTTACTCTGCCCTTTTATAAGGGCGTATAGGCTAAGTAGCGGCGAACGCCGCTTTAGTAAAGTCTTCCTCTGTGCGCTAGCCGCACCGTGCGTGTACGCACCGGCTACAATACTACTATGCTGTCATCATCCTGCTATCATCCTCATCCTTCTTAACAATTTCTTCGTGGTGATAATCAAGTATAATAGCTCTTTACCTCTCCAACCATCGTCGGATGCTAATACTTTACTAGCTTCTGCTTGCTGCTAATGATGCTGCTTGCTTATAATACTACTGATCGTTACAACTTCTCCCTGCGTGCTACGTCTGCTCCTGATTCCGATGTTCTTCCTTCTGCTTCTGCTTCTGCTTCTGCTTCTGCTTCTGCTTCTGCTTCT
>CM047590.1:3734235-3811884 GCA_026184515.1 Peronosclerospora sorghi
TCTTCTTCTTCTTCTTCTTCTTCTTCTTCTTCTTCTTCTTCTTCTTCATCTTCTTCTTCTGCTGTTACCAAGGAGGAGGAGACGAAGCGTATTATAGTTTCTTTAAGTAAAACAAAGGGGTACGTTATCTTATAGTTAATTTTAGAGAGCTCGAATTGCTCGAATTTGAAGCTGTTCTGATACCGATTTTAAGCTAATTTCGAGGTTTGACGTAATTCTCGAATTTGACCCGGCCTGCAAATATCCCATCTGAACATAACGCTTAGCGAGTCATAAAGAATTGGAAACTACAGGCACGCTTCAGATCAATTAGCCTTTTGGAGTATTGCGACGTCCAAGCAGTAGGAGTTGGAGACTTATGCTGCCCCAGTTGCACTACAAATTTGCTTTGACAGCCCCAATGTGGACACTGTGGAGCGATAGGGATTCACATTAAATCGTTAAAGGCTTTAAACATTATGCTCCGGCTGATAATGAGGATAAAAGGACTGTTTTTTTTGTGGTTAATGGGACTGGGACATAGGAAGCAGCACTAATGTCATTCTTTTTTTTGCGGGTGCTTTTAACTGCTTTTAAGTACTGACCCTCTATCATTGCGGAGGATGCATAAGAATGTTAACAGAATGTCTTGGGCTAAACTAACCTTGGGGAACAGAATCAACTACAAGTCGCGACATTGAGTCTGTTTTTGAGCGCTCTTACTCTTAACCATAGCGTAACCGTAGTGCAACTGTGTTTAAATCACTTAATCTAAGTATACATCCACTTGAATATGCGTAATCAATTAGCCCAGCCTTTGTGCCACAGTAATCGAATCGTTACCACACGTATTCACTCAATCGAGACTTGATCCTCCACGTGAAAATGCGTGCCCCTCTCTACTAGTACTCCAATAGCCAAAGTAACAATGCGCGCAAAGAAAACGGGCGCGTAGTTAACGGTAAGAAGAAAATGTAAAAGTGATATATTTAGACTAGACTAAATTATAGTCCGTCATAAAAAATGCAATTTATGTACAGCTATTTCGTCCTTTGTGCGTCGATGCAATATACTTGGAAAGCCGCAATACCGCGTCCTAACTTCGTTTCCAACAGAGTCAATGGCCGGTGTGTGACGAATATTTCTATGATGACAGTGCTCAGTATATTTATGGTCTTGTCATGGGAGGCTTTCAATCTATATATATAATAAAATTTGATCCGTCTTTCGTGTACGTAGCTCTCATTTTGATTGGCTGAAATACGCTGTCCAATTTCACTGGCAGCAATCTACTAGCTAAAGCGGAGTATACGAATCCATGTGGAAGCATTAAAGATCGTGTTGCCAAGTCGATAATTCTCGATGCTGAAGCCCGTGGATTACTTCACCCCGGAGGAGCAATTATTGAAGCGATAGGAGGAAGCACGGGGATTTCATTTGCATTAATTGGAGCTGCCCGAGGTTATAAAACACTGTTAAAGATGCCCGATATTACAGCCAAAGAAAAGGTCGACATGATGAAGATCATGGGTACCCAAGTGCATATTTCACCTAAGACGTCCATGGCAGACAAAGAAAAGAAGTTTTTTCATGTTGCTCGACGTCTGGCAGAGGAAATTCCAAATGCGTATTGCCCGAATCAGTTTGATAGTATTGCGAATATGCGAGCACATTATGAAGGGACGGGACCGGAGATTTGGACCAAGTAGAAGGACAAATTAATGGATTTGTTACTTCAGCCGGGACGGCGGGCACTATTGCGGGGATATCGACGTTTCTAAAGGAACAGAATGCTGATATTAAAGTCTGGCTCATTGATCCAGAAGAAACGGCAGCAATGGATGTTTTTATTAACAATAGTAGGTCCACAAGTATGATGGAAGATGGCTTCGAGATGGTACCGATGGCGAAAGATCGACGATCGCAGAAGGAGTGGCAGCACTCGCATGGGTGAATTAGAACCTGCGAAAATCGAGAGCGGATCAAGGTATTACCGCGACAAACCAAGAGATAGTTGACATGGCGTACTTTTTGATGCGGAATGATGGTATCTTTGTGGGTCCGAGTATTGACCTCAATGTGCTTGGGGCAGTGAAAATGGCGCGGGAACTTAGTCCAGGTAATACGATCGTGTCATTTAACCAGGCGCAAGGGCAGATGCTGAAGTATCTTGGGATTGATCTTACCCGACAAGTGTTCTCGCACGGCCAGTTTTTTTTATACGTTGCATTCTCAAGAACAACGTCTCCCGCACACATAAAAGTTCTATTACCTGCTGAAAACAGAGCTGGCGTGCACGTCATGCGAAACGTTGCATATGAAGAGGCGCTCAATTAGATAAAATATAGAATATTGTGTATACCTACTTGCCGTGACTTCGCATTTTTCTCGGGTCAACCCCAATTTACATTCTGTAGTGTTACAAATATTAGATTAATTGCCCCGTTGGTACAACGGGGCACTGTACTAGTTGCTAATATAGATTGGCTCAAAACTTTACCTCTAACAATGTCTCAGTCCTTTTGTATTTAAGAACCACGGCCAGAAAGTAGACCGATAAATCGAACGAGGTGATTCGATATGCTATTTGTGTTAGCAACGGGCAGCGTGACAAAGAGGTTTATAGTAGTAGAAGTGAAGGTAACCAGAAAAGCGATACCAGACCATTGGATACCCTCGAGGATTATGATGCAAGGCAATCAGTGTCATCCAAAGGCAATTAGCTAAGAGAAAGCAGAAAGGAAATGATCCCTAAGAATTTATTGTTTGATAATGCGACTTCGAGCTCACAAATTTTACTAGCGGGAGCTACCGAGCTCATATTGGTAGGTAAACATCAAGCGGGTAGAGATTTCATCGATAGTTTGAGACTCTGAGAAGGCTATTTAGGAGAAGAGCGGTATGGGGAGGAATCAAACTGGTTCCAAGATACGGGTCGACGTCAGTATGCCCAAAAATTTTGCCATACTTTGGAGCCACGTACTAGGCTCTATACATACAGGTAAGCGAGGCAAAGTTAAGCGACAAAGTGGAGGCTTTTGTCAAAATATCTGAAAAAAGCGGGTCTTAAGCCGAAAAATGCAATTTGCTTACTTTAAAAAGCGTAAATAATTAAAAAGTCGGATAAAACACTGTAACAAATAAACCAATTGTACCTAACAACTAAGCAAAAAATACCGGTTTCACTAAAACTATCAAAAAAAGCTACTTCTAATACTAGATTTTTCAGAATAAAATCCTGTTGAAAACGGTAAACCCATTAAAGATAATGAACCGATTGGAAACATTATAATAAGTAGAACGAAATATATGTCGTCATCCCCCTTTTTTTAGTATTTTGTTCATCACCCATGCATAAACTAGTTTCGTTGTTCCATCCAATTGACAGAAACTGTATTTTCGCATACGTAAATAATCTTCTAAGATGTCAAAGACGCGTTCATTTGGCTAAAAAGGAGCACTTTGTGGCCCTTGTGATTGAGCTTGCGAAGCGTCTTGTCTAAAATGACCATTATCTGCAACGAGTCGAGCTTTGTAATTTTATCGCCCGTCACTTCCTCGGGCTCGGCGTTTGCGGTATGAAAATCCATGCTAGAGAAGAGCATACGAGAAATCACAAGTTAAAAGCTCATTTAGTGAGCATTCAGATGGAAACGCTAAATTTTGGCTGTGAGGTATGCTCAAGTGTGTTTTTTATAACTCTTTCATCCACACTTTTGTCGAGTCGACACTACACTAAAATTGACTTTTGCTACGCATAGTTCTTTGTGCTTACGTTGGTAGCCCCAGTACCGATACAGCACGCAAGCCCAAAGAAGCAATGGCTGGAAGAGAGAAATATTAACAAAAGCGAAGTAATCAATATAATTGCGGTAAATACTGTCACCATGCGTCATCGGTAGTGGAGGCCCGGCGGAGGCAGAGAACCGCCTAACGACCATGCCATAAAGCTAGTAGATTTGGTCAGCAGAACAGATAGGGAAATTATGTAGGGCGAACCTAAGAAAAAGATTGTTATGCAACATAACAATTGGTTCAGTTGATGATGATTCAAGGGTGAACCAGAAGTCTAAATACCAATTGGCGATCGGATTGACGCATCGTTAGTAAAAAATACATTTCATCTATTGCGATGACAGAACCATTAAAGGTATTTTACTGAATAGAAGCAGGTACAGTAGCTCCCAGGGTAAATACGCGGATTGACATCATGTAGTAGCTATTTGATACCATGTATCCGAAACAAAAAGATAAGCTTAAGAATCAGTTACCTGCTGCACGTCGTCTACCGAGCCGTCAAAAGAGGAGTAAGAACGACTCATAGATTGTTCGAGACCATAGTTGGTACCAACAGGTAATCGGAGTTTATAAATTTAACAATTCCAATCAAAACTTGGTTTGGTGTTCTAACACCCATATATAGTTCTAGTGTTGAATTTCGCTCCTTTCAATTCTTTTGCAAGTCTATCTCCTTTGGTGCACGCGTCCTTCGTATTGCCCTTGTAAACTGCAAGTGATATGACGGTCCTTGTGCACCTTGAGATCCACAGTAGGTTTCTAGCTAAAAATGAAAGTTTATTGCAATGTTTTTAGAAGGGAATTGCTATTTGCACGCCCCAAAATTGCTATTTGCACGCCCCCCCCCCCAAATATAAGGACCCTAAAAACAGCAAAAATAATTATTAGATAGGAATGTACTGCTTTTTGTACGGGATATGCGTGGCTCCAAAAGCGGATATTATCGTGTGTTTTGGCCACTCATGTCACATACTTCCTAAACTGGCGTCCGATCAAATTATAAAGGTGAAGCGCGATACATCGATCGGTCTCTCGAGGGGGCGTTTTGTTACAACATAACTTTGTATTCAAAGTCTTCGAATCTTGCTGTCCTGTGTGCAAGCTCACTCCACGTCTCGGCCCCATATTTGTCTTCCTTGAGTCGAACCGTGTCTTGTTGCACGACACCCGCTTCTGCTCTCTGTCTCTCTTCTTCCCGTTCCCGTTGCTTCTGTTCCCGTGCATGCTGCGCTTGTTTATACAGTTCTTCTTGAACGAGTTACTGGATATTGACATTTCTTCGAGCAATTTTCTCCGGTGACAAGTCACGTTCTGTTCGCCACGCACTTCGTCGTTCCCGTATAACTTTCTGTTGGGCCTCCACTTGCGTTTGTTTTCGTTTCGTCACGTCCATTGCCAACTTCATTTGTCGGCCATGCGCTCGTCGTTTCTCAATCTGTTGTGCTTTCCACTGGGATGCTCGTTCCTTTTTCCTTGCCACTTCTTGATCTTTCACTTCTTGTTGCTGCTTTCGCTTGTGTTTTTGCTGCTGTTTCACAGCCACTAAAATTTCCGCTTGTTGTATTTGCTGCTCTCTGCCATAATTCCGTTTCTTGAGATTCTATCAGTCCATGTTTCAAGAAACTCGACATCGTGGTTGAAAATATGTTTCTTTCCAATGGACTCGATGTCGAGGTGTCACGCCCTCGATCTTGTGGCGCTTGTGTCGCATGCAAAGAGGAGACAATTGTTTATGTGCTGAAGAAAGTGCTTCCAACGCTCCACATCTGTCTGAGAAGCCAGAATCACTTTTGCTGTTTCTCCAGTATCCTAAAGTACGTCAACTGTTGTTCGTATATACGCACGGTATCTAATAATCGTTTTTGGTGTTTTAGGGTCCTTTATTTGGGGGGGGGGGGCGTGCAAATAGCAGTTTTGGGGCGTGCAAATAGCAATTCCCTTTTAGAATTATTCAGAAATTTATTTTAAACCAGATTCATGCCGTCATACTCGGTTCTTATTGTAAACTTTACCGCATTAGTCCGACTATATGTAACAAATTATCGGTAATAACTTCTTGGTCGCGGTTGTACCCTTCAACTTGATCGTAAAAAACACGCAATCCGAGAAATTTCGGAACTTTGCCAAGGTTGTTAATTTCCATGCCTTCATGTTTCGAAAAATTCATCCAACGGTTTATCCTTGGTTTTGTTACCTATATCTCATCGACTTAGAACCCACTATTGTTGTGTCGCTCTCAATTTCTTGACGTATAGACCGATGCCTTTGATGTATTGTCTAAAATCAATATTTAGCGATTGTACATGCAAAAAAATATTCAAAGTTATCCAGCTCGTTTCAGGCCGGATATAGTTTTTTCCAACTTCAAACCATAGTCTAAATAAGATTGTATTCACCCGATATAATGTTTTTCAAATTCGTATGTTGAGGAATATGAAGGAACAAATCATGCTTCCCTAAGATATGCACAGGGTATATCGCCAAGCTTTGCACTCACGCCCCAATTCGTGATAGAGCGATAATAATCTCGACAGTTCCCACTTTAATAACCGCATCAAAAGTAAAGGTGTAATCATCTCCAACCTCTGCTCGTTGCTACATGGTAAAAATCTTGCTGTATCTCTCTCAATATCTAGTTTCGTCAATTATGTTCGCCGCCACTAAGGCTTTCACTCCCGCGTGTACTAAGATCCTTGCAATCGTTTTTCGGCAGTTAAAATTACTATAGCCTGTTCAAAGACTACTTCACCGTGTATCGTACGAGTTGCAGGAAGTGGATTACCTCCAGCTGAAAGCGCAAGATCGGCATGAGAAGTTGTTGATCGGGGCGGCTGGAGAAGCCATTAAGATAGATACAGGGCTACCCAGGAATTCTACTCTGACCGATTTGTGTAATATATGATCACATGGCAAAAACGAAAGTGGAGTTCAGCATGCTGACTGAAAAGATGGCGACTAATCCGATTCTAAAGCATTTCGAACCACCATAGTGATCCTGTATGCAAACAAGTCAGCCAATTGGCTGTCATAGTGCAAGCGCATGACAGAGTGCACTGCCCGGTGACATTTTACCGGCGGACGTTGAAGGCCAATAAAGTGAGTTATGGGATGGTCGTCAAAGAGGTGTTGATTTTGCTACGGACTCGATGCGTGTGTGGTGGAGAGGCTGATCAAAGTTTTTGATGCTTGATCAGGCGGTACCACGGCGCCCGGACTGCCTACTGACGAAGGGGGTCCTCCGGTTGTCCTTGACTCCTTGTCTTTCTGCTCACCCTGTGTACCCGACGGCTTAAGCGTGGGTCGCTCTCCAGGTGGCGGGGATGGCACACTACAATTCCTTGCGGCAAGACTGAGTTGACTTGTGATGAGTCTACTGATGCGATCAGGTGATGATCAGGCGCAATCAAGCTTGAATCACGTGCGATCAGGCTTGATCAACAGTGATCAGGCTTGGGCAGGCACTAAGAGTCGTCGATCAGCGGTGATCAGACTTGATCAGGCTTCATCAAGTGCTAAAAGTAGCTGATCAGCTAGTTGGCGCGAGTTGCGAACAGGTGATCGCAGGTTGCGGGTCGCAGATAGTCGGTCTTGGTGGTGATCGGTGGAGGGGTACTTGATCAGGCAGCGGAAATCTTCACCACCCGATCGCTGAGCCTCTTAATGTTAGTCTTCTAATAGAACACCCAGTATACTATGTATTCCAAGCTTAAGCCTAAAAGGAAGGTCGTTCAGCGACGGGCTGATCGACAGTTTCCACTAAAATCCACCTAGAGTTCCCATGGGGCACTTAGAGCAGCCGAACTCTAGGGGACAAAAAACGTGGACCAATGGGGGAAGAGGTGAGAACACTAGGCTCGATCACTTTCCCCAATACCAAATACCTTTACAAAAGAATCGCTGACACAGCGTGTGGAGCTGAGGGTGAGTTCCCCAGACCTTTACGTCTGCCGGTGGGCCAAAAAGTGCACTACGTGCTCCCGCCCGGGACGTAAAGGGTGCGTATGTGTGGTGGAGCGGCTGATCAAAGTTTTTGACGCTTGATCAGGCGGTACCACGGCGCCCGGACTGCCGACTAACGAAGGGGGTCCTCCGGTTGTCCTTGAATGCTTGTGTTTCTGCTCACTTTGTGTACCCGACGGCTTAGGCGTGGGTCGCTCTCCAGGTGGCGGGGATGTAAACACGGAAATTCCTTGATGAAATATTGGGGAACTTGTAATGAGTTGATCGAGGTGCTGATCAGACGTGATCCAGTATAATCGAGCGCGAGTCAGGTGCAAACAGGCTTGATCAGCATGATCAGGCCTGGGCAGGCACCGAAAGTCGTTGCTCAGCTGTTATCAGACTTGATCAGGCTTGATCAGGCACTAAACCTAGTTGATCGGCTGAGATCAGACTTGATAAGGCACTAAAAGTAGTTTATCAGCGGTGATCAGACTTGATCAGGTGCCAAAAGTCGCTCAGGTACAAGTTGGTGCGATCTGCGAGTTGTGGATCGCGGGTCTTGAGTTGCAGAGTGTCGATCAGGTGTCGATCGGCGAAGGGGGTACTTGATCAAGCAGTGGAAGTCTTCACTGCCTGATCACGGAGCCTCTGGAGTCTTCAACAGCTAAAGGAACACCCAAATATCTGTATTCCTAGCCTAGACCTACGAGGGGGGGTAAATTTCACTAAAGTCCACCTAGAGTTCCCATGGGGCGCTTACAGCAGCCGAACGCTAGGGGCCAAACATGAACCAAACGCGGAGAGGTGATATCACTGCTCAATCACATTACCAAACCAAAAAACCTTTACTGTAGAACCGCTGACACAGCGGGCGGAGTTGCGGAGTGAGTTCTCAACACTCTACGTCTGCCGGTGGGCCAAAAATGCACAAAGTGCTCCCGCCCGGGACGTAGAGGTGTATACTAACAAGGGAGGCGCAAAGGTGCCATCCCGGAAACGATATGCTAGATCGAACGCAAAAGCAGAACTTTATTATTGCTTAAATCCTAATAACTACCAATTTCCCAATATCCACCAATCAGAACTACCCGTTCCAGCGTCCTCCGTCGACCAGTCGACCTGATTTGTCCGTCGTCCGTCGCGGTTCGTCGGTGTTTGCTGAGTACCTGTACGTAATCCTCCCATCTTCCTATGCCCTCTCTATATCCCGACTGTGTGCACCACGGTCGTACACAACTGTATACGCCGTGGTACCCACAATCGTATACGATTACGTACCCGATTTTTGTCCGTAATAGGCCCCCCTAAATAAGGCCCTGAATAAGGCCCTATATAAGGCCCGTTATTGGGCCCAATTATAACACGCTTTACGACAGCCGCCCCTGATCCTCGTCCCAGCCGTACAGCGGTTGGGGAGATGGTCGATCATGTCGTTGCATATCGTGGATCATGCCACCGTTGGTAGGCTTGTCCACCATGACGTCATCGGCCAGGTGATAATCACCCATCAATCTGCCTGTCCCTTCTCCCGCCGATCAGGTCCCGTTCTGTCAGGCTGTTACCGTTAGTGGTACGCCCCTCGCGATTCAGCAATCACCCTTCACCAACCGTGTCACCTGCGATCAAGCTGTCTCGATCAGGCATTCCTGCATTTCCATCATACAAGCGATAACGGACGGCACCCCGGCAAACACCACCCACACCCCTTCCCTGGATCGGGCCGCAGCTGATCAGGCGATCGCTGCTATCAATCGGGCTTACAGTTTGCAAGAGGCCCTACACGCGCATGATGATCAGATCGCCACGTTATCTGACTCGATAGCGATGAGTGAAGACACTGTCACGATGCTTCGGCAGCAGCTCGCTCGTTCCAAACGCGCTGTGGTGGAGCGATATGTGGCGATCAAGCGGGACGCCTTCAAACATCTCCAGCCATTGAGTGATTTCGTCGACACCACAGTTAATGATCTCCAGACCAAGTTGAAGACCATCGAAAGCGCTATGACCGATCAAGAAAAACTCATGGTCGATCAGCGCGCACAGATCCGGGATCTGGAAGGCCGTCATGCCCGTGATAGGTATCTGCGATCGGTGGATGAAGACACCATCGCTGATCAAGCGCGGGAGCTGGATCAACTTCAGCAGCGCCTAGCCAAGTTACAAGAAGAATACGATCGGGCTGCTTCTGGGAATCAGCGCTTGTTCGAACAGGTGTTCAAGCTCTCCGCCGAGATTGATAAGCGCAAAAACCAGTATAACCGCCTTCGTAAGAAGAACAATTCCAACTTCCTGAAGATGGACGAGTATACTGCCATCATGGCCCAGGCGCAGGAACTATCTGATCGGTTCAAGGGAGTGTCTGACCTTCAACCTGAGCTGGACGATCTGCACGCTGCATATTCTCAGCTGGAGAACGAACATTCCGTCATGCAATGCCGCCTCGATCAAGTTTCCATAGAACGCGACACGTTGCGCCATCAACTGCAGGAGGTTTCAGGGCGAAGTCACACAGTTGCGCTCGTTTCACTCAGACCTTCAGTCTCAGTTGGCTGGTATGTCGTTGCGGATGCAGATCACACCAGTTATCCGCACCCCTTCGGCGGGTTCTGATCAAGCTACGTCGCCAGCTGGCCTTACTGACCCTCCTGACTGCTCGATAAGCCTCGCCGCCCCTTCACCTAAAAGGTGTACTCAGTGTTCCCGATCCTCCTCTCGGTTGAAGCGGCCACGCCTCCTTTCTCCTATTTCGGAGGCGAAGACGGAAGACGATGATCCCCCAAGTCCTGATCAGGACGATGAAGGCGGATTTCCTGGTCCTATCGCTTCTATTCCTCCAACTCCTACAATTAGCGAGTTCGGAAGCGAGGATCTACCTAATCAAGTCACTGCCGGGTCTCTTTTTCTGCGTACGGGTGATTTCCGGACGTTGATCGCGGTATCTGATGACGCTAGTGACGCCGACATCCTGCTAAGGACTCCGGATCAGCTTGGTGGGTTTGATCTGCGTAACGTCAAGGCCCAAGTGGTCTTTTACTACTTAACCTGCCCCGCAGGATGGTTGTTCCCGGCTGCCGTGCACGCCCCTCCGGCTGATTCATGGTCCGGTCATTTGATCACCCAACCGGAAGTGGAGCTGCTGTATTCTTAATGCCCTTGGGGCGTTTTCATGACCATGTTGCCGCCCTTTTCTTTTCGCTCAGTCGGCTGGTTCGCCGACTTCGAGACAAAGTACCGGTCGCTTCTCGAACATCACGCGCTGGCGATCTGGGAGTCGACACATTATCTCCCTATCGCTAAAGGCCTTCGAGAGACGGATGACTTCTTCCGGAATTACTACAACAGTCGCCACCAACGCAGAAGTCGTGCCGGAGCGACCTGGAAGAGGGTCGTGGATTTCGTCCTGCGGGGGATGATCGACGGAAGATGTGATCTCGACATTTTCCTGGACCCGTCGATCACCCATTGTTCTCACAACCGTCCTTTGAAGTATGCCCCGGCTGATGATAGGGCGTGGTACCCAGGGTTCCTTTCGGACCTGCCACCCCGGACCCTATTGTACGCGTTGAAGGAGGTTGATACCTTTGAACCTTGGCGGGTTCAATATTGTTCCTCCCCTGAAAACCACCCTGGCCGTAAAATCCCTCGGATTCGTCGCAAAATCTTTGGGTCTAGTTAATCAGTTGATCGTTCCGCCCTTAATCAATAAGCAATCTTGACCATTCCATTTCCACTGTGCTTCTTTACTTCCCCATGCATGATATAAACCGGTATTCTGTCGTCTTATCTTTCGTTACTCCATCACCTTGTCTCGCAATATCCATCGTAAACACATCACCTCAAGACATTTATCGCTTCTTCATCCCTTGTGAGTTTCGTCAATTATCTTTCTTCAATCGGTAATTCTTCGATCGTAATTCATGACCAGTCTGCCGATCACTCGTTAGTTGGACTCTTCGTCCACTTGCATCACGTCAAACCGATGTCTGTTGATCCTTTTCTTCTCGAAGTCCTTGATCAGAGCGTCACAGTTTAAGTCTGCCTCGTCTACTCACGACGGCTCAGCATAACCTTTCCAGTAAACTTGATATTCGCGTAACGTTCTTCCATATCTAGTCTTTCGACCTGATCGGACATCGGTGATACGATCAACTTCAAATTCATCTGGATCTAGCGTCATTTCCCAGCTGTATTCAGGTAACAAAGCTTCATCGAAGTCGAAACGATCCTCTATACCAGCAGTTAGTGCCGTAGTAGGGCGATCTGGAAATTCCTTGACCAATTTCAACTTGGACAGATGCACTACTGGGAACATACGATAGTCGGTGCCAGCTGTAACCAGTCTCGCCGCATGATTACCGATTACCTCATCGACTCTGAAGGGTCCATGCCACATGTGCGACAGTTTCTTCGCGAACCCTTCTTTCACCCGATCAAGGTATAACCAGACCCTTGATCCAGCTTCGATCTTGTGTGGTGTTACTTGATCATTGTGCTTTTCAGCTCGCTCAGCCATCTCTTGATGCAATCGAGCGCTCACTTGATCACGGGCGTAATGATAGTCCTTTTGCAGCTTATATATCCACCGGCGAGCATCCCGGTCTTCACGCCGAATTCCTCCCAGTTGCAATGTCGATTCCAACGATGATCGTGGGTCCCACCTATACGCCAAATAAAATGTTTTTTCACCACGAATGCGATCGGGGGTCGAGTTCGGCGCGAATACCAGCCGCTCTGCATACAAGCTCCAATCTTTCTGGCCGGCATCTGCTACATACATCTTGATTGCTCGCGTGCACCGTCCTCTCCGCCTTACCATTCGCCTGTGGACGGTATGCCATAGTGGCACTCTGACGTTGTCCCACGATTTTATTGAACGCGCGAAAAACTTCCGACATAAAACCTGGTTCCCGATCGTGCCGGATCACTTCGCTATCCCCGAATCGTCGAAACACACACTCTTCATAATTTTCGGCAACTTTCTGCGCTGTGCGAGACGATCCAGCTTTCTAGATCACCATACCCGTGAACAGATCCGTCCAAATCAGCAGTTTAGTATGTCCATCCGTCGATCGGGGTAGTGACGGGATATGATCCATAGCTATCACTTGGAATGGTTACGTAGCCTCGATATTCCCCGGCGACATGCCCTTGATCGTAGGTTTGCCTTTCCCCGTCTCGCAATCTACGCATTGTCCGACAAACCTTTGTACGCTTCGGAATAGACCGCGCCAATGGAAGTATCGTATGATCCTCTGATATGTAAACCCTATGCCTTGGTGTCCTCCTTCCGATCTCACATGATAGTGGTGGAGGACATCTGCATGTAGAGTCTCGGGTAAGACCAGCTTAATCGAAAGGTGCCGATCGTCTTGATCATCTTTGTCATCGTTGGCTTTTCTTTTAGCCATGTTTCCACAGTAGATCAGCAATCCTTGTTCATCGACATCGTAGCTGTCAGCAATTTTCGCGCAGTCCTTAACCTCGTCTGCGCTCAATTGTGAGACGTCACCATACAGATAACTTCGCAAATCATGAATCCATTTCTCTTCGTCCTGTGCATTTTTCACCCGTTCCGCCCTTATCCCGGCTATATATATATCGGGCAACGTTGACGGTCGCGGCTGGTGTAGGTTACGTGATCGTGTCATCACTAGTAGTTGCGGCGCAGTGGGATCTTCATTCCACGTGATCACTTCCGGCAACCTGTTGAGATCGGTCAATTCCTCCAGCTGTTTCACGTCATCGATTTCAAATCTTGTTCCAACCTGCATAGCCCTAGTGGTGATGTGTTCTGCACTCTTATTCCACTCTCTTTTGACATGCACTAGATCATGATCCGACCATTCGCGAAGGAGACTGAACGCACGCTGTTGCAACACTTGCAATCGCGGAGCTTTACACTCTATTTCGCCGCGCATTTGCCGGATTACTAAATTCGAATCTCCACACACGATCATCCTTCCTTTGGGGTATCTCGACAGTAGGTCCAAACTTAAAGCAATCCATGGTATTCCGCTTCGTTCACCGTGATATCAGGCGCATGATCGGCTACCGCGCTCATAATCTTCCATTCCGGTAATTTCCATACGATAGCGCCGAACGCACCTACACGTCTCTTGACACTTGCAGATCCATCGAAACTAATTACGTAGAGTTCTTCGCCTTTTCCGACCGTAGGGGGTGGTACTTCAATCATCTGTCGCGGTTGCTTTTTCGGTGCGATCGCAATCAGTGCCTCATCGATTTCGGTGCGAGGAGTGATACTTGCAGCTAACTCCCCCAGTACCTCCTCTTCTCCCTGTACACATTTCTTGATGTCGAGGTCCCATTGTGATAAGATTGCAGCCCATCTGCCCAGCCGTCCGTCCAGCCCGTTGGATGTTAGTAACCATCTCAGCGTGGATAAACGCGACAAGACAGTGATCGTCTTTCCGACCAGCATCGTGAAGTAAACATCGAAAACCCGTAGAAGTGCCAGAACTTCCTTTTCGACGGGGCTGTAGTTCAGCTCACCGTTCTTCAACGTTCGGCTGGCGAATGGCACGGAGTAATACACTTGATCATGTTCTTGTACCAGCGCGGCGGATACCGCCTACTTGCTGGCGTAAACCACGATCACTGGTGTTTTGTTCTGATCAAAGTGGCGCAGGGTTGGAGCTGACGCAATCTTCGCATTCAGCATGCTGAATTCTACTTTTGACCTGATTAATCGATCACCTTCCTGATCCATATTCTCCTTGCTCAACGATCGGCTTTTTAACTCTTGATAATCCATTTCCCTTAATTTGTAGAGCACAGCGGCATAGATCGCAAAATCTTCGATAAACCGACGGTAGTAGTTCAAACTCCCCAAAAACGATTGCATGGCCCGTAAGGTTCCAGGGAAAGTCAAATCAATCAGATCATCCACATTTTCGGATTTGTTTCCAAACCTCGGCTAGAGACATGATGACCTAAATAAGGAACTTCGCGTCGCCCCCAGTACGATTTGGTCACGCTGATCGATAAATTCCATTGATCGCACTTTTCCAACAGGTACCGAACTTTATCACATAGGGTAGTCCAGGTAGGTGCCGGGATCAAAATATCATCGATATATGATCGCCGCTGTAGTACAGACGTGCCCGGTGTTTGGTCGGGCTCTCCCACCGTGAATACATCATCCGATTCGTCAGCACCGTCCTTAACCTTGAGATACCCATATAATGCGTTATCAATCAACCGCTGGTAGATTTGCGGAGCATTCTTTAGTCCAAAAGGCATCTTATTCCATTCGAACAATCCAATTGGAGTGACAAACGACGAAATCTGACGCGCTCGATCGGTCATAGATACGACCCAACAACCGCTCGCCATATCCAAAGAGCAAAACCACAGCGCTTTATCCAAATCTTCGAGTATATCAGAGATCAGGGGCATTGGATATACCACCAGGCGCGTGAGTTGATTCACCGCGCGATAGTCGATACATAGACGAATATCAACCCCGTTCTTTTTCACAATGATCACTATAGGTGATGCCCAGGGTGACGTAGACGGTTGAATGATCTTGGTATCCAATATCCCTTTGATCAAAGCCGATAACTTCTCGCGAAATTGTGGAACCACCTTCCGACACTTTTGGGCGATCGGGCGAGCATTGCCTACATCGATATCGCAAGCAACTCCACGTGCAGCAGGAGGTAGTGCGTTCCCCTTTCCGATCAACAGATGTTTCTTCGCCCAAATTATCGCGAAGATGATTAATTTCTTCTGGTGAGTTGACCAAGGGGTCCCCGACTAGCAAATCGTCCCTAGTTACTTTTTCGGTGCTTGCAGATACTTCGGGCAACGTAGCAAGCTGCTTCTCCAGTTCTTCCACATACAAATATCCACCTTCATGGTAACAAACTTGATCATCGATAGGGATTACACCAACTTCGCTAGGATCGGCTGAGACAGGGTGATCGCGCGTGTCTTGAATAAACGTACCTCTTGTAGTAGGTTCTTCAACTCCGTGCTCCGGGTTCGGACCTTTCAGCTTCGTCTCCTGATTGCACCGCGCTTGCACCTCTTGCACCTTTTGCGGCCCTCCGGTTACCAATGCCACAGATGTGGCGATCGGGTCTGTAGGGCGTACTAAAATATTTCGAGGAGTAGGATACTCCCTCTTCTCGACTAGGGGACCTTGATCGACACTTTCTTGATCGTCATTCAAGGAATCGGTAGACGCTTGATACGCGAGATTTTTCCACTCCTTGTAACGATTAGACCCTATCGAAACAAATCCAGGGCGACGGGGCACATCATCTTTGTTCATCCAGATGCGTAAAATCGTCTCATCTTGCACAATGATCGGATGATCAACAACGTTCGTAACACGCAGGTATCGCAAATTTCCCACACCCCTAGTGATAGTGGGGACCCAATCTTTTCCAAGAGTAATCCACAACTTTCGAGATCGCTGGTCATAAATTCGAACCTCGGCAGATCGACCTACTGGGATCTGTTCGTAATGATTGAGTTTAATATAATTACCACTTGATGCATACAGTCGGCGCCCCTCCAATGGGATGATCACCTCATCAGGCAAACTTAGCGCACCGTGGGCGATGTCTTATCGAACACCAGCTGGTATCATAAAATCCATACCCAGTATAGCATCTTGACCAACAAGTCTGCCCACCCATGCATGGAAATAATAGACCAACGAGCCTGCTAACGTAATCTTGATTTTAGTGCGCCCTTCCGTGAGGTATGCACTTTCTCCAATGCCGACACATTCTTGCGTTTGACTCGTGTCGATCTGACAACTCACCTTACGAGAAAAGGTTGAGTCGATGATCGACACTTCAGCACCAGAATCAAATAATAGCGTGGCACGTTCGTTATTGATTTTACCACTCGCTTTGGCTTGTTTAAACCATCACTTTGGCGAGTGGTATTTCCAATACCCGCGCGATTTACCTGGAAGTAGATCAACCTCCATGATCACCGGGGACCGAGAAAACTCATCGATATGGAAATTAGCCAAGCGTGGTAAATCAGGCTGATCACATTTATCATTATCTCTTTCTGCTACTTTATCAGCCCTTTTCTTATCCACATATGAAAAAATACACAAACCAGAACGCTCGTCTCGTACTAGATTCCAACCTGGCGAGCATCCTAGTTTAACAAATCTTCAGCTTCCTTGGGTAGCATTCCAGCATGCTTGGTGGGATTGTACCACTGGCGGATGCGGTTATAAAAATATTCCATAGGGCACTTGCCCGCATCGTGAACTTCGCCGCAGGCTCGACAGACGTATAAACAATGATCGGTAGGATGTCCCTTCTTGCCACACTTGAGACAGGTCAGGCGCTTCCAGAAACGAAGATTATCGTGCCTGATCGACCCATAATGACTGCATTTCTTCACCGCCCTTTGCTCGACTGCACTTGAATCACTTCGATTACCCGATCGGAACTCGCCAAGCTGATCGAGCGCCCCTGGTTGGTCGCGAATAGCAGCAATCATGTAACGGCGCTGATCTCCATCGCTTCCACTGTCGTCGGCACTTGATTCTTCACTTCCAGACGACACCTTGATCACGCGTACTGCTTTGGGCTTTCACGCTGGGGCAGGTGCCCGATCATCGCCGAATTTCTGGTGGAATCGGCTGGTACCTACGGCCGCTATTGGCTGGTACCACCTATTACGTGCATACGCCCGCAATGTCTCTTCCAGGTCTTCCGCGGTGTCCAACCGCAAAAGCGCCAGTTGATCAGCGAGCTCGCGATTGGCCGATGTATCCAAGAAATGTTGTACATGTTCACGTAAAGTCGTGGGCGATCCATCCCTGATCGGCAACTTGGCTCGAAATCCCGCCACATTCAACCGGTGCAGATATTCGATTGGGCTTTCATCCGACCGCTGCTTCGTATAAAAGTACTGGCGGGATGCCGATTGTCCACTTCCACAATATTGCACTTCAAACTCATCCACAAGATTTTTCCAACTTGATCGAGTGCTTCTACTCAGCTGGAGATGCCAATTGCGCGCTGGTACTTTTAGTAGATCGCCTAGGATCAGACACTTTTCAGGATCAGAAGCTTGATCCCGCATAAATGCTGACTTGAGGCGACTAATCCAATTCCGCGCTTTATCTTCATCCCCTTCCTTTCCCGAAAATTCTTTTAGATCACTGATCGCAGACATCCGAATCCTGGGAATCGTCTGTTGATCAGGCATCCCAGTATGTGCGGACGCAACGGTGGCTCGTCGTGGTAGTGTGATCGGCTCATCTGGGTCAATGTACTCGCTCTGGTATCGTTGATCATGGAACGAATATACTGATTTCATGTCAATGCCCTTGACCGTTGCCGATCTTTCTGGCTTCGAATGCTGATGACGCAGTGAATGCACAGATTCCATGTCAACGTCTTTGATCGACGCAGCTCTTCCAATCTTTAGCTGGCTGTTTTTTCATCCGACGACCCCAGGTGTCAGCTTGCGTCTTTCTTCAGCCAGAAACTTCTCCATAGCCTTATCAAAGAATGTCTGCAGCTGTAAACTTTGCGATACTTGATCATCTTCTGCTTTGATCTATTGAGGTTCCATCTTGATAGCCGAAAACTTGGATTTATTCTTCTGGCAAACTGTCACTCTGGTGATCTTGGGCTCTATACTCCCGGCACTACTCGACTCCGCTTCAAATTCATCGCCTTCAGAAGGGGCAGATTCGTAGCACGATGATCCCGTTTGTTCTGCTGCGTTGTTTGACGGACCTGCTTCAATCTTCAACGGAGGGTGCGAGGGTTCCAACTTAGTGGTTTGACCCACGATAGGTAGCAATAGATGAAACAACTGTTGGGTAGCTTCTGACAGATCTTCTGTATCCTGATCAAACACCTCTTCAGCATCGTAATCGCCTGTCGTCAGACCTGCCTGCTTGATCAGGCGTTTTAGCCTCAGTACGATCGTGAGCTTGTCCCTCCCGTCCGTAACTGGCTGATCGACTGTTCCGTTCAGCTTCCCGCTGATCATGACCCCAAGTAGGCTCATGGTCGAATTCGTCAATAAGAAGTCTTCCGGTTTTTCTTTATAAACCTTTCGGTAAAACGTTCTCACCAGATCGGCTTCCGTTGGTGGTGTACTTGATCGACTTTCGTCGCTCTCCGACCCAGGCGCCTTCATCAACACCTTCGGCCGGTCGGTCTTGTAATACTTCACCACCGGATGCCAATCCGGATCATTATATACACATATTTTTGGCGGATCATAACTTGCGTTATGATCCGCCTGGGCTCCCGAAGGAGCCCCGGGAGGTGGTTGAGGCTTCTCCTCCTTTATTTCATCAAGATTCCTCCCCAGGTCCTGATGATCAGCATTTCCTTTCTTCTTCAGGCATGACGACGGCGAACTGCCTTCCATCGTCACAACCTCCTCCTCATTTTCCACCTTTATCTTCACTTCCGCTTCCGTTTTCACTTTCACATCAGCGCCGTCTTGCGTAGAATCGCGGTGATATCCCGCGTCGCCCAAAGATCCGGGCACGCGCACCATTGTGGTGGAGCGGCTGATCAAAGTTTTTGACGCTTGATCAGGCGGTACCACGGCGCCCGGACTGCCGACCAACGAAGGGGGTCCTCTGGTTGTCCTTGACTGCTTGTGTTTCTGCTCACCTTGTGTACCCGAAGGCTTAGGCGTGGGTCGCTCTCCAGGTGGCGGGGATGTAAACACGGAAATTCCTTGATGCAAGATTGGGGAACTTGTAATGAGTTGATCGAGGTGCTGATCAGACGTGATCCGGTATAATCGAGCGCGAGTCAGGTGCAAACAGGCTTGATCAGCATGATCAGGCCTGGGCAGGCACCGAAAGTCGTTGATCAGCTGTGATCAGACTTGATCAGGCTTGATCAGGCACTAAAAGTAGTTGATCGGCTGAGATCAGACTTGATCAGGCTCGATCAGACACTAATAGTAGTTGATCAGCGGAGATCAGACTTAATCAGGCTTGATCAGGCACCAAAAGTAGTTGATCGGCTGAGATCAGACTTGATCAGGCTCGATCAGGCACTAAAAGTAGTTGATCAGCGGTGATCAGACTTGATCAGGCGCCAAAAGTCGCTCAGGTACAAGTTGGTGCGATCTGCGAGTTGTGGATCGCGGGTCACGAGTTGCAGAGTATCGATCAGGTGTCGATCGGCGAAGGAGGTACTTGATCAAGCAGTGGAAGTCTTCACTGCCTGATCACGGAGCCTCTGGAGTCTTCAACAGCTAAAGGAACACCCAAATATCTGTATTCCTAGCCTAGACCTACGAGGGGGGGGTAAATTTCACTAAAATCCACCTAGAGTTCCCATGGGGCGCTTACAGCAGCCGAACACTAGGGGCCAAACATGAACCAAACGCGGAGAGGTGAGATCACTGCTCAATCACATTCCCAAACCAAAAAACCTTTACTGTAGAACCGCTGACACAGCGGGCGGAGTTGCGGAGTGAGTTCTCAACACTCTACGTCTGCCGGCGGGCCAAAAATGCACAAAGTGCTCCCGCCCGGGACGTAGAGGTGTATACTAACAAGGGAGGCGCAAAGGTGCCATCCCGGAAACGATATGCTAGATCGAACGCAAAAGCAGAACATTATTATTGCTTAAATCCTAATAACTACCAATTTCCCAATATCCACCAATCAGAACTACCCGTTCCAGCGTCCTCCGTCGACCAGTCGACCTGATTTGTCCGTCGTCCGTCGCGGTTCGTCGGTGTTTGCTGAGTACCTGTACGTAATCCTCCCATCTTTCTCTGCCCTCTCTATGTCCCGACTATGTGCACCACGGTCGTACACGCAACTTTATACGCCGTGGTACCCACAATCGTATACGATTACGTACCCGATTTTTGTCCGTAATCGGCCCCCTAAATAAGGACCTAAATTAGGCCCTATAATAAGGCCCTATAATAAGGCCCGTTATTGGGCCCAATTATAACACGCTTTACGACATATGTAAAATAGAGGGAGGCGCGAACGCCTCCCCCTCGGTGATCTTATCGATCGGACGCAAAAGGAGAACTTTATTTTCACTTATATTCTAAAAACTACCAAAAACCTAATATCAGCCAATCAGAACTACCCATCCCTATACGCCTCGTCGACCAGTCGACCTGATTTTTTGCTTACCGTTAGGTTACCGTTAGGTATCCGTATCAGTCGTCGCGTCATCACTTAGGTACCTGTACCTTACCGTCCCTTCTCACGACACCTGGTCTATGTCCCGTCCATGTCCGCCACAGTTGTGCCGACAGTTGTTCCGACTGTTGTACTGACTGTTGTGTCAACATTCGTACCGGCTATTGTACTGACTATGGTACCAACTATCGTACCGACTATGGTGCTGACTATTGTACCAACTATGGTACCGCAAAAAATTGTAGTATGCTTTACCACAGCCGCCCCTGATCCGCGTCCCATCCGTACAGCGGTTGGGGCGGGGGTCGATCATACCGTTGTCTGCCCTCGATCATCTCTTCTTTTCGTTGGGTCATGATCGATCATGTCGCTGGCACCGTTAGCACCCATCGATCGACCCTTCCTTTCATCTGTCGATCGAGTTCGATCAGGCCGTTAGCCATCCGTCCACCGTGACGTCATCGTTTGTAGTCACCTCCCGCCAACCACAACATCATCGATCAGGCCCTCTTGATCAGGCAGCTCACATTTCCTTCGGCACATCCAGCAAGAGAGAGATCGAGAATAGCACATCCACGACCCCAAACAACTCCTCCACGACCACGAGCACTCTTCAGCGCTTGATCATCATACAGCAACGCCGAAATTGCGTTAATTCAACTATTCCCGGGATGAGGCACTCCGCACGCGAGAGGAGGAGAACGTCACGTTAACCGTCTCGCTCTCGGTGCTCGAGGACACCGTCTCCGATCTTCGGCAGCAGCTCTCACCTGCTGTTCGTGAATTGGCTGATCGCGATGACGTGATCAAGCAGTTACGTGAGCAGATTGCGCCCCTGCGCACTTATATCCATGATAAGGTCGGTGCTCTACAGTCCGAGCTAGCGGCACGTTTTAAAGACCACCAGCTATGTGTATCTTGTAGTGTAAAAGTCGTCGTGTGCCCTCGATTGGCCTTGAGTCGACCATTCTTGTGTGTTGCGTACACATTACAAGCATTGGATTGCACCGTGAAATACACGTCACCTGATGTCAATAGTGTTGGAGTGTAACCATAAGCAAATACCACAAGCGCACGATCTGCTCTACGCAGCCGCGCTTGCTCCTCCAGCAACCCCACTTTTCGTCTAAGGCTCCAATACACTGCCGTAAAAACTCAGTGCTGCTCTGGCACGAGTCCAATGCTCGGGAATTTTTTCGTACAATTTCACCATTGGACATGTGCTCGTACCGGAACAGAACGCTCAAAAGATTGTCACTTTTCTCCACATTGGACAAGCTGGAGGTGAGTAATCCTGGCGCGCTTTGGAAACAGCTACAGCAGCGGGGTCGACTTTCCCTCGTAGCGTAGACACAAGGGACATGACACCCCCTTCCACCATACTCGTCACAAGCGACGTCACTTCCATGGATTCGATCAGATTCAGTGCCTGTGACTTGACAGATTGCTCATAGACCCGCGCAATTGCTGCTCGCAGCGACTCATGTGTCGCTAGTGCATGTGATAACCGATATACATCGAGTGTCACGCATGCGTTATCGATCTTAAGCTTGAGATTCGAAAGCCAAAAGCCTTCAATCCCTCGCTGAGTCGAAGGACTTTGGTTACGCGTAAAAGTCACAACTACACAAACCGGCGAGATTTCACCTGATGCAATGTACAGCTTCCGACCGGTCATCGCCGTCATGTTGCCTGCACACGCCCCCTTGTCTCCTTCTTCACTTTGTGGCACAAAGTACGCGAGCAAGTCGTTCTCATCGTTCTGTCCTTCAATGCTACGGAAAGCGGACACGAGAGACTTGTGTTGAAATTGCGCCACCGTTTCCTGCAGCAATCTGTTGAGCAGATCGACAAAGTCCATGGAAGTCGAGATCTTCACCTTTTGCAATTTCACATGACATCGCTCGACCCACGTGTACTTAGCATGAGGTCTCTCAAGATACGTCAGGACGAGGAAATGTTTGTCCAGATTAATCGCGCTCACAGAAGGTGAGGCACGATCTCTCCGTAGAAGGGGTCTGGCTACGACACGACTTTTGGAACGTAAAAGGTGGTCTTCCACCTTCGGTCTCATCAGGTTTAGTTTCGCAACAGCGCTTGCAAAGAAGATGATACTTCGACGCCAATACGTGACAATGTCACTCGAGCGACCAGTTCACTTTATCCCTCAGGGGATCCAGCAGAAAATAGATTGTGAGCCTCACCAGCTATTCCTCCGATTTGTGTCGGTAATAGTGATAATTAAACCTGACATCTGAGCGTGAAAGCTGAACGTCTGCCATCCTATTTCTGCCACCACAATCTTTGTAGACGATGAGATCAATGAAGCAGCAGCTAACAGCCCTGACGGTGGGGAAGCGGGAGAATTCGCGTTTAAGTCAGTACTACCAACAAAAATGTCGCCTGAGACAAGCTTACTCGATTCACAACCACTTCCAAGTGAACGTCACGACCACTAGCGCGAGGTGGTACTAAATATTCTGTTGTACCCGCGCGATCCACAGCAAATGTTTCACTCCAGTCATAACCTTCCTCACAGATCGAGTCACTCGCTTCCTTGTTTATTAACACGGAAGTACGCAGTAAATCTCGCGACTCACAGACCCAATAGAGCGCATACATGTCCCCAGGGCCAAGTACATGATGCGCGACATTGTCATTGCTAGAGGCCTCTGATCTCTGGAGTTGTCGATGCGACGTCTCAAAGAGTAAAAGCGTACGTTGCGATCGATTCAAGATCATATAACGAGGAATGACACTCACTAGCGTCACGGAGCCAAAATGTCACGTCGCATAGTCAGCGGACACGCCCAATTCATATAGAACACAGCCAGAAGACGCCGTGTTGCCTGCTAACCGGGGTGTAATGCATTAATCCTGCCAGCTCAGTCGTTTCGGGTCTGCTTCGAATCGTGCCGACCAGCTGCATCCACGTAACCCAGTTCGTATCACGGGGATCTTTCCGCTATTGTCACTCGAGTAGGCACTGATTTGAGCGTTCCCCACGCGAGTACGAGCTGCAGGAGGTGGGATATACGCTTCACTGTATGCGGCTGTGCCATACACTAAGTCTAAGCCGGAGCGATTAATGACCCAAATGTCGGCAAGAAATTCCACGTAGACAGGCGTAGCGGTATGATCCGAGTAAATGACCTTCTTCGAACGCGATTTTCTTGGTCCATTTAATAGCCTTGATGAACTCGTTCGACGGCGGCATCTTGGTAAGTCCGTTAAGAGGATGTCGAATGCCTTGCGGACGAGAAACCGGGCGTCCATTTCATGATTTCGTAAGAGTGCGACATACACTTGTAGAATAATTTTTAGTGGTGTATCGTAGACTGAGATAAACCGACATACATTTACATACGCCGACAATTTGGACGTCAAATCATGAGCTTTCAAATGATTCCACGCAAATTTGATCACTTCTTTTCGGTGTTCCGTAACGTACTTGCTCATGTGCTGAATGAGCACGTACCATGCTTAAGCAATTCAATTCAAAGACCCTGCATCGTATATGGTGGATATTCTTTGCTCTCCCGAATCTCTCGCAAGAACCACATCACATTATCAAGGTCCATCACGTCGATATTGTTGATACTTGGATCCTCGAACGATATTGTCAACACCGGCATTATTAACAACTGAATCGCATGGACCTTGAGCTCCTCGGACGTCCCAGGCTCTCGAAGAATTCGCAGAAACGATCGATCAGGTTTCGCTTGTTCCCAGCACTTTACTTCGTTGCAACTTCATCACGGTAAAATGTTTGTAGAAAACTGAGGTCAAACGGTGTCCGATGCAAAAAACTGAGACCATGTCTAATAACACTTGCACGTCGCCCGGATTCACACGACTGTACGTGATGAAACACTTGATAAAAATTTTTGACTCGAGATAAAACTTGATAGGATGTAATGGGGTGCCATTACATAATTGATATTCAAGTTAGAATATCACAGTTTAATTTCAGACGCGTTGTCTGAAATTTAAATAAGAGATTATAAGTTGTTATAATCTACGAAGGAAAAGTCAATTCGGTATAAATACCGAATCTTGCAGGTTAACTAATAGTACGGTTAGTTGATCACTTGATATTATTATATTAATTAGTTAGTTACTATACTATTAGCCTCTAAACCACCCATTAAATAAACACTCTTAATTTTGCGTTCTAACCCACAAGTGAATATTTATATTCACTTTTAATATAGGATTAGTTGTTATCAACTAATCCTACCCCTCTTGTATTGCGCGCTTCCTCGCAAGATACAGTGTAAGCCTGTAACAGGATCAGTCCTGTTACACCTGGTAGCACTTTGTGGTCCGTCTTAACGACCACAGTTCCGTTCCGCTAGTCAACTAGCGGAGCGAAGATTAAGAGCCGCTCGGCATCATGTCGCGAGACATGACGCCTGTCGAGCGAGAGAGAACGCTGGAAGTGGTGAATGAACACTTCCCTCACTTCTCGTCGCGTAGTAAAGACGCGACGGTGGAAATGGTTCGGTCTAAGGGGACCGACATCATTACCTTCCTCCAGAGTAAGTCCCCGGAGGAAGTGATACAGGTGGTGAATCGCTTTAGGCAAAACCACCTAGAAAATCCAGAACGGCCCGCTCCAGAGGTAGCGCGGACCGCAACTGCACCTACAACGCATAGCGTTGAAGTGGTAAGGGCGCGAGTACAGGCCTTTACCGGCGAAGGGGGCGAGCCCCTTCGTAGATGGTTCGCAGAGGTGGAAGATGCCATCTCTGCGCAAAATATTGTTGACGAACGTCAACAGGAGTACTTCGCCACAACATGTCTGGGCGACAGAGCCAGGGCATGGGCGATGAGTCGCAGAGCTACTGATGACTCTGCGTTTCTTACTTATAAGGAATTAAAAGCTGAGCTAAAGCTCAACTTTGAAGCTCCAGAAATGGAGCTAAGTAGTCGGCAGGAGTTCATGGAACTCCGGCAAGGTAAGCTTGACCTTCAAGCTTACGCTCAGAAGACGCAATATTTGCTGTCAAATATTGTGTATGAGCCGGTGCCCCCTGCTATGCAGGTCACTGGCTTCATGAAGGGACTCAATGATGGTCCCGTCAAACAGAGTCTCTACCGGCACCCGCCAGAGACTCTAAGGGATGCCATTGATATGAGCATTCGTGAGGAGTTCAGCATGCGATCAGCGTCATCGCATGCTGGGTACAGCCGAAGGGCTCAACAACCCTTCGCTTTTTACATGCCGCAACGGCATGTCAACAATCAGCAGTCAGGCAGACGAAGCTCACACTTTGTCTCAAGAAACAGCCACCCGCGCCAGATCATGGGCGGTGAAGGTCCAGCGCCGATGGGCCTATCGGTTGCGGTTGCTTTGAACACGAAGCAACCGAAATTTAAGAAGAACATTCGCTGCAATAGATGCGCGAAAGTGGGGCATTTTGCCCATGAGTGTATGGAACCGCGTCCAGTGCCACGCAGTCAGCAGACGGAACCGTCCGCTGCACGGCGACACCAACAGGGACATCACCCTGTTGGTGCAAGAAACGTAAAACACCAGTAGGGGCGGGGCGTCCTACTGGGAATGTTATCCCACATGCCGACATATGGCATGTGAGGGTAATAGCCCCAGACGGGACTATGTCCTGTCAAAAGGTGAAGGGTGATGATAAGCCTCTTATCACCCTGGAGGTTAAGCCGCACGGGAGCGATGTCCCCATGCGAGCTTTGTTTGACACAGGAGCGTCAAACAATTTCGTTAGAACTCAGAGTCTAACGCTGTTGAGCTTCGTGGAGGTAGAAACCCCACGAAGTATGTTGTCAGTCCGGTTAGCAACAGGTGCAACCGTGACTATTCCAAAGCGTGTGATTAAAGTGTGATTAAAACACGCTTCGAGTTGAATGAACTGTCATTCGAGGATGAATTCATCGTCCTCGATTTAGATGACACGTTCGATGTGATACTTGGAATCGCATGGATGTCCAAGTTTAAACCTTCGACCGACCGTGGCGGACCCACAGGATCTGATCACCCTGTGTGTAATCCGGCTGTATCAGAAGATACAACCGCAGCGTCAGACAGTCTGGTGGAGAGCGATGGCACCACCAGGTCTGTTCTGACACGATCAGCGGAAGGTACCTCCGCTGGTGAGAGTCCAGAGGGACTACCACACGAAACAGAAGAGTCGTTGCGTGTTGGAGAGAAACATTCCACGGGTGATAAAGACCACCGTGAGAATGAAGTGATATCCACGGTGGGAAACACCCACCGTGAGAATGAAGTTATATCCACGGTGGGAAACACCCACCGTGATAATGAAATAATATCCACAGTGGGAAACACCCACTGTGCGACCGAAGGTTCCAACACGATGAAACAATTCCGTGTTGATGAGAGTGAACTCACGATCGAGTGCAATCGTGAGCTCAACTCCGCGGTGGCCAGTGCCCACCACGTTGCGTTAGCCATGCACACGGGTGATAAAGACCACCGTGTCGCAGAAAAGGCGGTTAATCAGACGAGCACATCTGATCGCCAAAACTCCATGGTAGGCAGTGGCCACCATGAGGATGAGTATTCGCACACGGTGAATCGTAATCACCGTGTAGCAGTCAATCAGACGAGTGCGTCTGATTGCATGGGCAATTCCGTCGAGACGATCAACGTCTTGACGCAAACGGAGACCGGATTAGCTACCCAGTCTCTGTTGATGGAACGCCCTCCGAAAGAAGGTTCGGAGGTGATGGCTCTTCCAGCTCTAAGCTGGAAGAAGTTTATGAGAAACTTGCACGATGATCAGATCGAACAGATCTGTATTATCGTAGCAACAGATGATGAAGTGGATATTCGTGAACGAATATCCACATTCCAAGTGTAAAACATTGGGAAAGAGGTTCCCAATGACCAAGCCAAGTTTCGGATCTATCTATTGTGAGATAGACCGTTTGTGGTTTACACGGACCATGCGTCCCTACGCACGGCCGTGAATTCACCACACATTTCTCAAAATGGCTCAATGGCTGTCATTCTTTGCTGAATACAACTTTACGGTTGAAAACAAACCCGGAAAGTTAAACGTGATAGCGGATGCGCTATTACAAAGGCCCGATTACGAGACGAAACCGTCCGTAACCGAAGGTGCCAGTGCAAACGCGATCCGTTGCACTGCTTTGTCGTCGTCAATCATACGACAAGTACGCGATGCGTACAAAACAGACGAGGATACACGTCTGTTGATTGATTACTTAAGTAATCAATCAAGTGAGAAACGCGACGAACTCCTAGAGTTCCTCCGCGTTTGCGTTCATCGATATCGACTGCACGATGGTCTGCTGCTTTACAGCACAGACCAAAAAGATGAAAGTCGCATCGTCGTTCCAAACGACGATGATCTCAAACATCAAATTATGTTTTAGTATCATGATGCACCGATTTCGGGGCATCAAGGTCGAGAGAAGACATACGCTTCTATCGCACGTGACTTTTACTGGCGAAACCAGTACAAGTGGGTACGGAAATACGTACGCTCTTGCGAGATTTGCCAGCGCGTTAAGCCTGCGCAGTCTGCACAGGATCCGCTGCAATCTCTGCCGGTTCCGACAGAGTGTTGGAAGTCCATTTCAATGGACTTCGTATTCGGTCTTTCACCCGACAATAGTCGGAAGACCGGAATAGTGGTCTTTGTAGACCGTTTCAGTAAGATGATACATCTTACAGCAGTATTAACGAACGTAACCGCCGCTCAAACAGCGCGGATATTCGTTGATACGGTATTCCGTTTGCACGGAATACGGAAGACATTTTCTCGGATAGAGATCCGAGATTAACAGGACGTTTCTGGCAAGAAACGTTCTCATTGTTGGGAACTCAGTTGAAGATGTCAACTGCGGACCATCCGGAAACGGATGGGCAGACGGAACGGGTTAACCGCGTTATCGGAGACATGTTGCGATCATACGCACATGACTTTGAACAGTGGAGTGACTATCTGCCACTCACTGAATTTGCGATTAACAATTCGGTGCATGCTTCAACTAAGCATACACCGTTCTACGTGAATGCCTTAATGCATCCTCGAACCCCAGCTTTACTTGGCGGTACGCCAAATCTAAGTGGGGGAGGGACCCGCTCAAATTTTGAGCGAGTCAATGCGCAAGTTGCGACTGCAACTTGTGAACAAAACGATGGCCCTTCTACTGAAAATACAGTAGATGCGGAAGCAGCTTCAATTGAAACTGAAGCTGCAGACGATGAATATGTGTCTGCAGCAATGGCTGCAGACAACGAGGACAATGCACCTACTGCTGATAAAGCAGTAGATGAATTCGTATTACAGCGCCAAGCTGTAATACGCTATATAAAAGATGCACTTGCCTCTGCTTTTGATAAGTAGAAGAAAAATTCAGACAAACAAGGAAGGAAGAACAAACACTCCTTTCGGAAAGGTGAATTGGTATTATTAAGTACTACCAATTTGCCTACACTAAGTACATTGGACCTTTCAAGGTCCAAGAGATTCGGGGGAATGCCTATACCTTAGACATTCCCACAGCAATGCGGCTTCACCAACATTCTATGTTGGTCGGCTCAAGCCGTATCACTCGTCTTCGTCTTACGACGAGACGCAGAACCACGGAAGATACCGTGCTTCTCCAAGTCTCCCAAGAGAGACTTGTAATCGGCTTCCAGCCGTTGGTGAGCAGAGCGGAGAGTCGTTACCTCCGCCTTAGACTGCTCAAGATCAGCCGTGCGCCGATCGAGCTCTCCCTTATAGCGGGAAAGATCAATGTACAGAAGATCATTCTTCTGCTGGAGAGCAGTGTGCGCCCCGAGGATGTCGCGGGCATCCTCGCGAAGAGACCGATATGTCTTCACACAGTGAGACATATCGCTGCTCAAGGAGGAATAACCCTCCTCGAGTTTGCGGAGCAAAGAACCATGCTCCGTAACAACAACGGCGAGGGAATTCTCAACCTCCCCCGCCCCTGATCGATAATCAGGGGAATAAGTGATATATCATCGAGCGCTTGATCTCGAAGCGCTCGGTGCCTTTGAAGAAGGGGCAGCGTACCGAGTACTTAGTACGCTGGCTGGGTTACCCCCAAGAGTTCGACTCTTGGGAGCCGATTGAGGTTCTGAGGGCCGACGCCCAGACCTTTTAACTGAGTTTGAGAAGTAGTCTCAAACTTATAATGCGAAGTAGCATCAACACTAGGTGTTGATGCATTTAGGGCATCGATTAAGCCCTGAATTTCGGCGGGTACGGAAATACCACCGTACCCCCGCAACTCCTCCTCTGACAGACGAGGAGCGCCCTGCGTACACCGCGGGCAACGAGGTGAGAAGGGACACCACACTTTAACCCTTCTTTGATGCAAGCAAAATGGATGTATTCCATTTTGCCTGTTCGCGAGTGCTTTAAAAAGCGCTCGCGCATTACGTGAACTTTGTTCACGTAATCATCGGGGCTTTTGTTGTAGTTGTCAACAAAAGCGTTCCAACTCTGAGTCAGGGCGTCTTTATCGTCCCTGTTCCTCCTTGACCCTTTCCGGATCGAATAATATCGAACCTGGAAAAAGAGGTCAATAAAGTACAGACGTCTATCGTCTGTACTTCGATCGAATCGACGTGACTGGATGTCTTCGCAGTAATCCAGCACGTTAATATCGAACAACGCATATTGGCAGTCCCGCTTACGGTGACCGCCACTGTTGGGGTCAATAGCCCATCCAGGGGTCCAAAACCCCACTTTGTACGGAACATGTAGTTCCGTACGATGATACGCTTCAGAAGCGGCAGGCGCCGCTTCTGTTCGAGCTCTTTTATCAGGCGGAACACCACCTTCTTCAACACCACGCTCCGGGGTTAAACCACCCCGACGTGGAGACGTACTTGGTCAAGGTGGGTTTCTGCGTTCCCGCAACCATCTGTGATGATCATTGTCGCTGTCATAGCTGACAGCGACACAAGAGCACCTAGAGAGTTTCGACTCGCTAGATCCTTTTGCGGGGACAGATGTGCCCCGATCACTTTGTTCGGAGTCAGAACTGTCTCCGAACATGGAAGAGCCCTTCCTGGCAACAAACCATTCGGGGATTGTCATCGTGCGAGATGTTTCATTAGCAACATCTCTCTGTTTCTTGCCAGATGCCGCCTTAGCAGTATCTGTGGTCGAAGACGGTACTTCTTCCGACCTTTGCGTAGTTGACGCTGCTAATGCAGCGTCACTGTTGTCACTCAACACCTCATCACCTAGTGCTGAGGCGGAGGAAGAAGCTCCTTCGATGTTTTCAGCAGCGCTCTTTAGATCGCCGCCGCGTGCTTCGACGAGTCGATGGTCAATCAGTTGGTGAATGAGAAATTCTGACCAACAAGTGCCACCTATGATTGGCCAAAATAAGAATTATTATTGGCCAACCACCTTAAGTGGGGGTTGATGTAATGGGGTGCCATTACATAATTGATATTCAAGTTAGAATATCACAGTTGAATTTCAGACGCGTTGTCTGAAATTCAAATAATACATTATAAGTTATTATAATCTACGAAGGAAAAGTCGATTCGGTATAAATACCGAATCATGCAGGTTAACTAATAGTACAGTTAGTTTAATACTTGATATTATTATATTAATTAGTTAGTTACTATACTATTAGCCTATAAACCACCCATAAAATAAACACTCTTAATTTTGCGTTCTAACCCACAAGTGAATATTTATATTCACTTTTAGTATAGGTTAGTTGTTATCAACTAATCCTACCCCTCTTGTATTGCGCGCTTCCTCGCAAATACAGTGTAAGACTGTAACAGGATCAGTCCTGTTACATAGGAAGTCGGTCATGCGCAAGCAGGCGCTTAAAACGAGCTGGTGACCGCCAAAGCTTCCGCAAACACTCAATTATTACCGTCTGAGACGCTAATCACGAGGGATGGAGCTTGCTGATTGATCGAATCAGTCGCAAGCCTTGGTAGTGCAGCTCCAGCGCTTCTTGTTGAGATTTGAGGGCAAAAGGTCCACCACTGACGGCTTGAAGTGTTGCCTAACACCAACGATTTCACTAGTCCTTGGCTTTGAGATCGCGCGATTTTCGCCTGAGCTTGGGCACTGGCCCGATGCACGCACGTTGCTTGAGCTTGTTTCTTCTTTTCTTGTGCCTGCATTGGTTTCAATCCTTGAGCTTGTGCCGTCGCAAGAACTTGAGCATGAACCTTTTGAGCATTCACTTTTATTTGAGCCTGTAGTTTCTGTGCTTGCTGCTGCGACACGAAAGAACTCATTGAAGGACTAGATAATGGCGTTTGCACAGTTGCCGATGAAATGTGACTCTGAGCTTTGGCAATGTAGTCTTTCCTGGAAAATTGAGCTTTTGCTTGGGCTTGGACCAGCGACAATCCTTGTGCCTGGGTTGCTGCTAAGGTCTGTGCATGCAATTTTTGTGCGTTTGCGTGAATTTGTACTTGTGACTGCACCTTTAACGCTTGTTGAGCGTTCACTTGGGCCTGAGCTTTTACCACATAAGCTGCACGAGCTTGCTCTCCGCGAGCTTCAGCCGCAGATGCTGCCAATCTTTGAGCCTGTGCGGTCACTACAGCCTGTGTCGCTGCTTTCTGGGCATTTAACTGGTATCTACGACTATACGCAGCAAAATTCGAAACTGACGTCCATCGTCTACGCGAGAAAGCTGAACTGATAGTACTGCTCCTCTAGCTGTTCCACCAGACGCAAGCTCGAGCCACTTGGACGGCAACGTGCATCCTTCCTCCACGATTAATTGGAATAAAGGTCGCTGATCAATGTCAGTCCACCAAATGCTTTTCTTTTCTCCTACAGCGATAGTTTCCGGTTCGGACGGGCTATCACTTGTTCCGTAACCGTAAGCAGAGCTAAAAGCCGATCGAACGCGGTAAGTGAGTGGCACAGGCAGCTTGTTCAGGAGCACAAACGGCTCCGTAACTGATACAGTACGCATGTCCTTCTCGCTCTTGACTAAAAGACAGTACACAGCATTCCGATCATTCTCGTCGTTAGTCGCACGATAGATACCGACGACGTCGCGGAAGCGAATACCTCGACCTTAAGCTCAACTGCTGATAGCGTCTGTACGGGGATGGGAGAACTCCACGAGAACGCATTTACACATCCTTCAGGCCGCAAACACAACTCGGACGCAAGACAAAGAAGCACCGGGATCGAAGAATCTTTATTTGACCGCAATATTCCAATCTCGACATGCGGTCCGATTCGTCCAGCAGCATTTTGACAGAGCGGTAGCCCCAGTCCATTCTGTATAAAAAAGATGCCGTCGTGTGATTCCCTTCAATAACTACCACTTCAGTGAGGTCTCTCTTGTCCAACTTTTTTGGCAACTTTTCATCCAGTGGCATCACTCTAGAAACTCTTTTAACATGGTCAAACTCGCATGCATCACGCGCCGACTCGTCAAGTATTGCGCTCGTGTCGTCGCTTATGCCTTACAGAGCACGTACTGCTTCTCTAATTCGTGATAGACGACGGTCACGAGCTGTGGCAAGCAGACATTCAACTCTTGGACGATTTCTTTTCGTCTCGTGGGCGGAATGGACGTGTTGAACAAACTGCTGACGCAATCTTCGGCTGCCAAACTTATAATCTTTCTACTGGACAATTCAACTCATAGACTTCACCAAGCGTGACAAAGTCGCGACTGTATTACTGGGTGATCCCGACTTTTTCCAAAGACACGGCCCACGAGGTGGACAAAGGACGAGAGAGGATTGGCACGAACCGACGTGTGGAAACCACTGCTTCGGGACGTCGACGGTGTCGTGCTGGGGAATGCTCCACTGTTGCTGGAACGACGAGTCGTTGGACGACGAGCAGCAGCAGCGTCGTCGCGCTCAGCGTACGTCCAAAGATGTACGTCCAAATTCACAAGCTTGATCTTGAACGCGTCGTTCCCTTGCCGTACATCGGCCACGGCGACTTGGTCATTCTTGTACAAAAAGAACCGATCGATCGCGATCTCGTACAGTGCACACACGGGTTTATGACTCGAGGAGAGAATGGCTTCGCACGACCCATACTGGACGCACGTGAAACGTTCTTTCGTGTTGTCCAACGAGTCGACGAGGACCCGGTCTTGGTACACAGGGCGATCCCTTTCGTCGTCGTGTCATTGTCCACGTGCGTGAACAAGTCACGACACGAGCGCTCGCCCCCACCCATGGAAAACGACGCCGCGACGCCTCGTTTCCGGGGAAACGTCGGGAGAAAATCAATCGCCGGTTCCTCAAAACCCGTGAAAACCTCCGTGGATTCCATGGACGCACGCAATTGATCGTACCGAAGCACGTGGGACCACTGCCGCGCCGTCTTGTCCGCCACGAGGTGGGATTTCCCGACCAAGTCGCAAATTCTTTGTACGTGCGGAGCTTGTCCGGGCCAGCGGACGTGAGACGACGATCCATTATCATGTCACGTGGTTTCGTTGAGTCGGAAGAAGCATCGCATGGAGACGGCAGCAAGTGTTCGTCCAAGAACGACGTCCACGTGTCAAATGGACACGGAGTGTTTGGACGCACGGGCGTCGTCGTCGTGCAAATGCGGCGACTGGAGCACCGTAAACGGCAGCTTGCCGTCCCAATTCGTCTCGACGTGTTTGTACACGCTATGCATGGACGAAAGACTCGACGCGTGCGAGCATCGACGTCCAGCTTCGAGGTCGCTCAGGGCCATCCTTTGTGTCGCACGGCTCGACGCCGCGTCCGTCGCGCGCGGTGTGAACGTAATCACGTTTGGAACGTGGAAGACCTTATTGAACTTCTTGGTTTCCTTGTGGCGCAGCAGCAGCTTATTTAAGAGCAAATACATCTGCATCATTCGTTCATCTGGTTGATCGATTGGTCCATTCAGCTTTCCGCTGATCGTGAACTTGAGTAAGTTCTTGATCGAATCGATTCTTCAGTTGCTTCATATAAATCGTCCTTTCCAGATCAGATTCTGATGGCGCCATACTTAATCGACTTTCGTCGCTCTCCGAACCAGGCGCCTTCAGCAACGCCTTCGGTTGGTCCGGGACGTAGTACTTCACCACCAGCTTCCAATCCGGATCATTATACACACATGCAATAGGCGGATCCCAACTTGCGTTGGAATCCGCAGGGCTCCCGAAGGAGCCTTGGTAGGTGCTTGAGGCTTTTCCTCCTTTATCTCATTAAGGTACCTCCCCAGGTCCTGATGATCAGCATTTCCTTTCTTCTTCAGACATAAGGACGGCGAACTGCCTTCCATCATCACAACCACCTCCTCCTTTTCCACTTTGATCTTATATTCTGCTTCCGCTTCCGTTTTCACGTCCGCATCAGCGCCATATTGCGTAGAATCACGGTGATACCCCTGGTTCGAATCCGGGCACGCGCACCATTGTGGTGGAGCGGCTGATCAAAGTTTTTGAGGCTTGATCAGGCGGTACCACGGCGCCCGGACTGCCGACCGACGAAGGTGGTCTTCCGGTTGTCCTTGACTCCTTGTGTTTCTGCTCACCTTGTGTATCCGACGGCTTAGGAGTGGGTCGCTCTCCAGGTGGCGGGGATGGCACACTACAATTCCTTGTGGCAAGACTGAGTTGACTTGTGATGAGGCGACTGATGCGATCAGGCGATGATCAGGCGCAATCAAGCTTGAATCACGTGCGATCAGGCTTGATCAACAGTGATCAGGCTTGGGCAGGTACTAAGAGTCGTCGATCAGCGGTGATCAGACTTGATCAGGCTTGATCACGTGCTAAAAGTCGATGATCAGCTAGTTGGCGCGAGTTGCGAACAGGTGATCGCAGGTTGCGGGTCGCAGATAGTCGATCTTGGTGGTGATCGGTGGAGGGGTACTTGATCACTCAGCGGAAATCTTCACCACCCGATCGCCGAGCCTCTTAAGATTAGTCTGCTAATAGAACACCCAGTATACTATGTATTCCAAGCTTAAGCCTAAGAGGAGGGTCGATCAGCGACGGGCTGATCGACAGTTTCCACTAAAATCCACCTAGAGTTCCCATGGGGTGCTTAGAGCAGCCGAACTCTAGGGGCCAAAAAACGTGGACCAATGGGGGAAGAGGTGAGAACACTAGGCTAGATCACTTTCCCCAATACCAAATACCTTTACGAAAGAACCGCTGACACAGCGGGTGGAGTTGAGGGTGAGTTCCCCAGACCTTTACGTCTGCCGGTGGGCCAAAAAGTGCACTACGTGCTCCCGCCCGGGACGTAAAGGGTGCGTATGCAAAATAGAGGGAGGCGCGAACGCCTCCCCCTCGGTGATCTTATCGATCGGACGCAAAAGGAGAACTTTATTATCACTTATATCCTAAAAACTACCAAAAACCTAATATCAGCCAATTAGAACTACCCATTCCTATACGCCTCGTCGACCAGTCGACCTGATTTTTTGCTTACCGTTAGGTTACCGTTAGGTAACCGTATCATCGTCGCGTCAGCACGTTAGGTACCTGTACATTACCGTTCCTCTCGCGACGCCCCGTCTATGTCCCGTCCATGTCCGCCACAGTTGTGCCGACAGTTGTTCCGACTGTTGTACTGACTGTTGTGTCAACATTCGTACCGGCTATTGTACTGACTATGGTACCAACTATCGTACTGACTAATATATCGACTATTGTACCGACTATGGTGCTGACTATTGTACCAACTATGGTACCGCAAGAAATTGTAGTATGCTTTACCACACGTGCTATACTAGCTTCGAGGTCATATAAGGTGCTTTCCAGGCGATTAACTTTATTTTGGCTCGTCGCGTCCAATGGAATTGACGAGTTGCTACGAAGTTGGGCTGCCCTACTCGCCCAATTGACGCATCAATTGTACCAAGGGCAAGGAGGAAATATTGTGGGACTCTGGAATCAAGTACAACGCCTCGGTAGAAATAGAGGAGGCCTTGATTGACCCCTAGAAAGCAACCAAGACAATCCATCAATTTACTGCACCGCCAGTAGGGAAGGATGAGCAACTACTGGTGAGTTTCGATGTGTCCGCAAGCATAATGAACGGAGTCGGCGCCTACAATGCGATATTATGGAAGTTTCCAAAGGGGATTGCCGCCGCCTCGAATTTTACTGCTAATTTCACGGTCAATGAAGAAGACTGCTACTCACTATCGCGCTTCTCTGTGTCCGGTGTAAGTACAGGATTGTTATAACTAGCGATTCAGATTTAGTGATTTGGTATGTCAATGCAAAGATATAGAAAGGCCCCGATGTTGAAACTGTTGCACGACCGAGTGGTGAAGGCGATCGAGTTTCAACCGCACCACGAAGTAATACATGTGAAGAGAGAATATTATTGCAGTGCGGACCACCGGGCGACTTAAGATATGTGGGATTATGTTATCCTCACGGTTGCTGACCTAACTATGTTATCGAAGCTGGCCGTATGCCCAAACTAATCAAGCAAGACGAGAGTGCAAGTGAACGTGGTGCCCGCCCTAAAGCTCGTCGTCTGAGAATACGCCGACCCATATCCACGGAAGCTTGGAGGAAGGAGTAGTCCAACATTTACGTGCCGATCTTATCTTCCAAGTTCCAAAGGAAGAAAAGTGGATATCAGCCAGAAGGCCTAACTGTGCGGCAAAGTCCAAAATATGTTCGAGCCCAAATAATGCTTCAAAATTGACCAGACTACGAAGTTGACGACAAATATTCTACTACCAACCAGCTGACCAGAATGATGCCAATCGAGGTCGGGCAGCTAAGCTGGTGGCCTCAAAACTCGAATGCCGAACGTCCTGCACCATTACGATGTCAGGCCATACAGGACATACCACAAGGTCAAGGATCACTCATGTCCATTGACGAGAACTATAAAAGTGTCCGGGAATACGTGGGCAGTTGCACAGACTGTGAAACTAAGAAAAGATCTTCCCATGGGTCAAAGGGTGGTCGCCGCAAATATACAGGCGGCCTACTATTTACAGGTTATCGTGATGGATCATATCCCGTCGTTTTCCTGGTTGTCTCAAGTACTTGATCTGTACAAATCTCTTCACCGGGCTTGTGATCACCAAACCTGGATCTACTCGTACGGCTAAACAAATTTCTCAAAGCTAGAAAGAGTGTGTGTTCCGCAGATTTGGCGCGAGCCAAGTTATTCGACATGATTTTGGAGCCAGGGTTCATGGCAGGTGTCATCCAAAGATTCAGAAGAATCTTAGCACAGAGACAATGTGCTACAATGGACCTATCCCTCCAAGCCAACTAAAGGCTGGAAGAATGGTGGAGACGCTGACCAGGGCAATCAGAGATCAATGTAACTGATACTGGGCAGCGAGATTGATACGAGTATGCTGAGAGGCCGCGCTAAACTCATTAGTCTACCGGGTAGGTGGGGATACGCCATTTTACCTAGCGCATGGTTGGGACCCGAGGTCCGTCTTGACGTCTGCTGTAGCGGTCAGATGTACGCGAAATAGAGATCGTGAACGCCCGCCGGTGGAGAATGAAGGTTCGACGTCAGTACCAACTTACTGAGCGTCTGAGCAGGATGATCAAGGAGAGCTGACCAGAACAACGATCAGATCAGACCGCACTGCACTGCAACAGGGTCATGGGTGTGGCTATACTCAGACCGAGTCATGGGAGGTTATGCCTGAAATCTGGCGCACATGTGGCACGGCTCGTTCAGGGTGGCCGAGAGGATTGGGAAGCATGACTTGAGGCTGATCACCGCTAGTACAGAGTATAGCGGATTCCCAATAGCCCATCTCGCTAGACTAAATCTTGTGAAAATTTCCCTGCCTGTCCAAAGCACATCTGGAGTTAAGAATGACCCGAAAAGGCTACGATTTGACGAAGCCTTGGTGTCTAGAATCAGCAAAAAAAAAGCCACAAGAGCAAGTCGAATACGAGGTACAGAAAAATGGAGGATGTAGGGTCAGGTCAAAGAACTCTATACAAGCGGAGTTAACGCAAATTTCAGCGTGAAGTAGGACGGTTATGGTGAAAGTACCTTGCGCGACGAATTTGATCTGACCTGTGGAGCTTTGCTCAAATCATTCGATCGAGAACCAGTTCAAACCATTACAGCGATATCAGACGCACAAAGATACTCTTGAACCATCAATATATTAAATCAGCTCGACCCGTACATACGCATGAGTTAATCTATCGTAGCCGCCGCTAAATCAACCGAGCCGATAAGGTTTTGACATGAAGCTGCCGAGCCATGTGATATGATTTTATGACGATGGAAATGTGTTACGATAAATTAAGTGATGAATGGCTATAGATGTTTATCGATCTTGTAATGACTATAGAGTCCCGAAAAACAACGCATGTTTGACAGCATAAATCTAGGCTCTTGTTGGCATGAACATAGTTTTTCCTGATCTATAAACGATCAGGGTGGCATTTGAAAGGCCTGACCCGAACAACGTCAAGAACTTCATGAGTTCCTTGTGTTAGCAACATATTTGCGTAAATATTCATAGAATTATGCAGACATAATACACCCTCTTTCACAAATGCTTAAGAAGAACGCCGAATGGCTTTGGAATACCGGATGTCAAGAATCTTTTGACGCAGTCAAGCGTAGATTTCCTACAGAACCGGTGATAGAGATAGACAATACAATCGCTGTTGCGACGTACGTTTGTGCACTGATGCAACGCGATAACAATGATCATGATCGCGTAATACCAATCGCGTCAGCTGAGCGCAACTATCTGGGCATGACAAGGAACACATTGCCATGAATTATGCTGCATAATTTGGCTTATAGCGACCTGTGTCTTTACGCACGGCCGTAAATCACCACATCATTCCCGAGAATCGTGAGATGGTGGAGATTGTTTGGAGAATACAAATCGCGATTGTATACAAAGTGGAATGATTAAACGTGGTGGCGAATGCGCTATGACGTAGGTTAATTACGAGACGAAATCATACGAAACAGAATAACCAGTGCAAACACAGTCGCCGCTTTTGTGAATCTACTGGGGCATACGAAGAGACGCGTCTATTGATTGAATATTTAAACCATCAATCAGCTTATAAATGCGAAGAATTTGCAAGGTTCTTCCGCGCAAGGGTGCATCGCTATGTATTGCACGATGGTCTGATGCTAAATATTACATACCAAGATGATGACAGCATCTATTATCCCAACGGTGATGATTTGAAACACGATAACACGTTTGAGTACCGACTACAGGGCAAAAAAGTTATGAGAAGACATAATGCTTCTCTCGCACGTGCCATCTAGACAAGGAACCAGTCCAGCGCAAGTATGCAAGATTTCGAGCGCGTGAAGTCTGCGGAAGCTGCGCAGGCTCCATACTTAATCCCTGCCGGTTACAACAGAGCGTTAGAAGTCCATTTTCATGGACATCGTTTTTGGTCTTAAGCCTGGTATAAGTCGGACGATAGTTATTGGCTTTGCGAACCAATTCAGTGAGATCGTACATCTTACTACAGTGTAGGCGAATACCATTTCCACGCAAATAGCACGGATATTTGTCGATAAGGTATTCTCTTACAGGAATTTCCAGAAAACATAGTCTTGGATAGAGATCCGAGGTTTAAGTGCTCTTTCTGGCAAGTCATTTTCCTCGATACTAATTACACAGTTGAAAATATCATTTGCGGACCATCCGGAAATGGATTGACAAACAGAAAGAGTCAATCGCGTTATGGGCGACATGCTCCTTTATAACGCTCATGCCTTCGAACAATGGAGTGAGGTAGTTCGAGAGACAGGATTTTGTTCGAGCACAAGACTAGTGCCTTAAATAGCACTAAGGGATTCCACGTTAAGCACATCAGTCCAATGTGTCACATAGTCTGGTACTACATAACCATGCGTCCCATCTTCGAGGGTGCGTGGTGCTTTACTTGAACAGCGGGGACATTTTAAATGTGCGGGAACATCGCAAGGAATTCCTGCTTTGGAAAAGGCATAGTGGAGTTTTACACAATGCTCTAATAAGCGTTCGCGCAAGATTTTTACATAACACAAATAATCATCTGGACCTTGGTTGCAATTTTCAACAAAAGCATTGTATTACTAACATAGAAAATCCTAATTTGCTGAATTCTCCCGCGACTTCCAGCCGCCGAAGTAGCGTGTCTGGAGAGTAAGTCAATGAAGTACCTGTTGTAATTATGTGAAACCATTTTGTCTTTTGCTTCTCTCCAAGATGGTGAAACCTCATTGGCTTAAATGGGTAGGTACATTTTCAGGTTGCACTTTATATATGACACTTTGTATGGTTATATTTGTTTAGGTAACCCCATGTTCTGATTTTGCAACAAATCCCACCAACTCAGCAACAGCTGGTGGATCAGGACATAAGTAAGCGCGGAAACTGGGGTCGACTCAGAAGATTATGGACATGCATGGGCATGACCCAGGGCCGGGGGTAGTGCCTCCCGACCTGACTGCCACACTGGCTACACTAACCAGAGTGGCAGGGGGGGTATGCAGCAAAGCGGAGGACGACCTCTCGATGAGGTTGTACCGGAAAGCCAAATTTCTGATTCGGCATCAGAAGGCTCGGAGATTTCGGTACAATGTACCAATAGTCCAGCCAATCATATTCCGGGAACGAAAACGGTCCAGAACAAGGATGTCACTCCCACGGAGTTGGAGGCGTGCCAAGTATCGGCCGCGCTTGAACACGGGATGCGAGAGGCGCAAGCACGACGGCCTTGGCTTCAAACATGGAAACATTTGATCCAGCAACTTTTAGTATGCATTTTTAACAAAAAAATTAACCAAGAAGAAACATTTTACATTTGCGAGACTGGATCAGAAAAGGTTGCCAAAGGTGAATGTCAAGGAGACGGAAAAATTACTGGAATTGTATGAAATGATAGTTATCCAATTGGATCAGCCGTGGACGAGGTGGAGTTCACGAGTTGTAAAGGCGGTGGAGTTGTCGTGGTAATCTAAGCAATCATTGACCACCTTGCTACAGCGCGAAATTGGTCAAGCCCGTGTACACATAGCGGAACAATCAGATGAGCCGCCACCACCATTGGAACGATGGACAGACAAGGTTCGGGGCCAACTTCAGCAAGCGGAGCAGCACAAACAGAAGCAATTTCAACGCCCTTTCATGTTTTTAACGCATACGTACTCCCCGGACACAATTAAGCGGCTGCGGTCTCTTTGTGAACAACAGTTTCGTTGGTGCATGAATGAAGATCTACGTGACGGCACGGACGATGAATGGTTGATCGTCAAAGGACTGGCGGAAGGAACGATCATAGCACGTTCCTTGCCGCAGTTCCTACGGAAGATAATGACCATGTATGATAGGCTCCGACTAATGCAGACGATAAGAGCCCAGGTATAAGGCTGCCTAGTGATGGAGCTGCATGAAAAAAACGAGATCAAGGAGGCATTTATAAGTACCCGGAAATTACAAGAGAGTATCGACACAGCAGCAACAGAACGAGGTACCGGGTCAGCGCGCCTATGGGAAATGGTGGCGCAGGTAACCACAATAAGTTATGACAAGCCGAACCACACAATCTATTTTTTTCTTTCCTACCAGAGAGATAGCGAGACGTTATGTCGGGGCCGCTTTACCTTTCTTGAGGAAAGATCATCGCCTACCCAACATGCACAACGAAGAGGAAGATAACCCTGGCGATACGGAGGCCACCTGGAGACGACAGAGAGAGGCTCAAGGGTCGGACCTACCGTTACAAGGCGTGTATACAATGGTTATCCGGAATATTTCCAGGATGGTAGATATGCCTAAAGTACATATGTTGCTCAAGCATCATATCCACTCACCCTTCCATCTGGAGAACATGGACACTGGAGGACCTTTCTCCGAGACATCTACGGAATGGAGGGTGGTGTGCGAATCGGTGGGATGTCCGGAAGGTATGCGCGGAAAGTTGAGAATATCCTGGGGCGAAACGATATTCACTATCGAGCATCCCACCATGCGGGGAAGAAAACAGTGCGCACGCTGTGGTCAAACGGACCACCAAATCAGAGCCCGCACCACAGATTTTCAACAATTTCTCCAGGAAAGATGCATAGTCATCACAACGAAGGAGATTGGGGAGCTCAAGGCGCCCGCACCTACTTTCACTAGCTTGGAACAACTTCGTACTGAAGTAGCGGCTAATCGACCGCAGCGAAGCCAGGCAGAACATCCCAGTGCGGGTCCAACAGGACAGCAGGAAGTACCGCATAAGAACGAACCATCCCCTGAGGTACCAGATGTAAAGGAGATAAAGAATCCCGACACACCCATTTCGGAGGAGAAGGGTGTAAGTGCCCAACACGCGGGACCAAACAAGGCAACTTGGATCACAAAGGAACCTTCACGGCGACGACAACAAGGCCCCGTCTCACAGGTTAACAACGGAGGAACCACCGAGATCATCCAAAAGAAAGGGGTGGACACACCAACAGATGAGACAGCTGGTCCAAGACCACCTGTATTAAAAGACACCTCAGGACTAGTGCAGCGAAAATCGACGAGTTCGGAAGAAGTGGAGCTTGGAATGAGAGAACATACGGCCAAACAAGCGATCATATCGACACTAGCGTCTTTGGATGAGGTGGAAGGAACAGTGAGCTGGAACAGAGTCACATGGCAACGGTCACGACCCCAGAGGAAGATCACCCAAATTTCCCTGGCTTTTGCAGAGATGGGGGTTACACCAGTGCGGACACCGGCTACAGGGAACTGTCAAGCATACGCTATAGCACAGGCACTGGCGAGCTCACAGCTGGAAAAATCCCCAAAGGTACTAGCGACCTTAGCCGAAAACGTGAAATCCGGAGGCCGAGCCAGAGCACTGATCGATTTTGAGAGGAAATTCCCGGCCGGTATTCGCAAACAGACATTGACAGCGTTGGGGTGGGGTCACGACAAAATGTCTGCCAAGGTATCAGCACAGGAGTTCCGGCGGTATCTAAGCGAGTATTCATTCAGTGGTTCCACACTAAAGGACATCGTCCCGGTTACAGCATGGGGAATCAATGACACGCTAGCAAGTATTTGCGCGATGCTACAACGGGATATTTTCGTGGTAAACACATTACCAGGAGGAGTGTCATATGGGGCGGTACGTTTCCACCCTGAGGTGCTGACCATTAACTCTCTTACATACCGACATAGTGGCGAATACACCCTCGGACTGGACGAGTGCGTTAAAAAAGTCAAGGATTTGAAGAAGCAGGCGGAAATTGGTACACAGCAAATGCCGCTGATTCTTCACTCCGAAGAGGAGCACTACGCTGCCTGTCTGCACGGAATAAGGGGAGGAGACATAGCCGCCGGATAAACTATACAGGACGTAGACATGTGCAGCGTGCGGGTAGAAACATGCGCTCTAGGGTCACAGCCTACTGAACTCCCATACGTGCTGATGGCATCTGCATGCGAACTTGACCCGACAAGGCCGCCGGCTCCCCTTTTTAGTGGCCGGAATCCATTACCAAGAGGGGAAGGGACCAGGCTTCAACGGTCCGAACTAGTGACTGAAGGGGAGGAACAGTTATGGAAGAATGCCTGGAATAGTCTCAAGGCATATTGGACTGTCCATACACGGGTGGAATTTCCGATGGTAACAACGACAAGAATGACATGGATGGAAGCGGCAAAGTGAGAAGGAAATCAACTACTACACTTGCTAAAACCGACTCGAGGAGGACCCAAGATCTTAGATCTAGTGGACGAAGCAGTGTTGAACCAACTCACGGTATCATTTCGGGAACAGTGTTGGTACGCGGTGATAGACCTCGGGAAACGAGGGGCATGTGAAGGAATCGGGGCGGTGTGGTTCCAGGATTGGGAAATTCGGGTCTCCAGTGTTCCAACCTCGCAATTGAAGGCGGCCATAATGAACAGCACAACTTCGTGGGAGAAGATACGTCAAGTGCAGTATGGCCAGAATAAACTGATTCGCTTATGTGCGCCGAAACATACCACGACTTTGGCACGGAACATCCTTTGTGCGCATCTGTTTGGGGAACAACAGGCTCAGTTACTAGGTGCAGAATTCCGACCGATTGACTCGATCATAACATTACTCAAACGCCACCGCACTCTCGCGGTGACAAACGTGGAATATCAGAACTTAATCAGAAATATTGAGAGTGGAGGAGCGAGAGCGTGGTGGAATTTAGCTACCTTCTTCTGTGAACCGGTACGACACACCAACTTGGAGGAAGTATCCACAGTGACTCAGATGTGATCGGATGGTGGGAGAGCGGATCGATGCTAAGGGCAGCCAGGCGAAGGCACGATTCCAGCATCCCATTCTGTGTGACCCTTTGAAAGCGGATGTATATACGTCTTTTCGATAGTTACATGAGACGAAATATACGTTGGCGCCACCAAAAGATCAACTAGTCCGGCGACCTCAGGACATATGGATAACTAGCCAAAATGTGAGGGGTTTTCCGGCACGTATTCGAATAGAATGGATGCAGGCGTGGAGAGAGAGACGAATGTCTCCTGATATCATTTTCCTCCAAGAAACGCATATTGATTCAACTGAAGCGGCGGAGGAAATGACAAGAGCCTGGGAACGCATGTGGCCCAATAACAGTGTTTCGCAACGACTTTATTACTGGAGTATTTCAAACACCAAGGCGGCAGGAGTGGCGATTTTACTCCATCCTCGAATAGAATCCGAGGCAAACCCGTGGAAGACAGAAGAATGGAGTCCACGAATTATTGGAGTGACTTTTCGAACATGGACACTGGTAAACATCTACGGCCCAACAGGAGACAATCTGGAAAAGGAAATTTTTTTCCACACGCTCCGAAAGATATGCCCATCGCCTGATCAACACCTAATAGTCGGCGGAGATTTTAATTGCGTGGAAAGCCCGGTGTTAGATAGGATCAGTGGGAACAGATCAGCATAGACGGAGAGTAAGGAGTTATCGTCAATGGTGGATCTACTACGATAACAAGACGCGCGATTATGTATGACTTCAGCACTCGAAGAGATCATACCAAACACGTCTGCGAACTTCTTCACGTACTGGAGGGGAGCACAAGCTAGCCGCATAGATCGGTTCTATCTTTCAAGTAGTCTCGTGGGTTGGATCCAATGTGTAACAGTACTGATCCTGTTACAGGCTTACACTGTAATTGCGAGGAAGCGCGCAATATAATTAGGGCAGGATTAGTTGATAACAACTAATCCTATACAAAAAGTAAATATAAATATTCACTTTGTCTTAAGAACTCAAAATTAAGAGTGTTTATTTAATGGGTGGTTTAGAGGCTAATAGTATAGTAACTAACTAATTAATATAATAATATCAAGTATTCAACTAACTGTGCTATTAGTTAACCTGCAAGATTCGGTCTTTATACCAAATCGACTTTCTTTCGTAGATTATAATAACTTATAATCTATTATTTGAATTTCAGACAACGCGTCTGAAATTCAACTGTGATATTCTAACTTGAATATCAATTATGTAATGGCACCCCATTACATCACCCCCCACTTAAGGTGGTTGGCCAATAATAATTCTTACTTTGGCCAATCATAGGTGGCACTTGTTGGTCGGAATTTCTCATTCACCAACTGATTGACCATCGACTCGATGGTCAAAGCACACGGCGGCGCTCTAAAGAGCGCTGCTGAAAACATTGAAGGAGCTTCTTCCTCCGCCTCAGCACTAGGTGCTGAGGTGTTGAGTGACAACGGTGACGCTGCATTAGCAGCTTCAACTACGCAAAGGTCGGAAGACGTACCGTCTTCGACCACAGATGCTGCTAAGGCGGCATCTGGCAAGAAACAGGGAGATGTTGATAATGCAACATCTCGCACGATGGCAACTTCCGAATGGCGTGTTGCCAAGAGGGCCATGTTCGGGAGTTCGGACTCCGAACAAAGTGATGGGTATACAGCTGTCCCCACTAAAGGATCTAGCGATTCGAAACTCGCTAGTTGCTCATCGCCTAACAGCGATGACGACTCTGGTGTCGTTGTCTGCTATGACAGCGACAATGATCATCACAGATGGTTGCGGGAACGCAGAGCTCCACCTGGACCAAGTACTTCTCCACGTCGGGGTGATTTAACCCCGGCGCGTGGTGTTGAAGCAGGAGATGCTCCGGCTGCAAAAAGGTCTCGAACAGAAGCGGCGCCTGCCGCTTCTAAAGCGTATCATCGTACGGAACCACATTTTCCGTACAGAGTGGGGTTTTGGACCCCTGGCTGGGCTATTTCCCCCAACAGTGGCGGTCACCGTAAACGGGACTGCCAGTGTGCGTTGTTCGATATCAACGTTCTGGATGACTGCGAAGACATCCAGTCACGTCGATTCGATCGAAGTACAGACGATAGACGTCTGTACTTTATTGACCTCTTTTTCCAGGTTCGATACTATTCGAGCCGGAAAAGGTCAAGGAAGAACAGGGACGATAAAGACGCCCTGACTCAGAGTTGGAATGCTTTTGTTGACAACTACAACAAAAGCCTAGATGATTACGCGAATAAAGTTCACGTAATGCGCGAGCGCTTTTTAAAGCACTCACGAGCAGGCAAAATTGAATACATCCATTATGCTTGCATCAAAGAAGGGTTAAAGTGTGGTGTCCCTTCTCACCTGGTTTGCCCGCGGTGTACGCAGGGCGCTCCTCGTCTGTCAGAGGAGGAGTTGCGGGGGTACGGTGGTTTTTCCGTACCCGCCGAAATTCAGGGCTTAATCGATACCCTGAATGCATCAACACCTACTGTTGATGCTACTTCGCATTATGAGTTTGAGACTTCTTCTCAAACTGAGTCAAAAGGTCTGGGGCGTCGGCCCTCAGAACCTCAATCGGCTCCCAAGATTAGAACTCTTGGGGGTAACCCAGACAACGTACTAAGTACTCGGTACGCTGCCCCTTCTTCTAAGGCACCGAGCGCTTCGAGATCAAGCGCTCGAGGATATATCTCTTCTTCCCCTGATTATCAATCAGGGGCGGCGGAGGTTGAGAATTCCCTCGCCGTTGTTGTTGCGGAGCATGGTTCTTTGCTCCGCAAGCTCGAGGAGGGTTATTCCTCCTTGAAAAGCGATATGTATCACTGTGTGAAGACATATCGGTCTCTTCGCGAGGATGTCCGCGATATCCTCGGGGCGCACACAGCCCTTCAGCAGAAGAATGATCTTCTGTACATCGAGCTTTCCCTCTGTAGGGAAGAGCTCGATCGGCATACGGCTTATCTTGAGCAGTCGAAGGCGGAGGTAATGACTCTCCGCTCTGCTCATCAACGGCTGGAAGCCGATTACAAGTCTCTTTTGGGAGACTTGGAGAAGTACGGTATCTTCCGTGGTTCTACGTCTCGTCGTAAGACGAAGACGTGTGATACGGCTTGAGCCGCCCAACATAGAATGTTGGGTGAAGCCGCATTGCTGTGGAAATGTCTAAGGTATAGGAATTCCCCCGAATATCTTGGACCTTGAAAGGTCCAATGTAGTTAGGAAGCAACTTCCGTGTAGGGAAGTTGCTTATTGCATGTGTAGGCAAATTGGTAGTACTTAATAATACCAATTCACCTTTCCGAAAGGAGTGTTTGTTCTTCCTTCCTTGTTTGTCTGCATTTTTCTTCTGCTTATCAAAAGCAGAGGCAAGTGCATCTTTTATATAGCGTATTACAGCTTGGCGCTGTAATACGAATTCATCTACTGCTTTATCAGCAGTAGGTGCATTGTCCTCGTTGTCTGCAGCCATTGCTTCAGACACATATTCATCGTCTGCAGCTTAAGTTTCATTTGAAGCTGCTTCCGCATCTACTGTATTTTCAGTAGAAGGGCCATCGTTTTGTTCACAAGTTGCAGTCGCAACTTGCGCATTGACTCGCTCAAAATTTGAGCGGGTCCCTCCCCCACTTAGATTTGGCGTACCGCCAAGTAAAGCTGGGGTTCAAGGATGCCTTAAGGCATTCACGTAGAACGGTGTATGCTTAGTTGAAGCATGCACAGAATTGTTAATCGCAAATTCAGTGAGTGACAGGTAGTCACTCCACTGTTCAAAGGCATGTGCGTATGATCACAACATGTCTCCGAGAACGCGGTTATCCCGTTCCGTCTGCCCATCCGTTTCCGGATGGTCCGCAGTTGACATCTTCAACTGGGTTCCTAACAATGAGAACGTTTCTTGCCAGAAACGTCCTGTAAATCTCGGATCTCTATCCAAGACAATGTCTTCCGGCATTCCGTGCATACGGAATACCGTATCAACGAATATCCGCGCTGTTTGAGCGGCGGTTACGTTCGCTAATACTGCAGTAAGATGTACCATCTTACTGAAACGGTCTACAAAGACCACTATTCCAGTCTTCCGACTATTGTCGGGTGGAAGACCGAATACGAAGTCCATTGAAATGGACTTCCAACACTCTGTCGGAACCGGCAGAGATTGCAGCGGATCCTGTGCAGACTGCGCAGGCTTAACGCGCTGGAAAATCTCGCAATCACGTACGTATTTCCGTACCCACTTGTACTGGTTTCACCAGTAAAAGTCACGTGAGAGAGAAGCGTATGTCTTCTCTCGACCTTGATGCCCCGAAATCGGTGCATCATGATACTCAAACATAATTTGATGTTTGAGATCATCGTCGTTTGGAACGACGATGCGACTTTCATCTTTTTGGTCTGTGCTGTAAGGCAGCAGACCATCGTGCAGTCGATATCGATTCACGCAAGCGCGGAGGAACTCTGGGAGTTCGTCGCGCTTCTCAATTGATTGATTACATAAGTAATCAATCAACAGACGTGTCTCCTCGTCTGTTTTGTACGCCTCGCGTTTTTGTCGTAGAATTGACGACGACAAAGCAGTGCAACGGATCGCGTTTGCACTGGCACCTTCGGTTACGGACGGTTTCGTCTCGTAATCGGGCCTTCGTGATAGCGCATCCGCTATCACGTTCAACTTTCCGGGTTTGTATTCAACCGTAAAGTTGTATTCAGCAAAGAATGGCAGCCATCCAGCCATTCTTTGAGAAATGTGTGGTGAGTTCACGGCCGTGCGTAGCGACGCATGGTCCGTGTAAACCACAAAGGGTCTATCTCCCAATAGATAGATCCGAAACTTGGCCAGTGCGTACTTCATGGCAAGGAGTTCCTTGTCATGCACTGGATAGTTGCGCTAGGCTGGGCGCAACTGACGCGTTTGATAGCAGATTACGCGATCACGATCATCGTGATCACGCTGCATCAAAGCACAGCCGATAGCGAAATCGCTCGCGTCGCAAACGACGTGGAACGGACGCTCGTTATCGGCTATAGCCAAGACAGGCGCTTCAGTCAAGTTTTGCTGACTGCATCAAAAGCATCTTGGCATTGGGTATCCCAATGCCATTCGACATCTTTCTTAAGTAATTGAGAAAGAGGTCGTATTAACCCAGCATAGTTGCACTAATACTTGTGCAAATATGTTGCCAACCCATGGAACTTTCGAAGTTCCTTAACGTTGTTTGGCGTAGGCCATTCAACGATCACCCTGATCATTTCTGGATCAGGACGCACCCCGTTCTTGCCCACAAAGCATCCAAGAACGGGTATCTCAGGTGCACCAAAGGTGCACTTCTTTAGATTTGCATAGAGCTTATGCTTACGCATAAGCTCTAACACTCGGCGTAGATGTTCCCTATGGACATCTACATCGCTTTTATCGTGTTCACCCTTACTATGGATGAACACGTCATCGAAATAACTCGGTGCGAATTCTCGCACCGGGCGTAATAGATGCGTTACGCATCTGTTAAACGTAGCTCGGGCATTTCGAAGCCCCTGCGGCATAACAAGCCACTCCCAAAGCATGCCGCTTGGGGTGCTTACCGCCGTGAGAGGGATATCCTTCTCACGCATTAGGATTTGATAAAATCCATCTCTTAGATCGAGAGCACTAAAGATGGTGCTCCCGCACATGCCATCAATGATGGCATCTTTTCGTGGTATCGGCGTCTGCGCCGGTGCCGTCGCTGCGTTCAGCTTGTTGTAAGCGTGAACGATTCTCCACCCACCTGTGGAATTTTTCACACAAAAGGTGGGGGTAGAGTGCGGTGAGATAGACTCCCGCAATTGGCCTGGTTTACGACGAGCTTCGAAAAACTCGTCGATCGCTTTTACCTGATCACGCGGCAACGGCCATTGCCGCGTAACACAATACTTCGTGCCTGTCACGAGGTCAATCTCATGACGAGTTTCCTTATCCTTAGGGAGCTTGCTAGGTACTTCTTCTGGGAATACGTCAGCGTATTCCCGAAGTACCTCATAAAATGGGGAGTTCGCTTTAAGCGACTCCCAGCTCTGCGCCTCAAAGCGCTGAACTTTGGTTTGATCATTTGGAACCTCTTTCCCAATGTTTTCCACTTGTAATGTGGATATTCGTTCACGAATATCCACTACATCATCTGTTTCTACGATAATACAGATCTGTTAGATCTGATCATCGTGCAAGTTTCTCATAAACTTCTTCCAGCTTAGCGCTGGAAGAGCCATCACCTCTGAACCTTCTTTCGGAGGGTGTTCCATCAACAGAGACTGGGTAGCTAATCCGGTCTCCGTTTGCGTCAAGACGTTGATCGTCTCGACGGAACTATCCATGCAATCAGACGCACTCGTCTGATTGACTGCTACACGGTGATTACGATTCACCGTGTGCAAATACTCATCATCATGGTGGCCACTGCCTACCATGGAATTTTCTTGGAGATCAGATGTGCTCGTCTGATCGGTCGCCTGTTCTGCGACACGGTGGTCTTTATCACCCGTGTGCATGGCTAACGCAACGTGGTGGGCACTGGCCACCACGGAGTTGTGCTCACGATTGCACTCGATCGTGAGTTCACTCTCATCAACACGGAATTCTTTCATCGTGTTGGAATCTTCGGTCGCACAGTGGGTGTTTCCCACTGTGGATACTATTTCATTCTCACGGTGGATGTTTCCCACCGTGGATATCACTTCATTCTCACGGTGGTCTTTATCACCCGTGGAATGTTTCTCTCCAACACGCAACGACTCTTCTGTTGCGTGTGGTAGTCCCTCTGGACTCTCAGCAGCGGAGGTACCTTCCGCTGATCGTGTCGGAACAGACCTGGTGGTGCCATCGCTATCCACCAGACTGTCCGACGCTGCGGTTGTATCTTCTGATACAGCCGAATTACACCAAGGGTGATCAGATCCTGTGGGTCCGCCCCAGTCGATCGATAGGTTAACCCAGTCGATCGAAGGTTTAAACTTTGACATCCATGCGATTCCAAGTATCACATCGAACTTGTCATCTAAATTGAAGGCGATGAATTCATCCTCGAATGACAGTTCATTCAACTCGAAGCGTGTTTTAATCACACGCTTTGGAATAGTCACGGTTGCACCTGTTTCTAACCGGACTGACAACATACTTCGTGGGGTTTCTACCTCCACGAAGCTCAAAGCGTTAGACTCTGAGCTCTAACGAAATTGTTTGACGCTCCTGTGTCAAACTAAGCTCTCATGGGGACATCGCTCCCGTGCGGATTAACCTCCAGGGTGATAAGAGGCTTATCATCACCCTGCACCTTTTGACAGGAGACAGTCCCGTCTGGGGCTATTACCCTCACATGCCCTATGTCGGCATGTGGGATAACATTCCCAGTAGGGCGCCCCGCCCCTACTGGTGTTTTACGTTTCTTTCACCAACAGGGAGATGTCCCTGTTGGTGTCGCCGTAAAGCAGATGGTTCCGTCTGCTGACTGCGTGGCACTGGACGCGGTGCCATACACTCATGGGAAAAATGCCTCACTTTCGCGCATCGATTGCAGCGAATGTTCTTCTTAAATTTCGGTTGCTTCGTGTTCAAAGCAACCGCAACCGATAGGTCCAGCGGCTCTGGACCTCCACCGCCCATTCTCTGGCGCGGGTGGCTGTTACTTGATACGAAGTGTGAACTTCGTCTGCCCGATTGCTGATTGTTGACATGCTGTTGCGGCATGTCAAGAGCGAAGGGCTGTTGATCCCTTCGGCTGTACCCAGCATGCGATGACGCTGATCGCATGCTGAAATCTTCACGGATGCTCATATCAATGGCATACCTTAGAGTCTCTGGCGGGTGCCGGTAGAGACTCTGTTTGACGGGACCATCATTGAGTCCCTTCATGAAGCCAGTGACCTGCATAGCAGGGGGCACCGGCTCATACACAATATTTGACAGCAAATATTGCGTCTTCTGAGCGTAAGCTTGAAGGTCAAGCTTACCTTGCCGGAGTTCCATTAACTCCTGCCGACTACTTAGCTCCATTTCTGGAGCTTCAAAGTTGAGCTTTAGCTCAGCTTTTAATTCCTGATAAGTCAGGAACGCAGAGTCATCAGTGGCTCTGCGACTCATCGCCCATGCCCTGGCTCTGTCGCCCAGACATGTTGTGGCGAAGTACGCCTGTTGACGTTTGTCAACAATATTTTGCGCAGAGATGGCATCTTCCACCTCTGCGAACCATCTACGAAGGGTATCGCCCCCTTCGCCGGTAAAGGCCGGTACTCGCGCCTTTCCCACTTCAAGCTATGCGGTGCAGGTGCAGGTGCGGTCCGCGCTACCTCTGGAGCGGGCCGTTCTGGCTTTTCTAGGTGGTTTCGCCTAAAGCGATTCACCACCTGTATCACTTCCTCCGGGGACTTACTCTGGAGGAAGGTAATGATGTCGGTCCCCATAGGCCGAACCATTTCCACCGTCGCGTCTTTACTACGCGACGAGAAGTGAGGGAAGTGTTTATTCACCACTTCCAGCGTTCTCTCTCGCTCGGCAGGCGTCATGTCTCACGACTTGATGCCGAGCGGCTCTTAATCTTCGCTCCTCTAGTTGACTAGCGGAACGGAACTGTGATCGTTAAGACGGACCACAAAGTGCTAACAGGTGTAACAGGACTGATCCTGTTACGGGCTTACACTGTATTTTGCGAGGAAGCGCGCAATACAATAAGGGCAGGATTAGTTGGTAACAACTAATCCTATACTAAAAGTAAATATAAGTATTTACTTATTCTTTAGAACGCAAAATTAAGAGTGTTTATTAAATGGGTGGTTAGCGGCTAACAGTATAGTAATTACCTAACTAATATAATAATATCAAGTATTAAACTAACTGTGCTATTAGTTAACCTGCATGATTCGGTATTTATACCGAATCGACTTTTCCTTCGTAGATTATAATAACTTATAATGTATTATTTGAATTTCAGACAACGCGTCTGAAATTCAACTGTGATATTCTAACTTGAATATTAATTATGTAATGGCACCCCATTACAAGATGTATGAACCGAATAGCCTTTATGTTAACATGGCCTGGGAGAATCTAGAGGATGGTTTGGTAGCAGGGTTCGCCAGGGATGGAATGGCATCAGTGACTTTCAAGCAATCCAACAATGGGATATTATGGAACAATACCAGCGACATGAACCAAGTGGCTGTTTTCCTACCACACCCCGCAATAAATAGTGATCCCTGGCGCCTATGTGATGGAACACCGATAACGAAGATGCCCTTTCAAATGCGAAGGGCATTCAAGCGGCTATATCATGAAGATATTTCACGAAAATTGGGACAGATAATTGAGAAATGGAAGGACAAATGCCGAGCAGATAAATGGATGTCGGCGGTGCAGGAACAAAGTCCAAGGCAACTGTAACGGGGTTACATTCGGGTTACACTGAGTGTTGGTGAACATGAGTACACCACGGTTGATGTCAGTATTGGCCGGGTTGAGAGGTTTCGAACCTTTGGTTTTTTTAACCAATCAGGGCAGCAGCCCTTGGTGTGGTGGTGTGTCATCCATCCACGTGTCAGTACACAGGTGTATACACTACATTTTAGCTAGGTACGAATTAAGAATATTCTACTTAGTATTACATATATTTTATATTAGTTTAAATTAATTTAGGCTAATTACATATTAAATATATTCAGTTTACATTTCACTCTAAAGTGCAGGCGCGCGACCACGCCCGGTCGCGCGCGCAGTGAGTGCCGTAGGTAAGAGGGAGTCCTCCCTTTACCTACACCCTTAGTAAGGTAGCCTTGTCGTAAAGGCATTAGCGGAGCTCCTTGTCGTTAAGGCATTAGCGGAGCTAGGCGCACGACCACGCCCGGTCGCGCGCGCGGTGAGTATTGTAGCCCAAGGGAGTTCTCCCTTACGCTACCTCCCTTTATAAGGGAAGCCTTGTTACAAGGGGTTAGCGAAAGCTATCTGTAAACCACCCCGGGAATCTTGGCCCCAAGTAGGAGAGCTCTCTCCTACTAAGCCCTTTTATAAGGGCGTATCGGCTAAGTAGCGGCGAACGCCGCTTAAAGGAAAGTCTTCTTCTGTGCGCTAGCCGCACCGTGCGTGTACGCACCCGGCTACATCTGGTAGCACTTGTAGTCAATCCAACACCTGTGTTGGTGATCAACATCCTCTGCAAGGGATGGATCAGGACGATTGGGGTAAGATAACCCCCGTCCAACAGGAAGCCTTTAAAAGGCTGTTACCCATATTGGGTGAGGATGGCATGCGCCATCTAGTGGAGCAGGGCCTCGATTCCGTGCGTAAAAGGGTGAATGCCGTTATCGCCCATGTAGCGAGTCTTCGCGGGAGTTATCCCGCGTCTACGGGGGTGCGCCCTCCGATGTCCTTTAAGATAAAGGAATCCACCGGCGAGAAAGGTGAAAACCTTTATGTGTGGCTTCGAGAGGTTGAAACCGCATTCGCCACCGCTAAAGTGATCGAGGATCACCTGCAAGTGGGACTTGCACTGACCCATCTTACGGGCAAAGCCCTTACATGGGCGTTTACGTGTCAGGATTCGGTCACGACCGTGTTCCCGAACTGGGGAGTCCTTAAGCGAAAGCTTATGGACAGGTATTCAACGCCTGATCTGGTTCTACAGAATCATCTGGTGTTTTTGATGTGCCGTCAGGGAACTAGGGACTTGGAGACATATGTCCAAGGACTGAAGACCCTGTTGGCAGGGATGTACGCGAAAGCGTATTCGGACGATGTGTCCATCCCCGTCTGCATGGGAGGCCTGAAAGAAAGGCCAGCACGTTCGGAACTGTTCCGCTGCCGACCCCAATCCCTGGGGGAGGCGTTTAAGATGGAGTTTAACGCCGAGAGGAACTTTCGTTCCTCTAAGGTGGGTCCTGAACCCATGGACCTGAGTCAGGTCGAAGTGGAGGGGAAAGCTTCCGCTAAGAGTCACTCTGACTCTTTTTCGCAGAGCTTCGGGGAGGAGATCTTAGCTATGTTTCAGCGGCGTGGGCCGCTAAGGTGATTACTATGTGGAAGCGTGGATCATCTGCGGAACAGATGTCCACAAAATCCCTAGCGAGATAGTCGCTGGAAGGGGACGACAGCACAAATCCCCGAGGGAAGCGGTGCTTTCTAGCACCGAGTTGGTGTACCAGCCAGGTTTGCTGGTATTCCTTACGGACGTGAAGACTTTGATAAGCCTTGGAGAGTCTTCATAGACTCTGGAGCGTCTGACAATTATATCAGACGGACTTCTGTTGAGAATATTCGGCTGTACGCCGAGGCCCTAGAGGGACGTTCTCGTGACGTTGTCACGGCCCGTCTAGCGACGGGCGTATAGGTCTCTGTACCCAAGGTCCCGATTGACCTTAAGCTGAAGTTTACAAACTTCGATAGCTAAGAACGTTGCCTGAGTCCTGGATTTGGACTCATTCTGGGCATGAAGTGGCTGGAACGACACGAGCCATGGATAGACTGGAAGTCTAAGCTCATTGGCCCAACGCACCCGCGATCGGGTGAAGCATTGGAGAGTCATGAACCCACCTTTTCTCGATCGCAAAAGCGATTCTGGCTTGAGATGCCAGAGATTGGGATGTCTGAAATGATCATTCCCAATGTCGTTAAGGAAGATTTCCTTAACGAGGGGGATTCGGCGGTTAATCCCCACGCCGTGAACGGCGAGACTGGTGAGTTACCTGTGGTAACTCCAGTGGTAGGAGTAGAGACTCCCGTGGTTAAGCGCGATGCGCTTACACGCAAAGAGACCCGTAGTTCGTCTCTTTTGCACGTCGGAAATGATTCCGACCACGCCGTTATAGACGAGATTGGTGAGTTACCTGTGGTAACTCCAGTGGTAGGGGTATATACCCCTGTGGTTAAGCGCGAGGCGCTTCCAATCGAAAAGACCCGGAGTTCGTCTCTTTCGCACGTCGGAAATGATTCCGATTACGCCGTTATAGGTGAGACCGGCGAGTCACCGGTGGTAGAGGTAGATACCTCTGTGGATAGGCGCGTGGCGCTTCCAGTAGATGGGGCAATTGACTCCCCCCATCTGGTTCTCGGGATGAGTCCCGAGGCCAGTAGTCAGCAGTCCTATCGGATGCTGAATAGTGTGACAGGTATTGCCACATAAGGCGTAAGCCTTGAACGGTTGCCTGGGGTAGGCGAACTGTTGTCGTTGGAGGAGATGTCCTTCAACGAGTTTGAGACTGCTGTAAGAGCATATGAAATCGACGAGGTTGTCGTATTGCGTCCGGAAAAGGAGTTGAACTCCTCATGCACGATGGACGAGTCAGTTTTGCTGAAAACCAAACAATGAACCAGCGATTTTTAATCGCTTGGTGACCCAACTCTTCCGCCTTCATAGAAAGTACACACAGACGTACTTCGACAATATATTCGTTCATAGTCGTGCGGAAGGATACTTGTCTGATATTCATACGCACCTGATACATCTTCGAGCGGCGCTCGAATGTATGCGAGAGCATCAGTTATATGCAAACGCATCCAAATGTATCTTTGGTGCTGAGGAAATTCCTTTCCTCGGATTCTTCATCGGTAAGGATGGAGTGCGGGCGGATCCCGCGAAGGTGAAATCCATTGTGGAGTGGCCTTCGCCTGTAAATCTCAGAGATTTACGGAAGTGGATAGGATTAGTCAATTATCTCCACAAAGACAGCGAGAACTACGCTGAAATGACGAAGCCATTGACCGAACTTCTTAAGAAGGATGTTGGTTGGTGTTGGGAAACTAAACACCAAAACGCTTTCGAAGAGCTAAAGGGGAGCATGTTAAAAGTTCCCGTTCTTGCTCTACCAGACTCTGGGAAACCTTTTAGCGTCGTCTGCGACGCCTCCGATTTTGCAATCGGATGTGCTTTGTTACAAGCAGACTACGCGGGACGAGAACGTGTGATTGCGTTTGAGTCGAGGCAGCTTAAAGTTGCGGAACGGAATTATCCCGTTCATGACAACGAGCTACTTGCAATGAAGTATGCTCTTGTCAAATTTAGGGTTCACCTACTCGGCTCAAAGCCGTTCGTGGTTTATACTGACCACGCGTCCTTATGGACAGCGACAAAGTCGCCTCATCTATCGCAACGGATGGCCCGTTGGCTCTCCTTCTTTGCGGAGTACAACTTTGAGGCTAAGTATAAACCTGGCAAGCAGAACGTGCTTGCAGAATCGTTGTCGCGTCGTCCCGATTACGAGCTCGCTCACGCGACATTCGTCACCACGTCTGTAGTGGATCTCATACGCCAGGCGTATGAGAAAGACCGACAATGCACGGCGCTTATCCGCGCGTTAGGTGAAAAGGGTCTTGGATCGTCTATGCCAACCCTGTCAAGTCGAGCTAAAGCTCGTTTACACCGTTACAGGTACTGTGACGGTCTGCTATTTTATGGCACGAGCGCGGAGGACACTCCGCGGGTGGTAGTTCCTCATGATAAGGAACTGAAATATGGAGTCCTCTTTGAGACACATGACTCCCCTATCGGGGGTCATTTAGGTCGGGATAAGACCTACAGCGCTTTAAGCGCTTTGTATTGGTGGCCCAATATGTATAAGTGGGTCGGTGCGTATATACGCACCTGTGAGACGTGTCAGAGGGTTAAACCCTCTGCAAGTTCAGATGCGCCTTTGGCGAGCTTATCGGTTCCAACGGAGTGTTGGAAATCCATTAGAATGGATTTTATCTTCGGTTTTCCGAAGGATAAGGCCGGGAACACCGGCATATTGGTCTTTGTAGACCGATTGAGCAAGATGGCCCACCTGGCGGCGGTGCCAGAGTCCATAGATGGATAAGGAACAGCGAAAGTGTTCCTAGACCGTGTCTTTCGACAGCATGGTCTATCCGATTCCGTTGTGTCGGATCGGGATCCCCGTTTTACGGGACAATTCTGGGGAGCGTTGTTTAAGGTGCTAGGCACCAAGCTCCTCATGTCCACTGCGGATAATCCTCAGACGGAAGGTCAGACGGAACGCGTTAATCGCGTTGTTGAGGATATTCTCCGGAGTTTATGTCCGGATTCTCCGAAGAGTTGGAGTGAGATGCTTCCGATGGTTGAATTTGCTATCAACAATTCGGTACATGCATCTACGGGGTTTACCCCGTTTTACGTGAACAGATTAGTGAATCCGAGGGTTCCGTTGACGCCACGTGTGTGTGGCCCAGGGCTTGAGGGGGGAGGATTCCCCGATGTCAGCCCTGTATCGGTGAGAAATCACATCGATAAGTTTTTATCGACGCGCCTTAGTGTCTTACGACACGTCTGCGATGCCATGGCGGAAAGCCAAGACAAGCAGAAGGAACAAGCTGACCGAATGGGGAGGAGTAATAAAAAGGTACACAAAGTAGGAGAAAGTGTTTTATTAAACGCTAAAAATCTTCCTACACATGCAGTTTCAAATGTGTTGCGAATAAACTGCGCCCCAGGTTTGTGGGTCCCTTTAAGGTGTTAGCCCGAAAGGGCTTGTCGTACACCTTAGACATCCCGAAGGCGATGCTTACGCATCCAACCTTTTATGTGGGTATGCTTAAGCCATACCAGAACCCGGAGGCGGATCCCCTCGCGGAGGAGGGTGAGAAACCGGATAGCCGAAAGGCGCAACAGGTCAGAACATCTCCGACAGGGTTGATATACGACCCTGAAGATCTGCAACGAGAGTTTCGAGAGAGGCAAGCCGCTCCTCGAGGAGTTCATTCGCACTCCCCTCGTTGCGGAGTTCCTCTTGATCATCTTGGATGCGAAGGCTGTGCCGATCACAGCGCTCGTGGAAGTCACGCCGCAATAGCGCGACCCCCTCCTCCAGTGCTCGATACGGAGGGTACGCCACATTATCATGTGGAACGCCTGATGGCACGACGCCATCACCGGGGTGAGACCCAGTACCTGGTGAAGTGGAAAGGGTATCCACATTCCCAGAACTCGTGGGAGTACGAGACTTCCCTGCGGCAGGATTGCCGTGACGTCGTTGACACTTTCGAGCGGGAGAATCCCACTGAGAGTCAACGACCAAAGGGGCTGAAGAATCCCCTTCACTCCCAATAGCTGGGAGTTCGCCGGAGGTAGATGATGTGCTTGCATTGCTCTCTGGCACCACATCGAGAGCAGAGCGCGTATAATAGGAGGCAGGCAATTGCCCTTGCGCTTTGGCCTGAGCATAAGCCAAGCGTAGCGCTCTCTCTACCCGAACGTCGTGTTCGGAAAAGCTGTTGTACAGCGCATCGAAACTGGGGAGGTGTTTCTCCCTTTCCGCCCAGGCGCGGAACGCCTGTTCTGCGTCTTCGACGCTTTCGTCCCTCAGGAGAACAAGGGGAATCTCGCGGAGAACATCCACGAGGGCACCGCGTGCCTGTTTCCCGAGGCGCGTCCGGTAGGCCTTAACGGAATAATGTTTGAGCGTTAGTAGTCGGGCCCGGAGTTGGTTCCGATGCGCAATTTCACGCGATAGTATAGCCGCTGGTCCAGGGGTATAAGAGACTAAGCCTCTCTTGCCCGCGTTCTTAGCCCTCTTTTGAAGGTCGCGAGGTCCCTTAAGTGCCCGTCCGGCACGTCGGGCCTCTTGAACCAAGGAAGGTTCATTGGTGGTGGTTGCCTGTGGCAACCTGGAGGTATAACCCCTAGCGGGTAACGGTGGCGCACGAGTTAGTGCGTTCTACCCACATGTGGGGAATGGGTTGGATGACTGATAGCGCCGTTCGGCGCTATTAATATGGCCAGCCGTTGGGGAGAGCTCCCCAAGGTCGTCCACTTCCGATCCGGTGGAATAGTTTGCGTCCATAGCACCTCTGAGGGTTTACAATGGACAGCCAGAGGTACTGGCGTTGGAGTTCTCCAACAAAATTTTGTTTATTGCGTAAGCAATAGTCTTGATGGGGGAGGATGTAACGGGGTTACATTCGGGTAACACTGAGTGTTGGTGTACATTGGTACACCACGGTTGAGGCCAGTATTGGCCGGGTTGAAAGGTTTCGAACCTTTGGTTATTTTAACCAATCAGGGCATGGGCCCTTGGTGTGGTGGTGTGTCATCCATCCACGTGTCAGTACACAGGTGCGTACACTACATTTTAGCTAGGTACGAATTAGGAATATTCTACTTGTGTTACATATAGTTTATATTAGTTTAATTAATTACATATTAAATATATTCAGTTTTACTTTCACTCCTTAGTACAGACGCACGATCTCGACCGGTCGTGCGTGTAGTGAGTGACGTAGCGTAAGGGGATCCCTCTCCTTAGCTACACCCTTTGTAAGGGAGCCTTTCCGTTAAGGCACTAGTAAAGGCTAGAGTAAACTAACCCGGGAATCTTGGCCCCGAGTAAGAGAGCTCTCTCCTATTAGCCCTTACTAAGGGCGTATCGGCTAAGTAGCGGCGAACGCCGCTTTAAGGAAATCCTTCTTCTGTGCGCTAGCCGCACCGTGCGTATACGCACCGGATACAATTGTGGAGTGGCCTTCGCCTGTAAATCTTAGAGATTTACGGAAGTGGCTTGGATTAGTCAATTATCTCCACAAATACAGCGAGAACTACGCTGAAATGACGAAGCCATTGACGGGCCTTCTTAGGAAGGATGTTGGTTGGTGTTGGGAAACCAAACACCAAAACGATTTCGAAGAGCTAAAGGGGAGCTTGTTAAAAGCTCCCGTTCTTGCTCTACCAGACTCTGGGAAACCTTTTAGCGTCGTCTGCGACGCCTCCGATTTTGAAATCGGATGTGCTTTGTTACAAGCAGACTACGCGGGACGAGAACGTGTGATTGCGTTTGAGTCGAGGCAGCTTAAAGTTGCGGAACGGAAGTATCCCGTTCATGACAAGGAGCTACTTGCAATGAAGTATGCTCTCGTCAAATTTAGGGTTCACCTACTCGGCTCAAAGCCGTTCGTGGTTTATACTGACCACGCGTCCTTATGGACAGCGACAAAGTCGCATCATCTATCGCAACGGATGGCCCGTTGGCTCTCCTTCTTTGCGGAGTACAACTTTGAGGCTAAGTATAAACCTGGTAAGCAGAACGTGCTTGCAGAATCGTTGTCGCGTCGTCCCGATTACGAGCTCGCTCACGCGACATTCGTCACCACGTCTGTAGTGGATCTCATACGTCAGGCGTATGAGAAAGACCGACAATGCACGGCGCTTATCCGCGCGTTAGGTGAAAAGGGTCTTGGATCGTCTATGCCAACCCTGTCAAGTCGAGCTAAAGCTCGTTTACACCGTTACAGGTACTGTGACGGTCTGCTATTTTATGGCACGAGCGCGGAGGACACTCCGCGGGTGGTAGTTCCTCATGATAAGGAACTGAAATATGGAGTCCTCTTTGAGGCACATGACTCCCCTATCGGGGGTCATTTAGGTCGGGATAAGACCTACAGCGCTTTAAGCGCTTTGTATTGGTGGCCCAATATGTATAAGTGGGTCGGTGCGTATATACGCACCTGTGAGACGTGTCAGAGGGTTAAACCCTCTGCAAGTTCAGCTGCGCCTTTGGCGAGCTTATCGGTTCCAACGGAGTGTTGGAAATCCATTAGAATGGATTTTATCTTCGGTTTTCCGAAGGATAAGGCCGGGAACACCGGCATATTGGTCTTTGTAGACCGATTGAGCAAGATGGCTCACCTGGCGGCGGTGCCAGAGTCCATAGATGGATAAGGAACAGCGAAAGTGTTCCTAGACCGTGTCTTTCGACAGCATGGTCTACCCGATTCCGTGGTGTCAGATCGGGATCCCCGTTTTACGGGACAGTTCTGGGGAGCGTCGTTTAAGGTGCTAGGCACCAAGCTCCTCATGTCCACTGCGGATCATCCGAAGACGGACGGTCAGACGGAACGCGTTAATCGCGTTGTTGAGGATATTCTCCGGAGTTTATGTCCGGATTCTCCGAAGAGTTGGAGTGAGATGCTTCCGATGGTTGAATTTGCTATCAACAATTCGGTACATGCATCTACGGGGTTTACCCCGTTTTACGTGAACAGATTAGTGAATCCGAGGGTTCCGTTGACGCCACGTGTGTGTGGCCCAGGGCTTGAGGGGGGAGGATTCCCCGATGTCAGCCCTGTATCGGTGAGAAAGCACATCGATAAGTTTTTATCGACGCGCCTAAGTGTCTTACGACACGTCTGCGATGCCATGGCGGAAAGCCAAGACAAGCAGAAGGAACAAGCTGACCGAATGGGGCGGCGTAATAAAAAGGTATACAAAGTAGGAGAAAGTGTTTTATTAAACGCTAAAAATCTTCCTACACATTCAGTTTCAAATGTGTTGCGTAATAAACTGCGCCCCAGGTTTGTGGGGCCTTTTAAGGTACTAGCCCGAAAGGGCTTATCGTATACCTTTGACATCCCGAAGGTGATGCGTACGCATCCAACCTTTTATGTCGGTATGCTTAATCCATACCAGGACCCGGAGGCGGGGCCCCTCCTGGAGGAGGGTGGAAAGGCGGATAGCCGTAAGGCACCGCAGGGCGAAGTAAGCCCGAAAGGGCTAAAATGCGACCACGAAACTCTGCAACGGTAGTCTCGAGAGAGGCAAGCCGCCTCTCGAAGCGATCAGTGGCATCCCGCTCATCTCGGATCCCCTCGTGGAGATCATGGATGCGAAGGCTGTGTCGATCACAGCGCTCGCGAATCTCACGTCGCAATTGCGCGACCTCCTCCTCCTCCAATGATCGATGCGGAGAGTACTCCACACTTTCATGTGGAGCGGCTGATGGCGCGACGCCATCATCGGGGTCAAACCCAGTATCTGGTGAGGTGGAAGGGTTATCCACACTCACAGAGTTCGTGGGAGTTCGAGACTCCCCTACGGCAGGATTGCCGCGACGTCGTTGACGCTTTTAAGGGGGAGAATACCGCTGTAGGTCAACTACCAGAGGGGCATGAGAAGCCCCTTCACTCCCAATAAGTGGGAGTTCGCCGGAGGCAGATGTGGCGATCACACTGTCTTCGGACACCATGGTGGAGACAGGTGCGCTGGCGTAGCGCGTGCGATACGGAGCACGTAGTTGCTCCATCGCTTTGGCTTTGGCAAATGTCAGGCGCAACGCCCTATCCACCCAAATGTCTCGACGGGAATAGCTGTCATGCAGCTCATCGAAGCTGGGGATAAGCTTCTCCCCTTCCGCCCAAGCGCGGAACTTCTTCTCTGCATCATCGGCACTTTCTCCCGGAGAAAGAACGAAAGGAACCTAGCGGAGGTTCTCAACAGGGGCACCCTGTGCCTGCCTGTTTAAGCGCTCTCAGTACAAGACGCTAGTGAACTGCTTTTTTGTAAGCAGTTGTTGCCGGAGTTTCTCACGGCGTTCGCGTTGATACGGCTGCTCAGCCGCGGGGCCAGGGGTATAGGACGCTAAACTAGTCCTTACCAAACGCCTGTCCCACCTTGGGAGGTCACGGGGACCATCAAAATTATAAGCCGCCCTTGACGAGCGTTTGGGGGCGCGTAAAGCAGCCCTTAGTGCCTGTGCGGAAAGTTGGGTGTCTTGAGCTGCGTCCAGCTCATTAGTGACGATCGACTTTGGCGATTCGGATGTATCATCCGATATGGGCAGGGGTGCCGCACTGGTTAGTGCATTTTCCTCACGTGTGGGGAATGGATTAGGCTCCGACAGCGCCGAACGGCGTTGTCGGAGCGGCTCACCATTGGGGAGGTATCCCCAAAGGCATCCACTTCCGAGTTTTCGGAGTAGTCTACCTCCTCTAGAGGAGACGCCATAGCACCACTGGAGGTGTACATATGGATGGCCAGAGGAACTGGCGTTGGAGTTCTCCAACAAGATTTTGATTATTGCGTAAGCAATAGTCTTGATGGGGGAGGATGTAACGGGGTTACATTCGGGTTACACTGAGTGTTGGTGTACATGAGTACACCACGGTTGATGTCAGTATTGGCCGGGTTGAAAGGTTTCGAACCTTTGGTTATTTTAACCAATCAGGGCAGGGGCCCTTGGTGTGGTGGTGTGTCAGCCATCCACGTGTCAGTACACAGGTGTGTACACTACATTTTAGCTAGGTACGAATTAAGAATATTCTACTTAGTATTACATATAGTTTATATTAGTTTAAATTAATTTAGGCTAATTACATATTAAATATATTCAGTTTACATTTCACTCTAAAGTGCAGGCGCGCGACCACGCCCGGTCGCGCGCGCAGTGAGTGCCGTAGGTAAGAGGGAGTCCTCCCTTTACCTACACCCTTAGTAAGGGAGCCTTGTCGTAAAGGCATTAGCGGAGCTCCTTGCCGTAAAGGCATTAGCGGAGCTCCTTGTCGTTAAGGCATTAGCGGAGCTAGGCGCACGACCACGCCCGGTCGCGCGCGCGGTGAGTATTGTAGCCCAAGGGAGTTCTCCCTTACGCTACCTCCCTTTATAAGGGAAGCCTTGTTACAAGGGGTTAGCGAAAGCTATCTGTAAACCACCCCGGGAATCTTGGCCCCGAGTAGGAGAGCTCTCTCCTACTAAGCCCTTTTATAAGGGCGTATCGGCTAAGTAGCGGAGAACGCCGCTTAAAGGAAAGTCTTCCTCTGTGCGCTAGCCGCACCGTGCGTGTGTGCACCTGGCTACAGCAACTGTGGGAACATCGGCATGTGCTGACAGATTATCAACTCTGGGTGAACTATAGAGTGGCGACACTTCAACTCAATACTTTCACTATGGACAGTGGCACTAGTAGTTCCTGTCCGGTTGACGACAAATGTCTGACACCGGGGAAAGGGGTCCCACATATCTTGTGGGGGTGTTCAAGAGCCATCAGTGTTTGGCATTTCATTATTTCTAAATGGAACGGTGAGACTGTCACTAAAGACCAAGTGCAAAGATATGAATATGCAGTCGCGGCACGGAAATCGCCGAAGGTCACGTTGGAGATGAAGAGACGCATTGCGCAAGTATGCCGAAGACCGGCAGAGGATGTAGAACGCCATTTCGAACGAATATGGTGGACACTATGCAGTGTGGCCATTACGTGTCTATGGAATCATCGTAATATGGCTGCTTTCAGACAGGAAAAGCGCTCCAAAGTGGAACAAGTACGTCAAACATGGATAATATGCTGGAATCAGCTGAAGGCATGGGCGGCGCAGGAAATCCGAAACGGGGAGTCCCGTTTGGACGGGCTTCGACTCACACTTTGCCTCCAGTGCATTAAGGAAGATCCAAAAGCACCCCACATCGATGGAGCAGGCGAAGTTGAAGATGAGCGAATTCCCAACCCAGACAACGATACGACCCTTTACAAGTATATACATAAATATCGAGTAGCTTATAGTGGTTAACACTAAATAGACACTCTGAATAATATTTGTTCAGGCAACCTGATATAATAATACACTTTCATTTTACTCTACTCTGAGCTTTTGGACTGAATCGACTCCGCGTGGCACACGTCACGCACGAGCCCTATCTCCTCGTGCCTAACACTAGTGTTTGTTTGTTAGAAATGCCCAGAAAAGATTGCAATCACTTCACACGATCAAGACTCACCAGCTGACCAAGTTTCAGCGCGGGAGGATCAGTGGAAGGTAACGAACTGCGTGCACGTCGCGTCAGGACCAGCCGATATTCAGTCCAGAGTCTGTTTGTAATGAAAGATGTAAACTGATATATATTATGTATGGTTACTTAAGTCACTATTCGGTCCTAATGCAACTTAAATCTCGTAACTGCTTTCATATGAAAAAATGTATGTCTTACCTGCATCAGCCAATGGGCTTCCACTATACAGAAGAGTGTAAACTCCAAAATGGGTACACACTCTTCCAACACTCCTCCTGGAAGACCGGAGGCTGCACCATCGTCACTGTAGCCCTAGAGCTACACGCAACACTTGAATCCTTGGCGCATTGAGGTCCTTGGTCAGTAGATCGGCCAGCATATCCACACTTGTCACGTGACTATCTGAAAAAATGCCCTTCCTCGTAAAGTATTTCAAGAATTTAAGCTTGATGTCGACGTGCTTCGTGGTAGCAGCGATCGAATCATCTTCCAATTGTTTAATGGCAGCTTGGTTGTACATCTTGAACACTAACGGTGTCTTCGAATGCATGCCAATTTCCGCAAGTAGCTCCCGCAAGCCAAGCGTCTCCTTGCCAGCTACAGCAGCAGCAACAAATTCCGCTTCGGAGGTCGATAATTCCACCGCTGTCTGCTTCTTGCAGGCCCAACTCACAAGCATACCATTTACGAAGAGCACCATCGCCGAAACAATCTTTTGATCCGCCTTATCGGCCGCAAAATCTGCATCACTGTATACCATTATGCGCAGCGGAATCGGCAGATCTTCGTCATGCTTCAAAACCGGTTTCAGTTCACTCGTTCCCTTAAGGTACTTGAGGATCCTTTTAGAAATCTTGTAATCGCCTACGGTGGGTGCATGGGTCTTTCTGGTGGCGCGGTGCACAGCGAAAGAAATGTCAGGACGTGTGAACCTCGCGACCCACAGCAGGCTGCCCACCAGTGATTGGAAGTTCTTGATACTGGGCATGTTGCCCCGTGGTTGCAACGCCAATTGCTCTTGAAACTCTTTGCTTTCATCAAGTACCAGCACCGGAGTGCGTGTTGGGTTTATCTTTTCCAGTTTGTGTAAAACCAGGATTTCCTTAATCGTCGCCTCTTGATCCAAAGTATATCCATTTCTCGGATCCCCTGCGACTCGAATACCGAGAAACTTGGTAACACAACCCAAATCCTTTAACTCGAGCACTTGCATGTCGTCGAAAAATTCATCAACTACTTGATCGCTGGTACCGGTGACCAGGAGATCGTCAACGTACGCTCCGACTACAGCTGTTTCATTTCCCACATGCTTTACAAAAATGCATGTGTCCGTGACACACTGCACAAAATCAAATTTCATCAATGTCTCGCACAGAAACTGATGCCACAGGCATCCAGCCTGCTTCAAACCATATAGGTTTCGCCTTAGCTTGAGCGCAAGCTCCTTTGGTGATTGCACACCATAATCACGCAATTTTTCGTCTGTAATTTCCATACCTTGCGGCACTTGCAGGTATATTTCCATTGTCTTCAGATTTTGCTTTGGGGTAGGCACTTGGCACATTGCCGTGACGTGTCGCTACCCCCCATACTTGAGCCAGCACCAGGAGCAACTTTACGTTGTTCAACTCCATAACGGTTGAAAACGTGAATAAGTAATCATCTACAAAAACTTGATTGTCGCCTCTGGCAACTAACCTGGCCTTGTACCTCTCAACCGAACCATCTGCACAGACTTTCGTCTTGTACAACCACTTGGTCGGAAGAGGTACCTTGCCGGCGGGACGGCGCACGATGTCCCATGTGCCTAGTTCTTGGAGCGACTTGATCTCCTCCATTTCGGCGCGTTTCCACATCATCGAATGATGGTCACCATGCGCCTCCATGTAATTCCTTGGATCCGGCTGCATCGGTAGTGCACTTGCCGTACCAGCATTCTTTTCACAGACTGCATAAATGAATAGGGCGGTTCCACCATTTTCACCATTTTTGTCAACCGTTTACGGAACGACGTCGCTTGCAACCGCCCATCTACACTTCGACGCTTCATAGTCGCGTCCCTTGGGTGTCTTTTTTTTCTTTTTGCGTGACTTTTTCGCACACTGCCCAGTGGTTTCCGCGTTGTTTGGGCGTCGCTTCAGACTCCATTATTCCATCATTTTAATGTCCTAAAATCTGTGTATTTGAATCGGTGACCCTGGCACGAGATTCTGCTAACTCTTCAAGCTCTTGGCTGCATTCACCTTCTAATACCTTGGTGATCTTGTTTCTAGCCTCGGCACTCAGCGTTTCAATCGCTGTGACGTGCCTGGTCACCACGACCACCCTATCCTTAAGTAGCAGCACTTTATATCCCTTAGTTTCGTCACTCTTTCCAAGTAAAAGTGCGCGTTCGGCGTGCTTAGACAACGCCTTCTTCTTTGGGTCCCTCCAAACCATACACGGGGACCCGAAAACCACAATGTCATTCACCGCCGGTCGCTTGCCGGTGATTACTTCAAGAGGAGAAATTTGACCGGTGTTTGACCTTGTCGGAGTGCGGTTGAGTATATATGCTGCATACTCATCCGCCTCCGACCAGTACGTCAATGGTACGCCTGATCCAAATATCATGCACCGGACCATGTTGAAAATGGTCCGGTTCATGCGCTCCGCTTTGCCATTCGACGCAGGGGTGCCGGCTTCGGTAACCTGACGACGGATACCAGTCTGTTTGCAGAACAGATCAACGTTCTGGTACTCGCCGCCACCGTCGGTACGCAGCACGTGCACCCTGCAGGAGAACTCGTTTTCGAACCATGCAATGAAATGCCCGAACATCCGTGCGGCCTTGTCCTTCGTGCGCGCTGCAAAAACGCGTACATAGTTCGAAAAATGGTCGACGAAAACGACCAAGTATCGATTTCCACGCCTATCGCGGGGGGTGATAGGACCCTTAAGGTCGCTGCATATCACACCCCGATGCGATCAATCGGTGCGTTTGCACCCGATTCCGCCTTTGGTTGCGCTTTCCTTGTGCCCTTGCCTTCAGCACAGGTCCGGCAGTTCGGTCTACTCGTGTCCGTGAGTAAGATGCCTGACCTGGTGTCTTTCGCCAGCCTTTCGACAGTATCGTAGGCCAGGTGACCCAGGCGCACGTGGAAGTGATGCAAGCTCCCATGGTGCGCGTCAGAATCGACACCTTCCAGCACACTGTTCATCACCATACTTTCAAACCCTTTCGAAACACCATTTGTTTTTTGCGCCTTCAACCTGGCTACAAAAACTGACCCGTGAGTCACCACATCGAACAACTTTTGCCCTTTTACCATAACTCGCAGCTTGTGGCCGTCGTCGACAATTTCGCAACCCTTTTCGCGTAATCGGCAAATCGAGATCATGTTTCTGGCTAGTTGCGGCGCATAGTATACTTCAGTTAAAACAATAACTGTTTCACTATTGTTGCACGTTCGCAACGTAAGCCGCCCAACCTTGGTTGCCTGAAGTGTTCCACCATCCGGCAAGGTAAAATTATCGTCGGGACTGCAATCCCTGGCATCTTCCAACAGACTAGCGTTCGACACCAAGTGTCTACTATCCCCACTATCGATGATCCAGATGTCTTCATCTGCATTTCCAATTCCACACTTATTCAAATTTCTATCCACGGTCGAAAGCACGAAACGCTTTGACGACCCTTCGTTTGCGCCACGGCTTTGCTTTTGGGTGCGTTCACCCCCCTTCTTACGGCACTTCTCGGGGAAATACCTTTGTATGTGCCCCTCTCCACCACAGCTGTAGCACACGCGCCGCCCCTGACCAGATGTTGCTGCATGCACGTGCAACTTAGGGGAGGTCCTCGGCTTCATCGCATCATCCTCGAGCTCTTGATCCCATGCGATTAACTCTTGAGCATGACTAAGATAATCCCCCCGTTTGGGGTCATATCTATCCATCAGCATTATCTTGAAGCGTGGTGCGGCATACTTCACAATATTTTCAACAATTAACTTTTCACTCGACCCGCTTTCGCGAGCCAGAGCTACTAAGTATAAGTAGTGCTCCGTCCAGCTGCGCTTTGGGTCTTTCTCCATCGCGAACCTTGTGGCGGCTTGATGATGCGATATGGTCGTTAGAAAACCCAAATACATCTGGTCCATTACGTGGACCAACGTCGGTCGCACCCGCCACCACCATGCCACATTCGTTCGATAGTATTCAGCAGCGGTGCCCTCCAAATGCTCGCCAAATTTATTTACCTTCAACCGTTCACTCCATTGAAAACCAGAGCTCATCTCGGCAATCTCGAGTGCCTCCATGAACAGGTAGGCCCATTGCCGGTAGCCTGCACCCAAACCGGGATACAGCTCGCGTCCCGAAAATTTATCTATACACAACTTGGGTATTTTGTACCCGGTGTACTGCACCGGTACACTTGGCTGCGCGGCGGGCACTTGGGCACCGCCTGTACCTTGCGCCGCAGCGGGCGCCCTGCGAGGTGCATCATATGTTCTCGGGCGTGGCTTTGCGCCAGCTTCCACCCCTTCGTCCCCGGCCAGATCATCCATTGTCATCTGCTGGCCGAACGGACGGTAATTCCGGAGGCTCTCTCTGAACACATCTTGGGAATGCGCACTGGTACTTCCCTTTTACGCTCAGGGGATCTGTTTTGAACTGCGGTCCTCGCTCGACCAGCATCAATCGCATCCGCATTCACTGCAACATTGCGCAAATCGCGCACCAAGTCTTGAAACTCGTCCACGGAGGGCACATCATCTCCATCAAAACCATTCATTTCAAACTTGATCAAAACACTTCAGTCACGTCCGTCAAATGCCTCCCCTTCAACAGAGGGCTTTCCACAAACTCCAAACGTAACGTAACAATATAAAAATGTATCACAGATACTCCAAAAACGACCAAGAAACTCCACTGGATTACTTGACGCAACTTGGGCTCATAACCTGTTAGAAATGCACAGAAAAGATTGCAATCACTTCACACGATCAAGACTCACCAGCTGACCAAGTTTCAGCGCGGGAGGATCAGTGGAAGGTAGCGAACTGCGTGCACGTCGCGTCAGGACCAGCAGATATTCAGTCCAGAGTCTGTTTCGTAATGCAAAATGTGAACTGATATATATTATGTATGGTTACTTAAGTCACTATTCGGTCCTAATGCAACTTAAATCTCGTAACTGCTTTCATATGAAAAAATGTATGTCTTACCTGCATCAGCCAATGGGCTTCCACTATACGGAACAGTGTAAACTCCAAAATGGGTACACACTCTTCCAACAGTGTTTGTGTGCTTCCTATAGGTATTTTTTCGTACAGTACCGACGTCGATCATCGATACTTGGAGAAGATGATCAAGGAGATCTTTACACTTCTCCAAGGCGTCTACATCGAAGAACGTGTGTTTTTAGTTGCACTCAGAAGTGGCTTAAGTGCTGTATCTTTCCGGGGGGGGGGACCAATACTTGGCCCAGCGTCTTTACTCAGACACCGCTTAGAAAGTAGAGAATCTTTATAAATTTGCTTAAAAGTCCATCTTCGGACTCGACATCACTGCCGCTATAGTCGACAGGCACTATGTCGAGATCGTCATACAAGATTCTGTCGATCTGCTTATGAGCAGATCCTGATGTGCTACATATTGTTTAGCAACATCTGCAGCAGCGGTCGCACTCTCCCTTTACTCAATAGCTGAGATGCTGCTTTTGAAGCATCTTGTACACCCAGCAGTTACCGCGAAAGATCCTACCAAGTCGTTTGCTTTTCGCAAGCTTGCTAGGGAACAGCAGTAAGCCACGACGCTCCTTTCAGCTGAAAGAGCAAAAAAAGAGAAAGGGGCGTCAACGTCACATTGTACTCCAACCACTACTTGTACTGCCACAAGGTTTCATGGATGCAGATCATGCAGAGCGTTTTTCCTTTCCGCGGCTTGTGCAATGGCAAGTACCATCGCGCATGTCTTTTTCGAATGGAACACAAGCGTGACGAGGCGGAGAGCGCTAGATAGATCCCCACCCAACTCACGTGCTTTTTAGTGGGTCATACGGGAGCAGGTGGCGTATACACTGGAAAGCGCTCGAGATTGACAGGCCGTTAGAAAATGTTCGCCTAGGTATAGCACACAATAAACACACACTAGTGTTAATTGCAAATAGCAGGACCTGTTGGGTGAAGTTCGCCACGTGGAGAGGACTTAAAACACAAAAGATAGAGTAAAAAGGAAAGTGTATTATGTAATGTTACCCAAATATGCAATTATACAAAAAAATGTATACCGAGGGGTAACCGTAAATGTAACCACCCATTTCAGCCAATGGGGTTTCATCTCCTTGAGCAGACGCAAAACACAAAAGTCCAAAAGAGTTGGACACATCGTCAACTCTATCCACATGTACCGAAATGCGATATATATTCGCGATGTATTTAGTTAGAAAGATGAATTTTCGCGCTTGGTGCCGAACATTAATTAGTCTCTCTGACGGTGAAGGTTATGTCGTAAATTGTGGGCGTTTTTTCTAGATAGGGTACCGAATGCTGCTGTTTGTAGAAAGGCAGCTAGCTATAGGGAGAAAACCTAACGCTCGACATGACCATGTCAATGAATCGCGAGTGTTTAGAGAGGTGTTTCGATACTCGATTTTAGTCAATCCTGCGCTTCATTGTCATCGGGATGAGAATGTTTTTCGACTAAGTGAGGCGTGGATATTATCCACTTGCTCGAAGCTTAGAAGATCACCAAGTACTTAGATGTTTTCAGCCGGACATGTTGTTGCGTTTCTATGAACGGGTGATTATTGCACAAGTTAGCTAGACTAGACGAACAGTTTCCAGTGTATTTTTATAACTTGATTAAAGTTCTAAAAGCGTGTTACACGTGACCTAAAGGGCTCAGTTTAGACGATTTATCGACTTCATGGCGCATCAGTGTCCCGTCTGGGAAAGAAAGCAGTAACGGATAAAAACGTTGAATATAGTCTGATCAGATGTCATCCGAGAATGTGCTATCTACTCTCTACAGTGTCGGACGTGTTGGGAAAAACAGCCGCTTTTGTGCTTAAAGTTGCGTTATACGCTTTAAAGTTTAACTTCTCACACCATGGCAACGACAGCAAGTCCATTTGCTCCACTAAATCTCTCACCTCACGAAGCGAATTACTTGAGAGATTTCGCACACGTCTTGCTGCAACATCAAGTTGAAGCGTATGATCAATATCTGCATGAAGATCACGAAGTTTTGGATAAATTCACGTGGAAACACACTCACGCGCGTGATAATATCCGAATATATTCAAAAGTTCACAACAAGAGCGTATTCGAACAATCGAGCTGTAGGAATTGCCAAGAGCCTCTAGAGTTAGCCAATTTGCCGGAACTCTTAATACTTGGGCACCTGAAGGGCTCCTTGGATGATGTGATGTTCGGTCTTATGACTCCAACGATCGCGTCGATGCGATTAAAGTGCGTTTACACCAAAGAGCAGTTGAGGCACGGCGTGGTGTTAGCCACCCTTGATCAGCCATCGGATACGGATCCTTTTCGATCCCTTAACATCAAGTGGGTGGAAAATATCCAACCTATCTACATCCGCTGGCTTGTGAGCACACGAGATTTTGTGTATATGGATGCCACGGGGTTTACGAAACTCGCTGATGGCGAAATTGTTGGATATCATCTTCTCCACTCTGTCCATTTTCCACAAACCCCGAAAGTTGGTAACAATATTCGAGGCACGATCTCATATTGTGGACTCTATCGACAACGTTCCGATTCTACGGTAGATTTGTATACTCGCGTCTCGTTGAATACGGGAGGACGCGTGCTACAAGCTTATGCGATTAAATATGTGTTCGCAGCACTCACGTCCGCGAGATATTTTATCCGGTGTGCCCATTTCAAGAAACTCGGGTGGTTGTTACAAACACACGAGACAGACTCGCTCAAAGGAGAAGCCAAGTGCATTGGTTGTGGCAAAAGTCCGGGCATTTTTGCCACGAACATTGGCTCGTGTTCTCTTTGCCATAGCGCATTATGCTCGACATGTAGATTAAACATCGAGTTGGGATTCATTTTACCTACAGGATACCTATTCAAGCGGAAACTCTGGTTTTGTACATTCTGTATCGATAAAGGTGCACGGACCAATCCACGACTTGTGGCGATAGATGAATATATAAATGCAAAGTTTACTCGATGGAGCAGTGGCCCGACCCACTAAAGCTCTCCGTCTCGTGCTGATCTTAGCGATGATCTCGGATATCCAAGACGTTTGGCAATCTCATGTAAAAATTTGTAGTAGGATGTTTTCCTAGTGAAGTAACAGTATAGACATAATGAGCAGAGCCGCTCGCTCTCCTTTAGACAATTTTAATTGGCTTAAAAGTCTAGGAGATTAATTCTCCACCCAATTACAATTGTCGAAAAGGAGCCAATCTCGTAGCAATTTGTACAATAAAGACGTTTTTTCTAACAATGTTAGTTCCCTCCCAACCGAACTATCGTCTCTATCATTTCTTCATCCGAGGAAGAGGCGGTGGACAACATGCTACCAGTGCGGCAGACGCGAAATGTCGTCAACGTCTCATCTCTCGCAACTTGCAACGCACACACGCCCAGTGCTTCCTTGATGCAAACGGGACAGAACGTGACCTTTCGTTTTATATACTGGAAATCCAATTCCATAAACGTGAGAAGCTTTTGCACGCGACACGAGCGGCAGACGGGATGGAAGCAGAGTTTACACAATCGACGAACGGTACTTAACCGCTTCACTCGACTCTGTCGCAACGGCAAAGCACAGTTTACACACTTGTCGTCATTGCATTTAATGCTCAGTTGCATCCTTAGTTTATTGCGATGTTGCATGATCCACGTGAGTTTCTTCATTTCGCCACAGTGAGCATAGTCCGTGCTCGTGAGAAGCACGGACGCAATCGAATGTACCAGCAACGACTTTAACACTGGACCGCGAGGATCACAGGCGCCAAGTGCATACATTTCCACGGCCAACTCGCGCTCTTGCCGGAAAAAGGCACAGAGATGAAAATTGCCACGCACCAGACCTGGCAAATGGGGGGCGTGGGGCAACTTGACCGAGTGTTGAACGTGGAACCCAAGTTGTTCACCATCTTGCAGATACAAAATGCCCGTGGCATCCACGTAGACAAAATCTCGATTTTTGACGAGAGATGTTGAGTGGAGAGGTAAATCCAGTCGGACCCACTTAAGCACTAAGGACTGGAAGGGATCGTCCGGGCTTGGGCTGATGAGTGTCGATAAAACGGAAGCACTGTGCATGTCGTGTAGATACGATGAGTTGAGACGCATGACTTCTAACGTCGGACTCATGACTCCATACATGACGTCCTCGAATTTACCCGAAATGGCGCCTTCGCATAAAAGAACTGATAGGTTCACGACGTTGTCTTCCTCCTTTTTCCCAGAAAGACGTTCGTGCTTGAACTCTCGCTCGGAATACACACGGATATTCTCCTTCGTCTTGAAAAGTTTCCATCGATTCCTATCCACGGAAGAGTGACAATATTCTCGAAAACCGGGCAAATGTTCCTCGATTAAAGTTGACACAAGGGCTTGAAGTTCAGCTTGATCCGCGATTGAAAGCTCAAAACTTGGAAACACATGTGGAACAAAGCGATCCTTTGTCATTATTCGCTTGAGCTCGACAGATCAAAAGTGAGAGTGGATCAGACGATGGTGTACCCGCTGCATGATTGGCTGGAATGGGGAGCTAAAACTTAGAAATGGACTATCCAGCCCTGTGGACGGTACATGCTTCGGTACCAATCCAGTTAAACCGAAAGCCAATTTGCTAGTACATGAATAAAACCATCACCTCAGTTTTATTTGTTTTATGAGAGAGCCTCAATTAAGTTGCCATACTTTTACTTTGCACTACGTTTGCCACTGTCGTCACATGGCGCGTGCCGTTCACTAATGACTTGCGGGGTCCAAATAGTCAATTTAAAAGAATTGGGCAGTAGAAAAGTCAGACAAGTGAACCATCTAGCAACAATATTGAGTCAGTTTACAATTAGCATTTTTTCCGCGACTATGAAAGGACAGAAGTGACCATTTTAGTGACGTATGTATATTAATTACCGTCTTTTTCACAACTGGAGCAAGTATCGATACGTACGCCTATGTAGCTCTGGCAGAAAGAACGTTGCAGGGAACGCAGTCGTGCCTATTGTCGTCACTTTAACAAGTGATCGTCGTTGATCTTGTGCAGCAAAACTGGTGGGAAGAGCAAAGTGCAATTCTGGCGTTGCTGTGAGCAACGTCTGTATGTTTTCCATCCATTTGATTAACTTGCAATATACCAGTGACGTCAGTCCGTCGAATTCCGTTGGACATGTATTTTTTATCTCGTAACCTAGTGAGAGTACGATAGTGGCACCCTATCCACCCCGAAAAAGAGAGAATCATTACAGTATGCATTTGAAATTACCGGTGCGCTCCAATAGAAATAGAGCTAGGAAGTAGAAGACCGAAAGCCTGGAGCGAAGCATGAAAAGACCAAAACGATACGTGCGGAAGCTTTGCAAGCACGGGTCGAATAGACGATGCCAGCACAGGCATGGATAAAGAGATCCGTGAGACGCTGCCACCACAGCCTATGAACAGCATCCAAAGAAAAAGGACTGGGATCTCGCCAGGAGCATGTCCAGCCACGGAACGAGACACCACTACCGGGTCGTTTGGCAAATTTCATATATTGTTTCATGTGCCTCATCGGATGTCTGTCCTTCTCGCAGTGACGTCAACATGGAATTGAGACGGTGCGGTGATCCTCTTTCATCATCCGACACCTCCCTTCCTTCATTGTTTACTGGAAGCTTAGGTTTGCCTCAACTGGTGTGAGTGGATCCCCACAATGATCGGATGTTCCACTTACGACGGGGATCGAATCAGCTCCACAGTGTGCTGAGCCAAGCACTGCAATTAGGACGGAGAGACCTGGAATCGATCTGGACAATATCATAAAAGGTGTGAATTTAAAGTTTCCTAATAATAATAATAATAATAATAATAATAATAATAATAATAATAATA
>CM047590.1:3811894-3847290 GCA_026184515.1 Peronosclerospora sorghi
ATAATAATAATAATAATAATAATAATAATAATAATAATAATAATAATCGATGCACATGAGCATGACACCCGTCCGCCACGTGGTCAGCGGACGGGTAAGTTCGCTGGCCTACGACATGAGCCCGTAAAGCCAAAAAAAGAATAAGATCTCTAAGAGAAGTAAGAACATACATTCAAATATCACTAAACACTAATTAGCCGAATCACCTATTGGGTGATCATGGATCTGCCTCCAGTCACTTCAGTACCTTCCCAACGATGAAACTTTATTTCGCTCTCGCAATGTTGTTGTGTATGCGTGCGACATCAACCTCAGGGATCGTGGAACACGACCGCCCAATGCTATACGTGGCTCAGAGTGACCATCATTCGCTCGACACTTGAGGCTCACGTAGAACCTCGCAACTGGAAGCCGTTCGTAAGAAGCTTTTTTTTCTCTTCAAGCTGGTGAAAATATTCATAGTACCGGTTTCTATTATATGCCGGGTATGATTGATATTTTCATTAGTAGCAATATTCCTATCGTACTTATTAGTAAAGTCTCTCTGTACTCTGAGTACATCTGTTTGGGCACTAATAAGTGGTGTAGAGTACACCACAGATGAAGATGGTTGCTATAACTTCAACATCTTAGGCATATTACATGTTCGGTTAGCTAATCACTTCTCAATACGCGTTCCATTGATTAAGCCCCTGGTTTGGTTAACTTTTTCTACTATCTGCGAACAGTCTACGGGTGTCACTTTCACGGTCAACGGTTTTTTGGTTGCTCTAATATTGACGTAAGACGATTTCAGTACATTGGAGCTATTACTATGCATCTACGACACAAAGTATCTCACTATCTACGCAAGGATGGACGCTGAATCATTTCAACACAAGCACGCAGTAATCTTTCGTAGGACAATGCCAAGATGGCGACGAGATATGAAGAGGAAGGTCTTCCTCATGATGAAAAAAATAAGGCACGGGGACTCCGTTGAGACGATTTCAACCTGATCCAACGACGATGTTTTCTTTACTAGTTCCAGCATTCCAGCCTCACGTATGCCCGAGTGCTGGGACAACTTGGTGGCTCATAACAATGAAAACGCGGCATCGGTAGTCAAGACATTATATGCCGGAATGGTGGATAGGAAGATTGAGACGATAAATTTAGCTTATAATGCTGAGCATGACTTATGGTGTCGTGGATCGTGAGCGGGTGGTCCGTTCGTCAAGTTTATACAGAGCTCAAGTTAAACGAGATCCCAAACGACACGAAGCTCTATGCGAATCCCGTCTTCATCACGTGGATAAGGTATGCAATGCAAGATGCGATGCAATTCTCGCTCATGGCTTCAGAATATAGCTGGAGTGCTCTGTTCTGAGACAAACTCAAACACTTTCCGCGCTGTGCTCCGTCTGTTGCGGTTGCAAGACTTGGGCGACCTCGGTAAGTTAATGATGGGCTTATCTTCTCTTCGCCCTTGGTGGTGCCATATCATGCACGCAAAGATCTAGCGTCAATCGATAGAAGCACGCTACATGTTTCTAAAGGTAGTAATAAACGACGTGGCACCTTTTCGCCCACTTCTTTGGTTACCAACGTATCGTGTGGCTCGCAAGAGAGGGTAACGAAATAAATAAGCAAAAAAGGGTCCTAATATCACCGTGGCCACGACCGTCATTGGTCACACACTTGTTGCTTGGCCCATCAATCAGTTGCGTTGCGCGAACGAAAGTCTTCGAGGAGTCGCTCACTTATACTGCGACCTGTTAATCCAGAGGTTGCTTTGAAAATGTCAACAAGACGTCAACGTAGACCCAACTGATATGTAGTCCCGGTGACTCAACTTGATGAGCCTTTTTCACGTTCTCGAGCTTTGTTTCCAAATGTTCGAGCAGATCATGCGAACTCACAGGAAGAAGTCCTGCAACCAACTACCTGACTGAGTAAATTCCATTTGAACCTAGAAAGCCTCAATCCTTGATCAACATTCTCCATCCGACATGGACCTAAACTCTCCTACGTAGCACTCACTAAATATTCAGATGAACTCTAATGTGATCACGTCGGGAGAAATGGGTCCATACTTTGCTGTATGACAGAGACGCTCTCCACCGACGAAGACTCTGGTGTTCACCAGCGCCGAAAGTAGGATGGCAAAGATTTCTGATGAATTACTGTTAGCAAATCGCTGAGTACGGGGGAGGGGGTGGGATTGTTATTCAAGTGCGGAGTCAATGGATGGAATCATAAGTAGTCAAGGGATTCTGTACGGCCAGGCCAGCCCCTCGTTGGCACGTTCCGCCTTGGGCTAAATCTATTCGTGGACTTGATGCACGTAGAGATGCGGACCCAGAGGATATGGAGCAGTACTTTTGCACGCACCAGTTCAGAACGAACAAGCGACAGAAACTCGAGAAGAGAAGGAATAAATCGTTATCAAGAATGAAAAAGAAGTGGCTCAATATTATCATCTTTCGAAGATCGCTCTCCGTCTGAACGAAGGATTTTTGGCCATCCGGAACAAAACTAAATATGTCTTTCGCTGCTTACTATTGATGCCGGTTAGTGCATTGTACTGCTCGGATAAATTGGATGGCAAAAATGCATTCGAGCGTCATCGTGTGCTGCACGGCCAAGAATGACACCATTGGCCAGCTGCTTGCTTGCTTTGTGCCATTGTAGAAGTAATTTTAGCGGTAAAGTTACTTCTCCAGTCCCATCTTCAATCTGTAGGCTTTTTTGCGTTTGGATTCGATGTAGGCATGCGATCTCCTCCACGATTTCGAAGTCGATTTCGTTGTGTGTGTAGCGTACAAGGCTTTTCCACGATTGGAGATCGCACGGTCTCGCAATGTATTATTGCGTACTGTGACTTTTCAGACACTATTTCAGCAAGCGGTTGGCAGGGAGGGTGGGGATACCCTCGCTTAAGAGATACTGGCTCAGTAGTCAGCGGGTAGCACCTTCTCCACCAGCTGAAAGCCTGGTAATATGCTGTTCTTCATCGAGTTCTGATCAGACTTTCCAAGTAGTCACGGAAGACTACAAGCACTCGATGTAAGACTTCGATATATCAAAAAGAGGAGAGATCTCGATGCAAAAAGAAAAAGGTCGTCGCGGAAAACGCTCATGAGATAATACTTGCTGGTATTCGCGGTTGTGGACTTTCTCTATAAAAACGTCGCCTAGTTTTCGATTTGTATGATCTCACCTGAGCCTTCTGATGGTTACTTCCTCGGTGGTGATCATAATCAACATGGACTGGATCATGGCGCTGCATGTAATTGGATTAAAAACGGCGCGGTGCCAAATTTGGCCCGGACCATCTCAAGATGTCGTCGTACAGTCGTTTGTCATCATAATGCATTCATCATTTGTGTGTCATTCGTGAGATCGTAGGAATCGCATTGGTTCGTGGTGCAGTTGATCGTCCACGTAAACAAACGGTGGTACGACATCGGTCGTTCGATGCACGCGTAAAGTCAATTGAGCACAAGCAACTAACTATACTATAGACAACTTCTCCAAAAAAAGGCGTCATAGAATGTTTGGTCCTTGCTGGAAGTTGACACGAGTTGGGGGCACGTGTAACTTTCCGTAATGGTAGTTCAGACCGTTAGCGCCTGACTACCGTTGGGATGGATGTTTCTTATAAAGAAGCGCGCCCTACCTGATCAGAGTTGGGGCGCACGAGGGCAGAATGTAATGCGACTTAATGGGTAAAAGATATACTGAATATAAAATAGAATAGTACCTAAGAACCTAACCTAAAACTTAATAATAGATAAAATCCTAAAGTACCAACAAATCTACGTACAGTATAACGAGATGCGATAATAACAGTTCGAACGTAACTTGACGAATACAGTAGTACATGTACCTCTCCAATTAAGAGGCACTGAAGTGTTTGTTCTCCTTCCTGTTCTACACATAGTCTTGTGACCCGGGTTGACCAAAACCCAAGCTAACCCAAGTCGGTTGAGCCAAGTCAGGTTGGGTTGGCATGGCTATGACCCGGGTTAGGCGAAGTCTGCTGACACAAAGGCTGAAAAGTGATTCGCGTTCGTCGTGATGAGAGCAATCCATTTCTGCTGTCAAAATGAGTTCAACTTTATCGAATACGAAGATAGGCGGCTCAGAAGAATCAAATAATCCTAACAAAATCTATGGATTACTTGTTCACCCACCAAACAATGACGACGGATAGGACGAAAAGCAGCGAAGCCAGGCAGGAATATAGCAGAAGCCCAGTTGTAGCCGGTGCGTACACGCACGTTGAGGCTAGCGCACAGAAGAAGACTTTCCTTTATGCGGCGTTCGCCGCTACTTAGCCGATACGCTCTTATAAAAGGGCTTAGTAAGATAGAACTCTCTTACTCGGGTCCAAGATTCCACTTTGGTTTACCAGTTAGCACAAGCTAACGCCTTAACACAAGGCTACCTTAATAAGGGGGTAGCTAAGGGAAGAGTTCCCCTTACGCTACTACACTCACTGCGCGCGCGACCGGTCGAGGTCGTTCGTCCTGCAGTATTTTGAGTGGAATGTAAACTGAATGTATATTTAATATGTAATTAGCCTAAATTAATTTAAGCTAATGTAAACTATATGTAATACTAAGTAGAACTTACTAAATTCGTAACTAGCTAAAATGTAGTGTACACCACCTGTGTACTAACACGTGGCTGGCTGCCACGACTCCACCAAGGCCTCCTGACCTGATTGGTTAAAATAACCAAAAGGTCCAAACCTTTCGGAACGGTCAATGCTGACCCCAACCGTAGTGTACTTCCGTACACCACATACATAATGTAACCAGAATGTAACCCTGTTACATCCTCCCCCATCAAGACTATTGCTTACGCAATAAATCAATTTTAGTTGGAGAACTCCAACTACCAGAACCTCTGGCTAACCATGAGCACCATTAGTGGTGCTCTGGATTCTCCTCAAGAAGAGGAGGTAGACTATTCCGAGAACTCGGAGGTGGATGCCCTTGGGGATATCTCCCCAAATGCTGACCGCTCCGACAACGCCGAACGGCGATGTCGGTAGCCTAATCCGTTCCCCACACGTGGGGAAAATGCACTAACTAGTGCGCCACCCCTTCCGATGTCGGATGATACATCCGGATCGCCGAAGGCGATCATCACCAGTAAGCTGGACGCAGCTCAAGAAACCCAACTTGCCGCACAGGCACGAAGGGCTGCGTTACGCGCCCCCAAACACCCGCCACGGGCGTCATAGAATTTTGAAGGTCCTCTTGACCTTCCAAAGTGGGCTAGGAGTATGGTAAGGAATGGTTTAGCATTCTATACCCCTGTCCCTGCGGCTGAACAGCCGTATCAATACGAACGCCGGGAGAAACTCCGGCAACAACTGCTCACGCAAAAGCAGTTCACTAGCGTCTCATACCGAGAGCGCCTCGACAGGCAGGCACAGGGTGCCCTTGTTGAGAACCTCCGCGAGGTTCCTATCATTCTCTCTCCGGGAGAAAATGCCGAAGATGCAGAAAAGAAATTCCGCGCTTGGGCGTAAAGGGAGAATCTCCTTCTCAGCTTCAATGATCTGCACAACAGCTATTCCCGCCGTGACGCTTGGATGGAGAGGTCGTTGCGCATGGCATTAGCCAGAGCTAAAGCGATGGGGCTATTACGTGCCCCTTATCGCACGCGCTACGCCAGCGCCTCTGCCCCCACCGCGGTGCCAGAGGACAGTGTGAGCGCCACATCTTCCTCCGGCGAACTCCCAACTACTGGGAGTGAAGGGGCTTCTCCCGCCCCTTTGGTCGTCGACTCGCAGCGTTATTATCCCGCTCGAAAGCGTCAACGACGTCTCGGCAATATTTCCGTAGGGGAGTCTCGGACTCCCACGAACTCTGTGAGTGTGGATAACCCTTCCACTTCACCATATACTGGGTTTGACCCCGATGATGGCGTCGCGCCATCAGACGCTCCACATGATAATGTGGAGTACCCTCCGTGTAACAGGACTGATCCTGTTACAGGCTTACACTGTAATTGCGAGGAAGCGCGCAATACAATTAGGGCAGGATTAGTTGATAACAAGTAATCCTACACTAAAAAGTAAATATAAATATTTACTTGAGTCTAAGAAGGCAAAATTAAGAGGGTTTATTTAATGGTTGGTTTAAAGGCTAATATTATAGTAACTGCCTAATTAATATAATAATATCAAGTATTCAACTAACTGTACTATTTTTAACCTGCAAGATTCGGTATTTATACCGAATCGACTTTTCCTTCGTAGATTAGAATAACTTATAATCTCTTATTTAAATTTCAGACAACGCGTCTGAAATTAAACTGTGATATTCTAACTTGAATATCAATTATGTAATGGCACCCCATTACATCACCCCCCACTTAAGGTGGTTGGCCAATAATAATTCTTATTTTGGTCAATCATGGGTGGCACTTGGTCGGAATTTCTCATTCACCAACTGATTGACCATCGACTCGATGGTCAAGTCACGCGGCGGCGCTCTAAAGAGCGCTGCTGAAAACAATGAAGGAGCTTCTTCCTCCGAACTAGGTGCTGAGGTGTTGAGTGACAACGGTGACGCTGCATTAGCAGCGTCAACTACGCAAAGGTCGGAAGACGTACCGTCTTCGACCACAGATGCTTCTAAGGCGGAATCTGTCAAGAAACAGGGAGATGTTGCTAATGCAACATCTCGCACGATGGCAACTTCCGAATGGCGTGTTGCCAAGAGGGCCATGTTCGGGAGTTCTGACTCCGAACAAAGTGATGGGGATACAGCTGTCCCCACTAAAGGATCTAGCGAGTCGAAACTCGCTAGGTGCTCATCGCCTAACAGCGATGACGACTCTGGTGTCGCTGTCTGCTATGACAGCGACAATGATTATCACAGGTGGTTGCGGGAACGCAGATCCCCACCTGGACCAAGTACTTCTCCACGTCGGGGTGATTTAACCCTGGCGCGTGGTGTTGAAGCAGGCGGTGCTCCGCCTGCTAAAAGAGCTCGAACAGAAGCGGCGCCTGCCGCTTCTAAAGCGTATCATTGTACGAAACCACATGTTCCGTACAAAGTGGAGTTTTGGACCTCTGGCTGGGCTATTGCCCCCAACAGTGGCGGTCACCGTAAACGGGACTGCCAATATGCGTTGTTCGATATCAACGTGCTGGATGACTGCGAATACATCCAGTCACGTCGATTCGATCGAAGTACAGACGATAGACGTCTGTACTTTATTGACCTCTTTTTCCAGGTTCGATATTATTCGAGCCGGAAAGGGTCAAGGAGGAACAGGGACGATAAAGACGCCCTGACTCAGAGTTGGAATGATATTGTTGACAACTACAACAAAAGCCCAGATGATTACGTGAATAAAGTTCACGTAATGCGCGAGCGTTTTTTAAAGCACTCACGAACAGGCAAAATGGAATACATCCATTTTTCTTGCATCAAAGAAGGGTTAAACTGTGGTGTCCCTTCTCACCTCGTTTGCCCGCGGTGTACGCAGGGCGCTCCTTGTCTGTCAGAGGAGGAGTTGCGGGGGTACGGTGGTTTTTCCGTACCCGCCGAAATTCAGGGTTTAATTGATACCCTGAATGCATCAACACCTACTGTTGATGCTACTTTGCATTATGAGTTTGAGACTTCTTCTCAAACTCAGTCAAAAGGTCTGGGGCGTCGGCCCTCAGAACCTCAATCGTCTCCCAAGAGTCAAACTCCTGGGGATATCCCAGCCAGCGTACCAAGTACTCGGTACGCTGCCCCTTCTTTGAAGGCACCGAGCGCTTCGAGATCAAGCGCTCGAGGATATATCACTTATTCCCCTGATTATCAATCAGGGGCGGCGGAGGTTAAGAATTCCCTCGCCGTCGTTGTTGCGGAGCATGGTTCTTTGCTCCGCAAGCTCGAGGAGGGTTATTCCTCCTTGAGCAGCGATATGTCTCACTCTGTGAAGACATATCGGTCTCTTCGCGAGGATGTCCGCGACATCCTCGGGGCGCACACTGCCCTCTAGCAGAATAATGATCTTCTGTACATTGAGCTTTCCCGCTATAAGGGAGAGCTCGATCGGCGCACGGCTGATCTTGAGCAGTCGAAGGCGGAGGTAACGACTCTCCGCTCTGCTCACCAACGGCTCGAAGCCGATTACAAGTCTCTCTTGGGAGACTTGGAGAAGCACGGTATCTTCCGTGGTTCTGCGTCTCGTCGTAAGACGAAGACGAGTGATACGGCATGAGCCGCCCAACATATAATGTTGGTTGAAGCCGCATTGCTGTGGGAATGTCTAAGGTATAGGCATTCCCCCGAATCTCTTGGACCTTGAAAGGTCCAATGTACTTAGGAAGCAACTTCCGTGTAGGGAAGTTGCTTATTGCATGTGTAGGCAAATTGGTAGTACTTAATAATACCAATTCACCTTTAAGAAAGGAGTTCTTGTTGTTCCTTCCTTGTTTGTCTGCATTTTGCTTCTGCTTATCAAAAGCAGAGGCAAGTGCATCTTTTATATAGCGTATTACAGCGCCAAGCTGTAATACGAATTCATCTACTGCTTTATCAGCAGTAGGTGCATTGTCCTCGTTGTCTGCAGCCATTGCTGCAGACACATATTTATCGTATGCAGCTTCAGTTTCAATTGAAGCTGCTTCCGCTTCTACTTTACTTTCAGTAGAAGGGCCATCGTTTTGTTCACAAGTTGCAGTCGCAACTTGCGCATTGACTCGCTCAAAATTTGAGCGGGTCCCTCCCCCACTTAGATTTGGCGTACCGCCAAGTAAAGCTGGGGTTCGTGGATGCCTTAAGGCATTCACGTAGAACGGTGTATGCTTAGTTGAAGCATGCACCGAATTGTTTACCGCGAATTCAGTGAGTGGCAGATAGTCACTCCACTGTTCAAAGGCATGTGCGTATGATCGCAACATGTCTCCGAGAACGCGGTTAACCCGTTCCGTCTGCCCATCCGTTTCCGGATGGTCCGCAGTTGACATCTTCAACTGGGTTCCCAACAATGAGAATGTTTCTTGCCATAAACGTCCTGTAAATCTCGGATCTCGATCCGAGACAATGTCTTCCGGCATTCCGTGCAAACGGAATACCGTATCAACGAATATCCGCGCTGTTTGAGCGGCGGTTACGTTCACTGATACTGCAGTAAGATGTACCATCTTACTGAAACGGTCTACAAAGACCACTATTCCAGTCTTCCGACTATTGTCGGGTGGAAGACCGAATACGAAGTCCATTGAAATGGACTTCCAACACTCTTTCAGAACCGGCAGAGATTGCAGCGGAGCCTGTGCAGACTGCGCAGGCTTAACGCGCTGGCAAATCTCGCAAGCGCGTACGTATTTCCGTACCCACTTGTACTGGTTTCGCCAGTAAAAGTCACGTGCGAGAGAAGCGTATGTCTTCTCTCGACCTTGATGCCCCGAAATCGGTGCATCATGATACTCAAACATAATTTGATATTTGAGATCATCGTCGTTTGGAACGACGATGCGACTTTCATCTTTTTGGTCTGTGCTGTAAAGCAGCAGACCATCGTGCAGTCGATATCGATGCACGCAAGCGCGGGGGAACTCTGGGAGTTCGTCGCGCTTCTCATTTGATTGATTACTTAAGTAATCAATCAACAGACGTGTATCCTCGTCTGTTTTCTACGCCTCGCGTACTTGTCGTATAATTGACGACGACAAAGCAGTGCAACGGATCGCGTTTGCACTGGCACCTTCGGTTACGGACGGTTTCGTCTCGTAATCGGGCCTTCGTGATAGCGCATCCGCTATCATGTTCAACTTTCCGGGTTTGTATTCAACCGTAAAGTTGTACTCAGCAAAGAATGACAGCCATAGAGCCATTTTTTTTAGAAATGTGTGGTGAATTCACGGCCGTGCGTAGCGACGCATGGTCCGTGTAAACCACAAACGGTCTATCTCCCAAGAGATAGATCCGAAACTTGGCCAGTGCGTACTTCTTGGCAAGGAGTTCTTTGTCATTCACTGGATAGTTGCGCTCGGATGGGCGCAACTGACGCGATTGATAGCAGATTACGCGATCACGATCATCGTGATCACGCTGCATCAAAGCACAGCTGATAGCGAAATCGCTGGCGTCGCAAACGATGTGGAACGGACGCTCGTTATCGGCTATAGCCAAGACAGGCGCTTCAGTCAAGCTTTGATTGACTGCATCAAAAGCATATTGGCATTGGGTATCCCAATGCCATTCGACATCTTTCTTAAGTAATTGAGAAAGAGGTCGTATTAACCCAGCATAGTTGCACGAATACTCGTGCAAATATGTTGCCAACCCAAGGAACTTTCGAAGTTCCTTAACGTTGTTTGGCGTATGCCATTCAACGATCACCCTGATCTTTTCTGGATCAGGACGCACCCCGTGCTTGCCCACAAAGCATCCAAGAACGGGTATCTCAGGTGCACCAAAGGTGCACTTCTTTAGATTTGCATAGAGCTTATGCGTAAGCATAAGCTCTAACACTCGACGTAGATGTTCCCTATGGACATTTACATCGCTTTTATCGTGTTCACCCTTACTATGGATGAACACGTCATCGAAATAACTCGGTGCGAATTCTCGCACCGGGCGTAATAGATGCGTTACGCATCTGTTAAACGTAGCAGGGGCATTTCGAAGCCCTTGCGGCATAACAAGCCACTCCCAAAGCATGCCGCTTGGGGTTCTTACCGCCGTGAGAGGGATATCCTTCTCACGCATTAGGATTTGAAAAAATCAATTTCTTAGATCGAGAGCACTAAAGATGGTGCTCCCGCACATGCCATCAATGATGACATCTTTTCGCGGTATCGGCGTCTGCGCCGGTACCGTCGCTGCGTTCAGCTTGTTGTAAGCGTGAACGATTCTCCACCCACCTGTGGACTTTTTCACACAAAAGGTGGGGGTAGAGTGCGGTGAGATAGACTCCCGCACTTGGCCTGCTTTACGACGAGCTTCGAAAAACTCGTCGATCGCTTTTACTTGATCACGCGGCAACGGCCATTGCCGCGTAGCACAATACTTCGAGCCCGGCACGAGGTCAATCTCATGACGAGTTCCCTTATTCTTAGGGAGCTCGCTAGGTACTTCTTCTGGGAATACGTCAGCGTATTCCCGAAGTACCTCATAAAATGGGGAGTTCGCTTTAAGCTACTCCCAGCTCTGCGCTTCAAAGCGCTGAACTCTAGTTTGATCATTGGGAACCTCTTTCCCAATGTTTTCCACTTGTAATGTGGATATTTGTTCACGAATATCCACTACATCATCTGTTGCTACGATAATACAGATCTGTTCGATCTGACCATCGTGCAAGTTTTTCACAAACTTCTTTCAGGTTAGCACTGGAAGAGCCATCACCTCCGAACCTTCTTTCGGAGGGCGTTCCATCAACAGAGACTGGGTAGCTAATCCGGTCTCCGTTTGCGTCAAGACGTTGATCGTCTCGACGGAACTGCCCATGCAATCGGACGCACTCGTCTGATTGACTGCTACACGGTGATTACGATTCACCGTGTGCGAATACTCATCCTCATGGTGGCCACTGCCTACCATGGAGTTTTGGCGATCAGATGTGCTCGTCTGATCGGCCGCCTTTTCTGCGACACGGTGGTCTTTATCACCCGTGTGCATGGCTAACGCAACGTGGTGGGCACTGGCCACCACGGAGTTGTGCTCACGATTGCACTTGATCGTGAGTTCACTTTCATCAACACGGAATTCTTTGATCGTGTTGGAACCTTCGGTCGAACAGTGGGTGTTTCCCACTGTGGATACTATTTCATTCTCACGGTGGGTGTTTCCCACCGTGGATATCACTTCATTCTCACGGTGGTCTTTATCACCCGTGGAATGTTTCTCTCCAACACGCAACGACTCTTCTGTTTCGTGTGGTAGTCCCTCTGGACTCTCACCAGCGGAGGTACCTTCCGCTGATCGTGTCAGAACAGACCTGGTGGTGCCATCGCTATCCACCAGACTGTCTGACGCTGCGGTTGTATCTTCTGATACAGCCGGATTACACACAGGGTGATCAGATCCTGTGGGTCCGCCGCAGTCGATAGACAGGTTAACCCAGTCGATCGAAGGTCTAAACTTGGACATCCATGGGATTCCAAGTATCACATCGAATTTGTCATCTAAATCGAGGACGATGAATTCATCCTCGAATGGCAGTTCATTCAACTAGAAGCGTGTTTTAATCACACGCTTTGGAATAGTCACGGTTGCACCTGTTGCTAACCGGATGACAACATACTTCGTGGGGTTTCTACCTCCACGAAGCTCAACAGCGTTAGACTCTGAGTTCTAACGAAATTGTTTGACGCTCCTGTGTCAAACAAAGCTCGCATGGGGACATCGCTCCTGTGCGGCTTAACCTCCAGGGTGATAAGAGGCTTACCATCACCCTGCACCTTTTGACAGGACATAGTCCCGTCTGGGGCTATTACTCTCACATGCCCTATGTCGGCATGTGGGATAACATTCCCAGTAGGGCGCCCCGCACCTACTGGTGTTCTACGTTTTTTGCACCAACAGAGTGATGTCCTTGTTGGTGTCGCCGTGCAGCGGACGGTTCCGTCCGCTGACAGCGTGGCACCGGACGCGGTGCCATACTCTCATAGGCAAAATGCCCCATTTTCGCGCATCTATTCCAGCGAATATTCTTCTTAAATTTCGGTTGCTTCTTGTTCGAAGCAACCGCAACTGATACTTCCATCGGCTATGGACCTCCTCCGCTCATGCTCTGGCGCGGGTGGCTGTTTCTTGAGACAAAGTGTGAGCTTTGTCTGCCCAACTGCTGCTTGTTGACATGCTGTTGCGGCATGTCAAAAGCGAAGGGCTGTTGAGCCCTTCGGATCTACCCAGCATGCGATGACGCTGATCGCATGCTGAACTCCTCACGGATGCTCATATCAATGGCATCCCTTAGAGTCTTTGGCGGCTGCCGGTAAAGACTCTGTTTGACGGGACCATCATTGAGTCCCTTCATGAAGCCAGTGACCTGCATAGCAGGGGGCACCGGCTTCATACACAATATTTGACAGCAAAGATTGCGTCTTCTGAGCGTAAGCTTGAAGGTCAAGCTTACCTTGCCGGATTTCCATGAACTCCTGCCGACTACTTAGCTCCATTTCTGGAGCTTCGAAGTTGGGCTTTAGCTCAGCTTTTAATTCCTTATAAGTAAGGAACGCTGAGTAATCAGTGGCTCTGCGACTCATCGCCCATGCCCTGGCTCTGCCGCCTAGACATGTTGTGGCGAAGTACGCCTGTTGACGTTCGTCCACAATATTTTGCGCAGAGATGGCATCTTCCACCTCTGCGAACCATCTACGAAGGGGCTCTCCCCCTTCGCCGGTAAAGGGCGGTACTCGCGCCTTTACTACTTCAACGTTATGCGTTGCAGGTGCAGTTGCGGTCCGCGCTGCCTCTGGAGCGGGCCGTTCTGACTTTTCTAGGTGGTTTAGCCTAAAGCGGTTCACCACCTGTACCACTTCCTCCGGAGACTTGCTCTTGAGGAAGGTAATGATGTCGGTCCCCATAGGCCGAACCATTTCTACCGTCGCGTCCTGTGATCGACACAGCCGTCACATCTATGATGTCCACGAGGGACTCCTCAATGAGTGGGATGCCACTGAACGCTTCGAGAGGCGGCTTGCCTCTCTAGAGACGACCATTACGCAACTTCGTGGTCGCATTTTAGCCCTGTCGGGCTTCCTCTGCCCTGCCGTGTCTTACGGCTCTTATGGATATTCGCCTTACCAACCCCCTCCGAGAGGGGCCCGCCTCCGGGTACTGGTATGGTTTAAGCATACCCACATAAAAGGTTGGATGCGTACGCATCACCTTCGGGATGTCCAAGGTATACGACAATCCCTTTCGGGCTAGTACCTTAAAAGGCCCTACAAACCTGGGGCGCAGTTTATTCCGCAACACGTTGGAAACTTCATGTGTAGGAAGATTTTTAGCGTTTAATAAAACACTTTGTCCTACTTTGTACACCTTTTTGTTACGCCACCCCTTGCGGTCAGCCTGCTCCTTCTGCTTGTCTTGGATTTCAGCCATGGCATCGCAGACGTGTCGTAAGACACAAAGGCGCATCGATAAGAACTTATCGATGTGTTTTCGCACAGATACAGGGCTGACATCAGGGAATCCTCCCCACTCAAGCCCTGTGCCACACACAAGTGGCGTCAACGGAACCCTCGGATTCACTAATCCGTTCACGTAAAACGGGGTAAACCCCGTAAATGCATGGACAGAATTTTTAATATAAAATTCGGCCATAGGAAGCATCTCACTCCAACGCTTTGGAGAATCCGGACATAAACTCCGGAGAATATCCTCAACAACGCGATTAACGCGTTCCATTTTACCGTCCGTCTGCGGATGATCCGCAGTGGACATGAGGAGCTTGGTGCCCAGTACCTTAAAAAACGCTCCCCAGAATTGTCCCGTAAAACGGGGATCCCGATCCGACACAACGGAATCGGGTAGACCATGCTGTCGAAAGACACGGTCTAGGAACACTTTTGATGTTCCTTGTCCATCAATGGACTCTGGCACCGCCGCCAGGTGAGCCATCTTGCTCAAACGGTATACAAAGACCAATATGCCGGTGTTACCGGCCTTATCCTTCGGAAAACCGAAGATAAAATCCATACTAATGGATTTACAACACTCCGTTGGAACGGAAAAGCTCGACAAAGGCGCAGCTGAACTTGCAGAGGGTTTAACCCTCTGACACGTCTCACAGGTGCGTATATACGCACCGACCCACTTATACATGTTGTGCCACCAATACAAAGCGCTTAAAGCGCTGTAGGTCTTATCCCTACCTAAATGACCCCCGATAGGGGAGTCATGTGCCTCAAAGAGGACTCCATATTTCAGTTCCTTATCATGAGGAACTACCACCCGCGGAGTGTCCTCCGCGCTCGTGCCATAAAATAGCAGACCGTCACAGTACCTGTAACGGTGTAAACGGGCTTTAGCTCGACTTGACAGGGTTGGCTCAGACTAACCAAGACCCTTTTCACCTAACGCGCTGATAAGCGCCGTACACTGTGGGTCTTTCTCATACGCCTGGCGTATGAGATCCACCACAGACGAGGTGACGAATGTCGCGTGAGCGAGCTCTTAATCGGGACGACGCGATAACGCGTCTGCAAGCACGTTCTGCTTGCCAGGTTTATACTTAACCTCAAAGTTATACTCCGCAAAGAGGAGCGCAAAGAGGAGTATAACTTTGAGGTTAAGTATAAACCTGGCAAGCAGAACGTGCTTGCAGACGCGTTATCGCGTCGTCCCGATTAAGAGCTCGCTCACGCGACATTCGTCACCTCGTCTGTGGTGGATCTAGGAGAGCCAACGGGCCACCCGTTGGAAGAGATGAGGCGACTTTGTCGCTTTGGATCTAGGAGAGCCAACGGGCCACCCGTTGGAAGAGATGAGGCGACTTTGTCGCTGTCCGTAAGGACGCGTGGTCAGTATAAACCACGAACGGCTTTGAGCCGAGTAGGTGAACCCTAAACTTGACAAGTGAATACTTCATTGCAAGTAGATCCTTGTCATGAACGGGATAATTCCGTTCCGCAGCTTTAATCTGCCTCGACTCAAACGCTATAACGCGTTCCCATCCTGCATCGTCTGCTTGTAACAAAGCAAATCCGATTGCAAAATCGGAGGCGTCGCAGACGACACTAAATGGTTTCCCAGAATCTGGGAGAGCAAGAACGGAAGTTTTCAACAAGCTTCCCTTTACCGCTTTAAAAGCGTTTTGGTGTTTGTTTCCCAACACCAATCTACGTCCTTCTTAAGAAGGTCGGTTAATGGCTTCGTCATTTCAGCGTAGTTCTCGCTGTACTTGTGGAGATAATTTGCTAATCCAAGCCACTTCCGTAAATCTCTAAGATTTACAGGAGAAGGCCACTCCACAATGGCTTTCACCTTCGCGGGATCCGCCCGCACTCCATCCTTACCGATGAAGCATCCGAGGAAAGGAATTTCTTCAGCACCAAAGATACATTTGGATGCGTTCGCATATAACTTATGCCCCCTCATACATTCGAGCACCGCTCGAAGGTGTATCAGATGCGTCTGAACATTAGACGAGTAGCCTTCCGCGCGAATATGAACGAATATATCGTCGAAGTACGTCTGAGCGTACTTTCGATGAGGGCGGAAGAGTTGAGTCACCAAGCGATTAAATGTCGCTGGCGCATTCGAAAGCCCCTGTGGCATAACAAGCCACTCCCACAGCATGCCACTAGGCGTGCTGACCGCTGTAAGCGAAATATCGGATGCTCGCATGAGCACCTGATAATACCCGTCCACCAGATCTAAGGTGTAACAGAGCTCTAAGCACTCTGTTACAACAACTTATACAGAGCGACGATGAGGCGCTCTTGGACTCAACAGAATAAGGTAATTTTAGGACTAAATTGAATATCAAAGGGAGCAAATGGTCCTCACGACCATTCATCCCAAAACCTACGAAAACTGATAACCTACAAAAACTAATGCTAGTTCGCTAGGTACGGTACATATACCGTACCCCTCTTCGTATACGATACCGTCGTAACCGCAACCCATGTAACCCCTTTACATCATTCCCCCGTTAAAGTACGAGCCACGCGTACTTGATAAAACCAAGGAAAGGAGGAACATTCCAAGAAACACGACCACCAAAGAAGGGAACTGGGAGCCACCAGAATCCCAACGATGGTCAAACCAAGAGGGAAAGGAACGCCAGGGCGCGCACCACAATCGTTGGCGGTGAAGACGGCACCCGACAGTGACATCGGAGGAAACGGTGACGTCAACGGCGCCATCAACGACGATGTCCACGCAAAAGGCAAACACGGTCGACGCAAACACGACAACTTCGGCAACGACAACGGTGCCAGCACCAGAGAGAACAGAGGCGACAACACCAGCGGCGGTGGCCGCGGCGACAGGAGCTGCATTAGCAGCACCAGCAATTCCAGTGACTGCACCAGTGACGACAGCAGCGCAAACAGCACAAGTGGTGGCGACGACAGAGGCACCAAGCGTAACAACAGGAGTTTCAACGGCAACTGTAGCGACATCAACGGCGCAACCAACGGCTTCAGGAACGACATCGACATCGACGACTTCCGTGGTGTCGTCTGCAGCGCCACCGTCAAGCCTTACTGCCGCCCCAACGTCGAGGACGCGTGTGTACACTACGCGGCCAACTGGGATGGCGTCAACACTGAATCCACAGAAAGTGAATGAATTGGCATTGGCTCCAATTCCAAGACGTCCAGTGCCGCAATTCGTGACTGAGATGCATGCAGAGAGTCACATTCGATTGGCGTTTCCACGCCCAGGAGAAATCGATGATCTGTACAACCCAGATCGCGTTTGGGTGACGGGTGCAGACGTCCAAGCTGATCCACGCTGGCCCGATGAGAAGCGGTGTAAAACGAACCGTTGTACGATACCTCTCGCCTCAACAATCCCCATGGCGTTGTTGATTCGGAAATACGTCGCTATTTCCACGAATATCGGATTGTTCGTTGTCGGCCTTCGTACGTCGACACACGCGGTACTCAAGTGTCGTGGAATCATTTCGTTGCAACTTGGAATCGTGGCGTCCTACCAGAGTACTTGCGGTTGGGACGCATCGAATGTACCGCATACGGCCTTGGAATCTTGCGGGGTCGTGTTTCACGAGTCCATGGATGCCGTCATTTTGCTGGTTGCGTAGTCGACATCATGGAGGGTTGCCGTGCATGCAACCCGCGTGGTGACCGTCGCCGGAAGAGCTTAGTCGATTGGAAGAGAGCAGCAAACTTACACGAAAGTGCGCACGCATTGATTGATGCGTACGAACGAGCAGTGACGCAACACGGTGCCGCCACTAGGGATGTCGCTCGACAGGGTCGAGACTCAGCTCGTACTGATCTACGACGTCAGGAACGTCCTCCAGCAAGACAGCACGAGATTCCTGAGTATCGTCATCAGGACTGTAACCAAGGCAGCGTACACGGTACGAGCGAGGAACGTTCTCGGTCCACACGCGAGGATCGTGACCGACGATATGATCCACGATATAACGAGGCTGACCGTGAGTCGACCAACGGAGCAGGAGGGTCGCGGCGCAGCGTACGACCAGCGTGGTTGGCATCACCATCAGCGACAGCACGACCCGCGGTATTGGGATCGTCACTACCAACAGGAGTACGAGCGGTGCGAAGCACGAGTCCAGCATCAGCAGCACGATCATGATGGATGGGGTCAACCGTACCGTTCGTATGGACGCGAAGGTTCGCGTCCTTCCCATCGTGACGATCGTCACGACTATCACGACTACTATGGCTCGACTACTATGGCTGGGATCATCGCGGCTGGAGCCCGCAGCAGTATGCTCAGTCGGACTGGAATCAAGACCGCCGGGGACGTGAATATTCACATCCACGCCAGTATATCGCGATCGTTACGAACCCCGTGCTGCACGCCAGCAACCGCCCGAGCTGGATCATCCGAGGCAAAGTGAACCGACTTTTCCGGCGCGTTTCGTATACGATAACGAGCGGTTGGAGAACAATCAACGCGAACACTTGGACTGGGTGGACGGGGAGACGCGCGCAGAACCGACTCCGCGGTCGCTGGAAGTTGGTCTTCGTGGCGCTGAGGACCACGCGCGGCAACTACAGGATCAAGTAAACGACTTGACCGACGTGAACTCGAATTTGTTGGCGCGATTGCGTCGCCAGGAAAATACAATGAGGTCGATGAAGGACTCGTGGGATCACTTTCGCCAGATCTTGCGTAGGCGGTCGCGTTCTCCACCATCGCGTGGGGAACATAAGGAGAACGAGCCACGCGACGAGGATCAGCAGCCTCCTGATCCAAAGCGCCAGCGGCCAAGCGATCAACCGGAATAGCTTGGACTCTTCCGTCCGAATTGGAAGCTATTGCGAGCGAGGGATGGTACGGCTTCCACCGTCCCACGTAGAATGTCGGATGGAGCTTCATGGTCGTGGGAATGTCGAGTTTGTACGCATCCCCTTTCTTAGCCACCACTTTAAACGGACCAATAAATCTTGGAATTAACTTGATTGATCCTTTGTTGTCAACATTTTCCAATGGAAGATTCTGAGTTGATAGCAGAACCCGATCATTCACTCGAAAGGACAACGCGTTTCGTCATCCTCGTCGATCTGTATTTTCTTTCTGACGATCAACCGCCATTGCGATCGCGTCACGTACAAAGCGGATCGTCGCTTGACGATCCAACGCAAACGAATCCAGAGTTTTCAGTTATTGCTTGGACATGGACTTCGAAATTGGAGCAACCACGAAGTTGGGCTCAACTTCAGTATTGGCACACACCGCGTGCGCCGCTGGCATGGAGTTGTGGATGATGTTAAGCACTGTAACAAGATCCTCAACCTTACTCCAAGCCAGCACGATATCACGAGGGATTACACTGATTGATCCCGTCGCAGCCAAACCACTTTGAATTCGAATGGTGTAGGCTGCGTATTTATCATCACCAACATCAGACGCAATAGGTGAATAGGGTTCCATGCAGTCAAAGAACTCTTCATCGTCCACGGCATCTTAAACTGGCACTGGAGACGCGACTTCCGCCTCCACCGACGTATCCCCCGCTTACATCGAAGCATCGTTCACTCCCGTTAACGGCTATTGTCGGCAGGTACAACCGCGACCGCATCACCTTCTTCGTCTTCGGGTTCCGGACTGGATTCCACTCGTTGTTCCGACTTGGTTTTGTGTGTCCTACGTGGAGAAGGCGGCAATGTTAGCGCAGCTTCTCCCCCCGTTAAAGTCGATCCACCAGTAAGAAGCGCTGGGACACGAGTATGGCGCAAGTGGTTGACGAAGAAAGGCGTCAACCCCGTCGACGAGTGAACCGCGTTGTTGATGGCGAATTCAGAAATCGGCAACAGACGGCCCCAATCGGACGTGGACGCAGCGTAGCTACGCAACACATCCTCCAAGACACGGTTGACACGTTCAGTCTGCCCGTTAGTATCCGGATGGGCTGCAGTCGACATATCCAAGCGAGTGCCGAGGAGAGTAAAGAGCGCGCGCCAAAAACGAGAAACGAAGCGGACATCACGATCATAAACGATGGACTCCGGCAACCCATAGTGGCGAAACACGGCGTTCAGGAACACATCAGCCGTTTGGGCAGCGGTGGCGCTACCCGGGACTGCCGAAAGATGCACCATTTTGCTGAGACGACACACGAAGACCACAATACCAGTGCGGCCGTGGCTATCCTTCGGAAGACCAAAAACAAAATCGAAGCTGACAGATGACCAGACGTCACGTGGGACTGGAATCGGAGACAACGGAGCTTGATGAGCTGGAGACGGTTTGACGCGCTGACAAACCTCGCATGTGCGAACCCACGTGCGGACCCACTTGTACATGTGGCGCCAATAGAAGTCCCGTGACAGCGCAGCGTAGGTCTTTTCACGAGCGAAGTGACCACCACTGGGGGAATCGTGATATTCACGAATCAAACGATTCCGAATAGCATCATCAGCGGGAACGACAACACGCGAAGCGTCGGACGCATCCACTTGATAAAGAAGCAAACCGTCGACAACCGAGAAGCGAGAACACTGTGCGCGTTGGCGCGGAGGAAGTTACGACAGGGGAAGCTGAGCAGCATCCCGAAGATGGTCGATCAGAGGCCGACAGAACGTGTCGTCCACGTATGCCGCGCGTATGGCCGGGTAAATGGACGACGTAGCAGAGACCACCGTGGTCGCCAGCGCGGATTCGTCCGCCACATTCTCATAGTCAGGGCGGAGCGACAGAGCTTCAGCCAAGATGTTCTGTTTACCGGGCTTATACAGGACGACGAAGTTGAGCTGCGCAAAGTAGGACAGCCACCGAGCCATCCGTTGGGACAGGTGCGGTGACTTCACAGACGTACGCAGCGACGCGTGGTATGTGTAAATCACGAACCGCTCTTCACCTTGAAGGTAAACGGTGAACTTCACCAAAGCGTATTTCATCGCTAACAGTTCCTTATCGTGGACAGGATAATTCCGCTCCGCTGGTTTCAGCTGACGAGATTGATAGGAGATCACGCGCTCGTGACCAGCATCGTCAAACTGAATTAAAGCACAGCCGATGGAAAAATAACTGGCGTCGCAGACCAAATGGAAAGGCTTATCGAAATTCGGTAACGCAAGCACGGGCGATGATTGGAGTGACGCTTTAACGGAGTCGAATGCAGCTTTATGCTCACACGACCATGTCCACACAACATCCTTTTGGAGCAGTCGAGACAGCGGGAGGATCATCAAAGTATGTTCCTTGGTAAAACGATGCAGATACGTGGACAAGCCAAGCCACTGACGAAGTTCCTTCACGTTTGACGGTACTGGCCAGTCGCAGATCGCTGCAACCTTCTATGGGTCTGCACGCACACCCGCGCGTCCGACAAACGAGCCAAGGACGGGGATCTCATTAGCGCAGAAGATACACTTGGATAGACTGCCGTACAACTGATTGGCTCGCATAACGTCCAAAACTGAGCGGAGGTGATCCAAATGAACCTCCACATCCGTCAACCCACGTGAAGGGTAGGCACGGGAGTGGATGTAAATATCGTCGATGTAGCTGGTAGAGAAGGTTCGAAGAGGTATCAACAACAATGAGAACACGCGATTAAACGTGGCGGGAGCATTCTTCAAGCCTTGGGGCATGACCAGCCATTCGTACAACAGTCCACTTGGAGTGCTTACCGCGGTCAGTGGAACACTGGCCTCGTCCATGAGGATTTGGTAGTAACCATCCTTTAAATCGATGGTACTAAACACCGTACTACCAGCCATACTGTCCAGAATCACGTCTTTACGAGGAATTGGCGTTTGCGCCTGTGACGGTTGCGTCTTTTACCTTGTTAAAGGCATGGACGATAAGCCAACCGCCCGTGGCTTTCTTGACACAGAAAGTCGGACTGGAGTGAGGCGACTTACTCTCACGGACGTGGTCTGATTTCAATCGATCCGCGAAGAACTTGTCGATGATTTCGACTTGTTCACGAGGAAGTGGCCACTGACGAGTGACACAATACTTGGTGCCAGGGACGAGATCAATTTCGTGGCGAATTCAACGATCAGGAGGAAGCTTGTCCGGGATTGATTATGTGAATACATCTTGGTATTCCTTGACCAACTTATACGCCGGATTCTTCGACACACGAAGTGACTCAAGCGATTGTTGAGCCACACGAAGTTCTTTTGACGAAAGAACTGTTGGATCCAAAGTGGGAGAAGTAGCCACATGCTCTTCTTCCTTACGATGATCTGCTACGAGAGCGCAGATCTGTTCGATCTCACACGATTTGAGATCACGCACGAATGCGTCTGTACTCATTGAGGTTCAGAATTTCAGAAGCAGTGGTGGGAGGACACTCGACTTGGATCTCTCGTAGAACGGTACAATCTTCAACCTGGACCAGCGCTTCAACCTTTGCTGGTCCTCTGCTTTGACAAAGGTCACTGGGGAGTGGTCTCGAGCACAGTTTATCGGTAACACGGATGTCGCGGCCCCCTGGAGGTAACACTGATGTCACGGCCTCTGTCGTATGGGTGTCATGTCTCATCTTGCCACCCACTTTCTCAGAAGAAGTAGCGATGGGAGTCCGATATCCATCAACGGAACCAACAACAAAACAATCACTTGAAAGGGGTTCATTATTTCCTTTAACTGTGGCTGTAGTTGCTTCCTCTACCACGTCCTGAGCTGGACGTGTGGAGCTGATCACCCCGCGTGACCAGTCGACTGTTGGCCTATGGCGTTGGAGCCATGGCATACCCAGGATCAAGTCGAACGATTGTTCCGTATCTAACACAAGGAAGTTTTCTTCCGCACGACAAGTTCCATTACCAAATTCATATTCGCAATCGAGGGAAACAGTGCGTTTCTCACTCGATCGAGGCTTTCCATAGGCAAACCGTACAATCATCTTCACTTTTGGATCTCGAACAACAGAGATCCCTTAAATATCACGAACAGAAGAAGCTCCAACAAATTTGTTTGTGGCTCCACTGTCAAGCATAGCGGTCAAAGGACGACGAGATCCTTTGACGTTAACCTTGATGAAGATTAACTTCACCGAATCCCCGCCAACACTCGACGAGGAAAAATGTGCATACTGCACACGGGACCCAGAAGACGCTGTCTCTCGGTCAGACGACATCTCCCGTTTACGGTCAGTAGGACGCCCCGCGGCTACTGTCCATTGCTGTTTTTTGGACTCGACGCTGGACTCAAAGAACCAGTGGTCGAGTTGTTGGCATGACGATTGATCTTCTTAAACGGCATACGACACACAGCAGCGTAATGACCCGAATAGCCACAGCGGTGACACTTGGGCTTCTTCTTAGAGGTGGCGGACGACGACACCGCGAAGATTTCCATGGATTCAAAACCACCAGGAGAAGGAGACAAAGGGGATCAGAACACCGACCCAACTCCTTTTGCTTGTTGGGCGCTGAACGCTTTACGCAGTGCCATGGATTATGCGGCTTCAATAGTTGTAGGACGCTCACGGAACAATTGCTGGAACGTTGGTCCCTCACGCGGGCCATTCAAAAATACCGCCAACTTAGTGGACTAAGCGATTGGGTGTGTAAACACACACGAGGCCAAGTAACGCAACTTGACCACATAATCATGCACAGAATCACGTCCTTGCTTAAGTGCCAGGAACTGCGAGTGGGCTCGGAATTCCGACTCGTCTGGCTCAAACGTAGCAGTCAGCTGGTCCTGGAGATCTTGGACCGTTGGAAAAGCGCCAGTATTGGCAATGGTCTTTCCCAGTGCCCACTGGCGAGCACGACCAGATAAATTTGCGATTGTGTACTCCACTTGGAGTTCATCTTCCGCGATGCCACGGGACTTAATCGCAAGGTCCAATTCGCAAAACCAGCGAACAAGCGGTGGTTCAGAGGAACCATCATACTTGGAAATGTCCAACTTGAACGTTAGACGACGCGCACTCGGAGGTGCCATTGAAGGGGTCGATCTGAGCGACGCCACTTCGCGAGCTAAGAACTCCGAGATAACTTGATGTTGGCGATTCTGCGGACCAGACAACGACAACTGCGTTTCCATCAGGCCGATTTGGTTGGACATGCGTCCAACCGATTCCCATTCGAAATCCTACAGATGCTGGAAGAACCGGCGTTCCAGCGGAGTAATTTCTTCTTCGTTCATTCCCAAACGTGTAGACATACAATAGATCGGTCGTTGGACGGATCACTAAGTGCTACCAGGTGTAACAGGGCTCTAAGCACTCTGTTACAACAACTTACACAGAGCGGCGATGAGGCGCTCTTGGACTCAACATAATAAGGTAATTATTGGACTGAATTGAATATCAAAGGGAGCAAATGGTCCTCACGACCATTCATCCCAAAACCTACGAAAACTGATAACCTACAAAAACTAATGCTAGTTCGCTAGGTACGGTACATATACCGTACCCCTCTTCGTATACGATACCGTCGTAACCGTAACCCATGTAACCCCGTTACCGTAAGCTTAACCCATGTAACCCCGTTACATAAGTCACTGTACACAGTACAGCCCGCCATATTGTTCTGGAGGACATCCTTCCGAGGAATCGGAGTCTGCATGGGTACAGTAGCTGCATTCAGCTTGTTGTACGCATGCACAATGCGCCACTTTCCGCTCGGTTTACGAACACAAAAAGTGTAAGATGAATGGGGAGACTTGCTCTCCCGTACCATCCCTGCCTCTTCTTTCCCCTTGAAGAATGCGTCGGTGACGTCGCATTGCTCCATGGGGAGAGGCCACTGCCTAGTGACGCAGTATCTGATTCCAGGAACGAAATCAATTTCATGTCGGACTCCCCAATCCGGTGGTAACCCCATCGGCGGGTTATCACTAATGACATCTCCAAATTCCTTTAGTAAGGAATGGTAAGGGTCCTCAGGATCCGCGAGGATCTTGAGACCGCTTCGGGCATTCAATGCCTGTTTGGTTTACACCAAAACTGACTCGTACATCGTGGATGAGGAGTTTAACTCCTCTTCTGGACGTAATACGACAACCTCGTCGATTTCATCTGTTTTCAAAGCAGTTTCAAACTTGTTGAAGGACATCTCCTCCAACGAAAACAGTTCGCCTACCCCGGGCAACCGTTCAAGGCTTACGATTTCTGTTACAAAACCTGTCACACTATTCAGCATCCTATAGGACTTCTGACTACTGGCCTCGGGACTCATCCCGAGAACCAGATGGGGGGAGTCAATTGCCCCATCTATTGGAAGCGCATCGCGTCTATTTACAGAGGTATCTACCTCTACCACCGGTGACTCGCCGAGCTCACCTATAACGGCGTGGTCGGAATCATTTCCGACGTGCAAAAGAGACGAACTCCGGGTCTCTTCTCTTGGAAGCGCCTCTGCTTAACCACAGGGGTCTCTACCCTACCACTGGAGTCGCCTCATAGGAATACACCTCTGCCACTGGCAACTCACCAGTCTCGCCGTTAACGGCGTGGGGATTAACCGCCGAATCCCCCTCGTTGAGGAACTCTTCCTTAACCTCATTGGGACTGATCATTTCAGACATCCCAATCTCTGGCATCTCACGCCAGAATCGATTTTGCGATCGAGCAAAGGTGGGTTCATGACTCTCCAATGCTTCACCCGACCGCGGGTGAGTTGAGCCAATGGATTTAGATTTCCAGTCTATCCATACCTCGAGTCCAAATCCAGGACTAGGCAACGTTCTAAGCTGTCGAAGTCTGCAAACTTCAGCTTAAGGTCAATCGAGACCTTGGGTACGGAAACCTGTACGCCCGTCGCTAGACGGACCGTGACAACGTCACGAGAACGTGCCTCTAGGGCCTCAGCATATAGCCGACTCTTCACAACAGAAGCTTGTATGACATAATTGTCAGACGCTCCAGAGTATATCAAGACTCTCCAAAGATTATCAAAGACTTTCACGTCCGCAAGGAAAACCAGAAAACCTGGATGGTACACCAACTCGGTGCTGGAAAGCACCGTTTCCCTTGGGGCTTTGTGCTGTCGTCCCCTACCTTGGGGATTAACAGCACTGAGGGATCCCCCAGTAGGTATACCCGCACCTACTGGGAGCCGTCGTTTCCCGACGGCTTGGGCGACGGCTTCTTACCTACCCTCGGCCCCTTAAAGCGAATATCTCGCTGGAGTTTCCGCGGAAATCTGTTCCGCAGATGATCCGTGCTTCCACACAGGAAGCATCTTAGCGGCCCATGCCGCTGCAGCATTGCAAGGAGCTCCGCTTCGAAGACCTACGGAAAGGATTCAGAGTGTCTCCTAGCGGGAGGTTTCTCCTCCGCTTCGACCTGACTCAGGTCCATGGGTTCGGGACCCACCTTAGAGGAACGAAAGTTCCTCTCGGCGTTGAACGCCATCTTAAACGCCTCCCCCAGGGATTGGGGTCGGCATCGGAACAGTTCCGAACGTGCTGGCCCTTCTTTCAGGCCTCCCATGAAGACGGAAATGGACACATCGTCCGAATACGCTTTCGCATACATCCCTGCCAACAGGTTCTTCAGCTCTTGGACGTATGTCTCCAAGTCCCTAGCGCCCTGACGGCACCTCCAAAACTCCAGCTGATTCTGGAAAACCAGATCAGGAGTGGCGTACATGTCCATAAGGTTTTGATTAAGGACTGCCCAGGTTGGAACACGTTCGTGACCGAATCCGGACACGTAAGCGCCCATGAACGGGCTTTGCCCGTAAAAATGGGTCAGTGAAAGTCCCACTTGCAAGTGATCAGCGATCATATTCGCTGTGGCAAAGGCCGTTTCGACCTCTCGCAACCACACATAAAGGTTATCACCCTTTTCACCGGTGAATTCCTTTATCTTAAAGGATAATGGGGGACGCACCCCCGTGGAACGACCTCCACCTAAACTCGCCTCATGGGCGATGAGGGCATTGACCCTTGCCTTCACGGCCTCAAGGCCCTGCTCCACTAGGATCTGCATGCCTTCGTCACCCAGTAAGGATAACAGCCTGTTAAAGGTTTCCTGCTGGACGAGGGTTAACCTTTCCCAATCGTCCGGATTCATCCCTTGCAGAGGATGACTTAGCCTACCAACACAGGTGTTGGATTGACTACAAGTGCTACCAGATGTAGCCGGTGCGTACACGCACGGTGCGGCTAGCGCACAGAGGAAGAATTCCCTTTAAGCGGCGTTCGCCGCTACTTAGCCGATACGCCCTTATAAAAGGGCTTAGTAAGAGAGAACTCTCTTACTCGGGGCCAAGATTCCACTTTGGTTTACCAGTTAGCACAAGCTAACGCCTTAACACAAGGCTCCCTTAATAAGGGGGTTGTTAAGGGAAGAACTCCCCTTACGCTACTACACTCACTTCGCGCGCGACCGGTCGAGGTCGTGCGTCCTGCAGTCTTTTGAGTGAAATGTAAACTGAATGTATATTTAATATGTAATTAGCCTAAAATGATTTAAACTAATGTAAACTATATGTAATACTAAGTATAACTTACTAAATTCGTACCTAGCTAAAATGTAGTGTACACCATCTGTGTACTAACACGTGGCTGGATGCCACGCCTCCACCAAGGGCTCCTGCCCTGATTGGTTAAAATAACCAATAGGTCCAAACCTTTCGGACCGGACCCCAACCGTAGTCTACTCCCGTACACCACATACTAAATGTAACCAGAATGTAACCCTGTTACACCAGTGGCCCACGCCGGGAATAATCACTTACCTCGACCCATCATAACTCTCGACGAAGAAGAACGAAGATGAAGTCCCTGAGTCTTAATATGTTGACAATGCACCTTCTTTTATCATCATCACTACTAGTCATCACTTTGGTGGTGCCACCATGGATCAGCTTTGCTTATGTTACTACGACTAGGAATTCCTAAGCCTCTTATTACTCAAACTAGATTGTTGCTGATGCTTTTGAACAGCTACTTTCTTACGGTCTTCTTGTCGTAGGGTACTGCGAAGAAACAGTAGGCCATCAACCAAATCACTGTCGAGTCTATTTCGCTTCTTTGTAACTGTTAAGCCTGCTCCCGAAAAGAGCCTTTCTGAAGGCACTGAGGTTTTCGGGACGGAAGAATACTTCAAAGCAATATTTGCGAGAATAGGGAAAAGTCCCGAATTTTCATTCCACCATGTGATCACGTCAAAGTTGTCAAACTCGTTTTGCTTGCCCCTGAAATACTTAAGATCGAACTTGATCTTGTCGTATCTGGTAAGTTCGTCCTCCAACTCTCGCTCAACCTCAATGGCATCTATATGATCACCAGCCAACAGTATCACTTCGGACAGGAGATCAAAGCCCCCTCTAGCTCCCAGACCAACTGTTAATGGTCCTTTATCGTCTTCGTCGTCCGACTGACTACCGTCTTAGTTAGTAGGTGTCTCATTTTCTCCCTCTCTTTGGCGGTCTTGTTTCTCTTCTATCATCTCAGCAAGCAGCTTCTTGGCGGGACCAACGAAATAGGTGTCCATCTTTTTTACAACGATCTTGAAACGAGGATACAGATATCTAGCGACGAAAGCGTGTACACATGTAGCCTTCCACTTGTCGTCAAATATGTTGTACATCGCTCCGGCTACCCGAGAGACGGAGGGGTGCACTCCTGAAATGTTCCGCCGCTCAATCAGGTGAGTATTTAGTTTGTAGCGGCAAGGAATAACTGTAGAGAAAGTTGAGTAATACGATCCTCCAAGCTGAACGGTAACAGCCTCGAAAGGATTTAGAAGGTTTACGAGGTCTGCCAGTAATCTCCATTCGTCAGAGCGGGTATGAGGGTCGAGACGTTCACAACAAGCTTGATAAAGTCTGTACTCGGTTTAACAGGCTTAATAAAACCTGGTAACATTCGGGTGGTCTTTTGTGCTTTAAAGCTATTCCAAGCTGCTTGTTGGACAGCTATATCACTCTCCAGCTTGGCTTTATACCTTTCAATGGCTTCTCGTAGCCTCAGCAGTCTCTACTCCATAAGTAGCGTGGAGTTCCACCTTGTGTCTGCCGCCTTAATCACGTAAACTCTATCTGTCTCTGACACTCCAAGGAAGACCTGGGCATCCCTGAGGTATTGCTCCTGCTTTGGCTTCGACAATAGGACATTAAGCCCTCTCACTTTCTCCAGGAAATCTGCCAGCGAATCATGCTCAACCCCATGACGAACAACTAATTCGAGAGAATGCGCATCACATCGTATGTGCACAAACTCAGTGTTTTCAAAGGCTTTCACCACATTGCTACCGTTGTCCGAAGTTACAAAGGAGACTTTTGAGATCAAGCCTTCTTCTTCTAAGATGAAGCGTAACGTACTGAGTATCCCAACCGAGGTGTGAGGATATGGCACCAGCTTCGTCCGCACGTCTACCGTCTCAATCGTAGTTCCAGATAGACTGAGCAAATGTAAAGTGACTCCACAATATGGATCGTTGGCGCCAGATGTCCAAAAGTCGGTAGTTGCGTGAACAGTCTCAACAGAAGACAAAACATCTGTCCTAAGCTGACCCCTTTTTAAAGCACACTTCTCCTTCACCTTCATCTTGACATGCTGTCGAGATGGATGAAGTTATCGAGGATTGAGTCCTTGGATAAACTTCCTGAACGTTTTATACTCAGAAAGTGATAGTGGTTCCAGCTTCATCACTACAAATTCGATATACCTATTCAAGTAGACACTGTTGGCTTTTTCGTTGTAGGGAGCAATCCGTTCCGTGCATCGCCCCAAAGTTTTCTGGTGAGAGTGTTTGGCCCCCTCTCCTTGGTTAACAACATTATTAGTTCCCGTAGGTGCTATTACTGCTCTGGCGATCGTGGGTTCTTCGGCGCAAGCCTCTGGGTCAAAGATACGGTGCTTCGCCAGGTCCTTCTTTAATACACCAGTACCACTTGTCTTTGAATAAACTGTTGAACACTTTAGGCATAGGACGGGATCCTTGGTTTGCTGAAGCCTTTCTGGGACTCTTTTGCTAAAAATGCTAACTTCGGTCTTGCTCGTGACCCCTTGAAAAGCTCCCATACCCAAGAGGATTTGGTGGCCCTCTCCACCTAGCGGGTCCTGGCAATGGAGGTGGTTAGGAGGAGGCGCTGCGTCGTTGATCGTCTGCACTTACGCCCTATCCCTCCTCCTCCAATAAGGTTGCTGCTGGGAACGTTGCAGTCTCATCACCACTTCGAAAAGAAGCAGTTTCGTTATTGGAAGAAGGGGACATAGAGAGACCACCAGTTGCCGGCGACGATAACTCCGATGACATCGAGCCGGTGGTGGAACGGGCTGGATTGACTTGAGGATGAAAAGTGCCACCTAGACGAGAAAGGAGGCCCCGGCTTACATTGAGGATAGGAGTGACAGCGAGTCCTCCTAATACATTATCTATCTGCACTGGTGCATTCTCACTGCCCTTACCGTTGTCGGTTGAAGTACTGCTTACGGCTCGTTGCGGCACCACCATTAGTTGGTAATAGTAGGAGTAGATAATTTATCGTCTTGGCGGGAACGATTTGAGGGATAGAGGGGTACTTAGAGTGGCTAAGGAAATGAGATTATGACGGAATTTAAATATAAGTAGTATCTCAAGAAGATAATACTTTAAAGGCTGAACTACGAGCGTGACATCCCTCAAAGATAGCAGCAGAAGACGATCACTTAGTCTCCACTTGAGAGAGGCACCGTTAGAAGAGAAGGTAGCAGAAGTAGGCGGACAGGAGGGAGGACCATGAATGAGGATAAAGTATCTCGAGCTTGATCAATGAAGGAGATTATCAAACAGAGTGGACAAGAGCGACCGGCGGTAGCATAGCAGGATCATCTATTGGAGATCTACTATTATAATAGCGGGCTCTCATTCGCGCCAAAAGCGCCTGACTTGTGTCAAGTTCCCGCGCTTATTCGCCCCACATTTGAAAGCGGTGGTGGTGTGGTGAAGTGGAGTCTTTATTTACAGTATATAAAAGATGGACTATGGTAGTTATAAATGCTTGGTATATTTTATCTCTCCAAACTCTACATAATAGCACGATAACGTTTGTTACGCTGGTGATTCCTTCAAACACTGATTATTAGTGACAAAGATTGTGTCATGCCTTTAATAGGTGAACAATACAAACACTTAGTGTAACACGATGTTAGTAGTGCGGAGCTTCTGTCTTCTAGAAAGATGCTTCAATTCATTACTAGTGCCAAGTGATGATTCCCATATTTTACAAGGTTTCGACATAGTTGCTTTAGCTCTAGCATCATGGCAGTGACGCTAAACGCTAAGTTGAGCGTCTTCAGCTTCATAACTGTCTAATTCGAGGTCCAACAACTAGGTGCACTAAGGCACATCAAATAACCGAGGCAAACAGACTGTAAAGATGAACTGTTAGCATTGCATAAGGGAGTCAAGACTTAGGCGCAACTTACCAGCACAACGGCGGGTCCGTTCGTGGCAGCAAAGCCAACGAAACTCATGCGGCCTTGGTCTCATACTCAATAACAAAGGGGATCTAGGGCACATGATATAACAAGACGAACAGATTTGTGAAGACGAACTGTAAGCATTGCATAAGGGAGTCAAGACATAGGCGGAACTTATCATCACAACGGCGGATTCGTTCGTGGAAGCAGAGCCAACGAAAAGTCATGCGCCCTTTGTATCATACTCAACAACAAAGGGGAGCTAGGGCACATGATATAATAAGACAAACAGATTGTGAAGACGAACTGTCAACAGTGCATAAGGGAGTCAAGACATAGGGGCAACTTACTAGTACAACGGCGAGTCCGTTCATGGCGGTGAAGACAACGAAAAGTTATGCGCCCTCGGCTGCTCCAGTTGATCGGCTTGGGTATTCTCGATTGTTTTCAAGTGGTTTTATTCCATTTTGGAAAAAAAAATATTTTCAGTCAATCAGAGGCGACGCGCGACGGCCACCTCGCGACGACCAACTCGCTCACGGCTAATTTGTTTGTGATTGGTATGAATGTGGAAAAATTAGTGGAATTTTTGACCAATCAGGAGTGACATGCGACGGCCACCTCGCGATGACCAACTCGCGACGGCCAACTCGCTCAATCAGATTACAGAGGTTTTCTGAAGTAACTGTCAAAGATGATCAATCAGGTTACAGAGGGAATCAGTGGTAGCTCTCAAGGATTATCAATCAGGTTACAGAGGGCCTCAGCGGTAACTGCCACGTATTGAAGTCAGCGCTGAAGTAACCACAAAGTAGTGGGTGAAAAAAGTGGTTGACGTTGATGTAGGAGGTAGTAATACTTAATAGAAAGAAATTCCCCTGAACTAAGCAGATCTCTGGCTGCCCTCAAAAACCTTTCTTTTTTTTACTCTATACAAAAAAACAAGCGTAACACAAGGAAGTCGGTGAGCGCACGCCCTAGAGAGTGGAGCAGCAGCCATTTGAAGTGCGCTAGTGTTGGGGGCAGCCCGGAACAGCCTTTTGAAGTGTACCCCAAGTGTGTTTGACTGATTTTTTGGTTCGGACGGAAGTATTAAGTACCCGGGAAGTAAAACAAGGAGGACTGGCTTATTACCTCTTTGTGTTGTTAATTAAGTGGAATTATAATAATTTTCAACCCCTTCACGACAACTGGTGCCGCGACCCGGGACTAAAGTCGACTTCAAATTCAAGCTTACACAATGGCATTAGTATCACAAGAAAATGGTCCAGATCTTCATTTTACATTAGAATACGACGATGATGATACTAAAAGGACGTACACATTTTCCGAAGCGTGTGCAAAGATGACGCAGTATCAACAACAGGTGCTCATATTACAAGGTGATTTGAGCTGTTGGTTTTCATTATTTGAGATACGTAAGGTGAAGCAGGCTGCCCAACTTTAGGGTGCGAGACGATCTCACTACATTTGGAAATTTACAAGCATCTGTGAAGGCACTGGAGGATTTGTTCCCAAATTTAGGGTATGAGGTTATCAGACGGGATGAGTATGAGAGTGCGTGTGATTACGATTTGGCACGGACCGCACTGGACTGATGATATCTATGCTATTAGCAGAAAATCAGTGGAAAACATCATTAATGGTATATCGAGAAGAAACTGACAATATCATTCTCACTTATTATATAATAGCAGATACCGTACATACACCGGTAAGGGAGTCTAAACCACCGGGTATGTTGGAGCTCATTGATAGAAGTGAGTCTGAAGAAGTACCACAGTTGCGACCCAGAAAAATTGCAAAAACTAAAAAGAAGTTGGAGTTTTTATCTGATGACGATGAAATCATGTCCACACCCAAACTAGCTGGTATCAAGCAAGAACCAGGGATGGCAGCACCTAACCAGGGTCCAGGGGTGGCTGCACCTAGACAGTGTTCAGGGATGGCTGCATCTAAACAAGATCTAGTGGTAGATAATTTGGTGAAGATGATGCAAGATGGATATTTGAGTTTAGAAGAATTAGCTAAAGTCGCGACAGTCTTGTCGGCTAGTCGCACACCCAATATATCGAGAGGGGCGCCTAGTACTTCATATCAAACACCGGCTACGCAGCCACGAATGCCTCATAGTACTCCAGGGTATTGTATACCTGGTGGAAGTGCAAACGAATGGGAACCCTCACCTCAACCAGTTACAGCCAACATTCAAAACACCGAAATAAAACCTTTTGACGGGAATAGGCAGGATGCTGGAAGTGCACGGGCTTGGGTCGCTCGATTCTCACATGTGGCTAATATAGAAAATTGTAATGATAGTCAACGTCTGGGAATGTTTGTTGATAGCTTGACAAGCACAGCCAGCATCATGGTGGTATGAGCAACTAGCAGATTTGGTGAAGTATGTCTGGGGTACGGTGATCGCACTTTTACAGAAGAGATTTTGTGTGGACAAAGTGTCGCCTCTAGTTGTGTATTCAAGATTGACGCAGAAAGATGATGAGCTGGCTACTACATAGCTGCACCGATTAAACGCAGCAGCTATGCGAGCAGGAGTTGACTTTAGAAATGCGTTCAATGCTTCACTATTGGAAGAACACATTCAACAATTCTTTGATACCATTCATGATCGCACCATACAGATGCAGTATCAACATATCACTTTCTCAAATATTGAAGAGCTAGAAAGATTATTGATTAAACATGAAGCGCGGCTTATGAGTCCTGGAAAGGAGGTAGCTACACGTAAGAATGCTGATGCTATGTATGAAGACCCGCAACCTAGCGTGCATACGATGGGCGGGGAAGTACATGCAGTACAGCGGGTGCGACCGACGTATGAGGACAAGAGTGCGCGAACGCCAACAAACCATAATACTGACCATGTTGTGATATGTGAACACTGTAACCGACGGGAACATGATAAAATTCACTGTTGGAAACTGGTGAGGTGTGAGCATTGTGAGAACTTTGGTCATGAGGTGAAATATTATCGGAAGTTCATTGAATAGATGGCCGATATGCGTACTAAATTGAAGTCAGGAGAGTTGACGAAAGCTCAGGTGGCTGATCTGTTAAACGCCTAGCCCCATAGTGCATTGCAACCACTGTCGAGAGAAAAGGAGGGGGGGCATTGTCAAGTGAAAGTGAAGCTACACCGCTGTCACCCTGCATAAAGAAGAAAACCAAGAAAAATACTACATGTTGTATGTGTGGATCACTCACTTTGGACGAGTATAAAGAAAATAAGAAAATTCAAGAAAAATTGACAAAACAATCTACCTCCAGTAAGGGTAATACACTAGCTGAACTGACGATAAGTGGTGAAGTAACAGAGATTTCAGCATGTGTCACACTGGTGGATAAAAATTTGGGAGAAGGAGTATTGAGAATCCAACTAATGGAACGCCTCAACCCAAGAAAATGTTAATGTTGGACAAGGGGCGGACATAAATGGTGGTTCATACTCTGGGGAAGATAATGCTGTTGGATCTAAAGGAAATCGGAACCCAGTAGTAGAGGATACAGCTGAGGTGGAGATGTATAAGCCTCACAAAATAAAAAGTAAAAGGAGAAAAATAACAAGACATTAAAGAAAATAGCAAGAACCCTGACGATGTAGTACATCCCTATCACGAACCCATGTTGGTTGTGATGAGTATAATGCGGACCCAAGTTGGTTGCATTAGGTGGAATAACAAAAGAAAAGCAGAATACAAAAACAAGATACATGTTTAGCCAAGAACTGGACGTTTGTTGGGACATGTGGATAAGTCACGTCGCCATTTAATTTTATTAACGCAATATGGTTAACAATGACGATGGTAATATGAAGGGTGAACCTATGAGTGCTCCATGAATTAGAATTAAGATGTGAAATTTGTGTATGAATAAGATCGTACGAAGAGAAACCTGTCAGGGTGCTAAAGGTGTGAAACCTGTACG
>CM047590.1:3847300-3861726 GCA_026184515.1 Peronosclerospora sorghi
GTACGAAGAGAAACCTGTCAGGGTGCTAAAGGTGTGAAACCTGTACGGCAACAACAAAGATCGTACGAAGAGAAACCTGTCAGGGTACTAAAGGTGTGAAACCTGTACTTCTATTGAAAACAACACGGAGAACCGCATAAAAATACAAAGATCGTACGAAGAGAAACCTGTCAAGGTGCTAAAGGTGTGAAACCTGTACGGCAAAAATTATGATCGTACAAAGCGAAATCTGTCAGGGTACTAAAGGTGTGAAACCCGTACGGCTAATGTAAAATAAAACGAAGAAAACATGTATATCGAGGGCGACCGTACGAATAGATACCCGAATGGGTCCAGCAGATGCAAAACTGGTATGGAGAGTCACGAGATGTTACGAAAAAAACAAATAAATAAATAAATAAGCCATGGGGAAATAAAATGAGCGCAGAGGAATAGTAAAAGAGTGCGCAACAGCTTGAGACAGAAGGCGGACGGACAAGTCGAGACGAATCCGGTGGTGTAAAGCATGGAAAGGGACGAAAGTGCACTGAAAGAGTTTGCTCGAGTGAGGAAGATAACAAACGTGTGCTAGCGCTAGAAAAGGAGCTGCGAGTGCGAGAGTCGCAGATCTTGGCAACGTCGACGATTGTGCGAGAGCTACATGAAAAATTAGACTAAAAATGTCGTCGTGAAGTAGTTGCAGTGGAACGTGCGCAGTATATAATCGATCAATTGGAAACGATTGCAGCGTGAAGTGGCTAAATTGACGCAGCTGCATCGAGAGTCAAGTCGTAGTCAAAGTACCAAAGTCCTGATACTGCGAATGATAGCAAAGAGGAAAATGAAGAGTTGACCTTATCGCCGATTCAGTCGAGGAGTGTTACACCATTGAATAATATACGGCAGAGCCATCGGAAAGACGGATTTGAGAGCACTTAGAGCTACACTTTTCTTCTTTTTGTGCCTTTTGGAGTAACAGCAAGAACATCCACAGGATAGTACGCTTATGCCAATGATGATCGAGAGATTCGCGGAGTTTGGAGCAGTGATCGAGTCCCAGAAGAGACATATCGACCGCTGGAAGGGAAAAGAATTGGATTTGGCTATTGAGAAACTCAGCAGAATCTGGAGCTTACTAAAGAGCTCGGAGAAACGATTCAGAAGCAGGAGCAGCAAATAGCTGAAAATTTAGTGGAAAAACAGAAGTGGGAAGAAAAGTACCATCTTTCTGCTCATGAGGTCGAGACGCTGAAAATAGAGACCACATATCAGATCCAACAATTGGAGTCCGAAGTGTCGAGGCTACGGCAAGCTGGATTAGATGTGAAGTCGAACTTGAAGGGACAAGAATCGTCTTACTAGACCTTAAAACAATACAATGACACAATAAGGTCAAAGTTGAAGCAGTTGGAATGTAACATTTTGGAGCATGTGCAGGAGAACAGAAAATTAGAGCAGCAGAATGCCGACCAATCTGACATGATGCAGATCCTACACCAAGAAGTGAATGAGCTCCATGAGGATCATGAGTCTGTACTGATTAAATTAAAGGGGCTGGAACAGGATGTAACAGTGTGGCAGGAAAAATATAAAGAGAAAAAGAAACAAATACATGAGATGGAGAACGCGCTTGTGCATGGTAGACAACAAGTGGAAAATCAAGACGAGAATTTAGAGCTTGTTAAATCTGAGAACCGGAAGCTGCAGTATCACATGGACATGATGGCTTAGGAGCACGAAAAACATCTCGCAGACCACTACAAGAGTCAACGTGAGGCTGCGCAAAGACTACGCCAAGCCCTTGAACAAGAATCAACGCGATCCCAATCTATAAAAGAGGAGGCAGAAGAATGCTTGGACAGATTGAATCGCAAGCTATGTCTGCAATGAATCAGCGTGAACATCAACTGCTGGATGAAAAGCTCAACTTGAAGATGAGCTGCAACACCAGATTAGCAAACTTGACGAGGAGAATGCAGAATTACGAGCCAAGGTTGAGTGTTTGAAAGACATCAACCGACGCAAGATCATCGAGATTAGTCATCTGATGGTAGTCTCACAGGAGACTGAACGACAGAAAGAAATCCATAGTGTGGATACTCAAAGAATGCAGCAGCTTCAGGAAGAAGTTGATCGTGTAAAGCATCAAAATAAGAAATTGCTCCAGGATATGGCAACCAAGGATGCTACCTACGAAGAAAAAATCAAGTCGCAGTCTGGTCAATTTGAAACTCAGTATAATGAGCTTGTCTCCCAAGTCACGAATCAGATCAACGACTTGACGCGAGAAAATGAACAACTGCGAGCGGAACTGGACGACGCATCAAAGAAAGTGGAAATGTACGAGGGAAAACTCTCATTACAAAGCGTGGAGAATGATGAGTGGCGTATCGAGTGCAAAAAACTCCAACGCCAGATGCACGACATCACTCGTGGTAACGAAGCTTTGAAAATCGAGTTCAACCGCCGTGCTCACGACCTGGAGCTGAAGAATAAGGAGAATGATGAATTGCACGCACAGATTGAGCGATTAAAGTCTCCTGATCACGAACGGATGAAAGGCATTGAACTTATTCAACACGAAGTATCGAATTAGAAGAGCAGAACCTTGAGTTGCAAAGGCAACTTGAACTGATTCGGGTTGAAGCCGACTTAAGACTAAATGAAGCTCATCAAGTACATAATCACGCTCTCGAGCAGGAAATCGCTCACGAGAACACAATTCGCTTGCTTTGCGAGGACAAGAAAGCTTTGAATCGTGACATGATTGCTCTGGCATCCGAGATATCTGCGCTGTAATTTCAAGTTTCGACGGCCCACAATGAGGTTGAGCGATTGAAGGCATCGGTACATAAGCTTAAAACCGACAGTATGGGACTCAAGTTTCAACTTAAAGAGGTAATGCGCCAGGCGACAGAGCAGATTGATACTCAAAAACAGTTGGCCGCAATGGATCGAGATGAGAGCCGAATAGAAGTGCAAAAAATGTCTTCCCAGCTTGCACACCAAGATACGCAAATGAACGAACGACACGAACAGCTGCAAAAGTTGCATCAAACAATCACGTTGCAGGAATCGAGGATTCGAAATGAGCAGTACCGATACAAGCGCTTGCAAAATAAGCATGAAGAGCTGAGAATGTAGCTCGAGTCTCTTTATAGTGAAAGACATGGGCTAGACGATATGATGTCTAATCTGTTACGTGTGAGGCAGCCAGGGATGGAAGAGGGGGATCTTATTCAAAAGCTCGAACGGCTCATATGTGAGATGGATCGACTTGCTGAGGAACATTGTGATAAACTTATAGCTTTACAGGTAGATTCTGACACAAAAAACTAGCAATCGAACAACAATATTCGAGTGACGTCCAAGCCAGACTTGAGGAAGAGAATGCGAAGCTCCAGCAACAAGTCATCAGCGATTGTTTGGAAAAACAACAATCTCAAATTGTGCATCTACAACGTGAACGTGACGAGCAGAATCGTGTCGTCAAAGACATGGAGGAAACGATTGCGGCTCTTGAGGTGTAGAGGCTCACCCATAGCAGTGCATCAGACGAGCTGCAAGATCTTCAAGCTGCGAAGAAATAATTACAAACAATGTACGATCGGCTCAAAGCCGAAATGATGACCCAACTTGCAGAAAAAGAAAGCGAAGTAACTGAATTACAGGACAATTTGACAGAGTTGCAGGATAAACTAGATCAAGAGAAGGAAATGTCACGGCATTTGATGGACCGCTCGAGTTACGACAAGCAAGAGCAACTAAAAAAGTCCCAGGTTGAAAAGGAATTGCAAGCTTGAGTGAAGGATCTAGAAGCAATTGTGTCCGATTACCAGTTTAAGCTCCAAGTAAGTGAATCAGGTGCAGATACTGAAGACGAGGCTCAAGTGAAGGAGCTTAAAGCGTTAGTGAAGCAACTCCAGGACAGACTTCAGGTTAGTGAAAACACTTCTGTACGTAAGAAAAAAGATCACGCTCGCGAGAAGAAACTCGAGGAACAAGTGAAATTACTCGAGCGTAAACTCTCTGCCAAAAGTCTCTAAACAGCAGCAACAAATTGAAGAATTGGAAGCGTCAGTGGAACAATTTTCGCACGAGCTGCACATTAGCTAGCAATCTATTGAAGCCAAAGAACTGAGCGCCATGCATGAAAAGTTACATCAAGAACGCAAGTATCGATCGCTGCCAAATCAGTATGACGCTTTAGTTGCTGAAAATACTGCTAGAGTCACGAAGTTGAGTGCGAAGAGGTGATTAACATATTCAAGGCAAATGAGGTTCCCGTTTTCACGACAACTATGGATGAAAACGAGGCACATAAATATCTGAAGTATGATTATTAAGAACTATGTGTGTGCGTGCCTTTTGCTCGCATACGCTGAAGTTACGCAAGGGGCGATTGTGGTGAAGTGGAGTCTCTATTTACAGTATATAAAAGATGGACTATGGTAGTTATAAATGCTTGGTATATTATATCTCGACAAACTCTACATAATAGCACGATGACGTTTGTTACGCTGGTGATTCCTTCAAACACTGAATATTAGTGACAAAGATTGCGTCATGCCTTTAATAGGTGAACAATACGAACACTTAGTGTAACACGATGTTAGTAGTGCGGAGCTTCTGTCTTCTAGCAAGATGCTTCAATTCATTACTAGTGCCAAGTGATGATTCCCATATTTTACAAGGTTTCGACACAGTTGCTTTAGATCTGGCATCATGGCAGTGACGCTAAACGCTAAGTTGAGCGTCTTCAGCTTCATAACTGTCTAATTCGAGGTCCAACAACTAGGTGCACTAAGGCACATCAAATAACCGAGGCAAACAGACTGTAAAGATGAACTGTTAGCATTGCATAAGGGAGTCAAGACTTAGGCGCAACTTACCAGCAAAACGGCGGGTCCGTTCGTGGCAGCAAAGCCAACGAAACTCATGCGGCCTTGGTCTCATACTCAATAACAAAGGGGCGCTAGGGCACATGATCTAACAAGACAAACAGATTGTGAAGACGAACTGTAAGCATTGCATAAGGGAGTCAAGACATAGGCGCAACTTATCATCACAACGGCGGATTCGTTTGTGGAAGCAGAGCCAACGAAAAGTCATGCGCCCTTGGTATCATACTCAACAACAAAGGGGAGCTAGGGCACATGATATAATAAGACAAACAACTTCAATTTAGACCATGGTCGAATGACCAAATTTCAACGCCGCGCGTATATCTCTTTACTCTTCAAGGCTGGAGACCGCAGTCTACCTAGCAACTATCGTCCAATCACACTGCTCAACAACGACGCCAAGTTTGGTCCGAAAATCCAAGCATGGCGCCTCCGATAAATCCTACCTTCTCTGATCCATACGGATCAGGCTGGGTTCATTCAAGGCCGTTCCATTCGTCATGGTTTACTACGGCTTCAAGATCTGCAGACGTTATCCAAAGTGCTCAACCTGCCCAATGCGGGGGCAGTGGTTTTGGATTTCGCCAAGGCTTTCGACAGTGTTCTATGGCCCGCCCTGGACCTAGTCTTAAGCCACTACGGCTTTGGCTTTATCTTCAGAAACTGGGTCCGCACCTTTTTCAACGGTACTCTGGTCAGCGTCCTCGTCAATGGGACGCCAAGCGAGTACTTCGAGCTCGGATGTGGTGTCAGACAAAGAGATCCGCTATCACCAGCGCTTTTTGTGCTGTTCATCGAGCCGATGTTGTGCTACCTGCGTGCCAAGACGGGTCATATGGGCATCAGGGTACCCGACACGTCTGACCCACACCACTTGTTAGCCTTCGCTGACGACTGTAATGGACTCCTTCGTGATCTAAGGGATGCGACGATCTTCGTAGACGAGGTCAGACACTATGCCATCGCGGCTGGCCTCCGGCTTAACGTCCACAAGACCCACCTTCTACCGTTCCAGCCTCTACCGACCGACATCCGAAGCGACCTTGAGGGGCAAGGCTGGGATGTCGTAGCCGACGTTGGTGAAGTACGAGTTCTTGGGATCTTCATCAGCCCTTCCTTGCCCTCCAGCGCGCGCTATCCACGGCTCCTCAACGCCATGATCAATAGATGCCTATTGTGGAGATATCGCGCCCGTACTCTACTCGGTCGAGCAGTTATATTAAGGAGTATTGTGCTCCCGCTGCTATGGTACACGGCTGCGGTCACGAAATTACCTGAGACAGTCGCAGACCAAGTTCATCGATTGTGCAAAGCCTTCCTTTTCAAGCGTGAAATTTCCATCGATACCAAGTTCTCAGCACCATTTTCCCAAGCGTGGATGTATGTGCCGGTCTCTAACGGAGGCTTAAGTCTCCCAGACCCTCGGAAATTCAGCCACGCCTTACAGCTCTGCTCGCTACGGGATGCGATGAAAGCAGTCACGACTACCCACGTTGTTCCTCGCTGGTTCGAAGCTGCGAAGGCGCTGTTCACGCACGCGATGAATGGCGTCGGAGTCGGTTTCGACATTCTCTACGCCCCACTTCCTAAAGCAATTGACCCGACATTGCGGTGGGTCAGCCTGGATACTTTCTGGGTTGAACCGCTTCAGACATGGCTCACGCTGGTCGAAAGGCACTACACGCTGGATAACCTTGAGTGGGCCTTCACAGAGCTCCCTTTCTGGCGAAACACCCTCATTCGCGTTGACAACGCAAAAAACATGGCAAAAAAATCGACGAATGCGCACTGGTTCTTTGACCAAGGATACATTCGTGTTCAAGATTTCGTGGACCGACATGGGAAACTCCCGACCACCGCTCTCTGCCTTAACATCCTGGACCGCGCCAACTTTCCCTCACAAGATGTCTGGTCCAGAGCGGCCAGCCATTTTGCAAGCACTGTTCAGAGGATTCTTCAAATCAGCGGTCCCCCAGTGCAGGGCCCCCATCTTCCTGCTGACCAGTGTGCGGCATCTCATGCGTGGACATTCGACAAGGTGGAGTTTATCGATGGAGCAAATCACGAGTTTACCACTTGGTGCATGTACAGCCAAAGATCACGATCATGCCCAATTCCGCTCTTGGAGTCCCTAATGGTCCCGATTGGAAAAATCATTGGCGACGGGAGCGGGGCCTTGACAAAGATCTGCTACCGATCCTGAGTGACATCAAATTTCGTCTCCAGCACAACGGCCTAAATTTCCGGTCCAAGTATCGATACCGAGAGCGCGACACAGTTTGTGTCCACGGCTGCGACACAGATGAAAATGCCCGTCATCTCTTCTGGGACTGCCCGGTGGCCAAGACTGTCTGGGAGACCCTTCTCTCGCCGTTCGAAGAACTAGTGGAAGGGTCAGTGACGTGTCCCATGGTGTTATACCTCTTGAACATTGAGTTCAGGTCTGGTATGATGGCAGAATACGGCAGTCACAAGATGCTCCGTGTCTTTAACGTTCTGCGTTGTGCAACCCTGTACATGCTGTGGCTTCATCGGAACGACCGCCTGTGGAATAACGTGGCCACAAGCACGGAGTTTGTAAGACGTCGAGCGAAAGCGTATATCGAGCTCCACTTCTGGCGGATGTGCTCGGTAGTAAACTCACGATTACTTACATTGTGCCGGCGTTGGATGCCGAATCTGCCGGGCCCAACTGAGTACGATGACCGGTCCGACACTCCGGCAGCAGTCCGTGCGTGAACCGAGGACTTCTCTCGCACAGCCCACAGGAGCCACGATACCACCACCAAGGCCTCCCTCAATATGCTCCGACCGCCCCCGACTGCCTTGGCCGCTCACGTCGGTGACATTGAAGGCCCTTACGGAGGAATGGCTACCCCCGCTCGTTCCAACCGTACCACCTTCGGCGCAGGCTGAAGCAGGCACAGGGGCTCTCGAGCCGACTATGAAAACCATGGCGTTGGCGATTTCGCTGCTCATAATCTAAACACACAAGACAAACTTCTCAGTTCACGCTTGGACAACACAATCTCAAAATTTGGGGCTTAAGTTGCACCTACCTCGCTTATCTTGCGTGGATGTCAGTTAAGTTGCTGGAAACTCTCTTGAGGTCGACTTGTGCTCGACCTGGTAAATTCTCAAATGACGGGTCCCAGGCCCCTCGCAGCCACTCAATTTGGAGCAACCTTCATGTCACCTTGGGATACCTCTGAGACTTGATGAACCTCTACAACTTGGATACCTCTCAAACTTTATATCGCCAAAAGTGGAAATCAGGCCTTTTGACCTGTTAAAATTTTAATGTACTTTCTTGTACATGTACTTTTTTTGTACACATACAAAAAAGGCAAATTCAAGGCAACCAAGACCACTAGTATAGGCAACCTGCATATCATTCGACAGCATTTTTACGCTCTTTAAAGTATAATGAATTATTACACAATATAATAAGACAAACAGATTGTGAAGACGAACTGTCAGAAGTTCATAAGGGAGTCAAGACATAGGGGCAACTTACTAGTACAACGGCGAGTCCGTTCATGGCGGTGAAGCCAACGAAAAGTTATGCGCCCTCGGCTGCTCCAGTTGATCGGCTTGGGTATTATCGATTGTTTTCAAGTGGTTTTATTCCATTTTGGAAAAAAATATTTTCAGCCAATCAGAGGCGACCCGCGACGGCCACTTCGTACGGGCCAACTCGCTCACGGCTAATTTGTTTGTGATTGGTATGAATGTGGAAAAATAAGTGGAATTTTTGACCAATCAGGAGTGACATGCGACGGCCACCTCGCGATGACCTGCTCACGACGGCCAACTCGCTCAATCAGGTTACAGAGGTTTTCTGAAGTAACTGTCAAAGATGATCAATCAGGTTACAGTCAGAATCAGTGATAGCTCTCAAGGATTATCAATCAGGTTACATAGGGACTCAGCGGTAACTGCCACGTATTGAAGTCAGCGCTGAAGTAACCACAAAGTAGTGGGTGAAAAAAGTGATTGACGTTGATGTAGGAGGTAGTAATACTTAATAGAAAGAAATTCCCCTGAACTAAGCAGATCTCTGGCTGCCCTCGAAAACCTTTCTTTTTTTACTCTATACAAAAAAACAAGTGTAACACAAGGAAGTCGGTGAGCGCACGCCCTAGAGAGTGGAGCAGCAGCCATTGGAAGTGCGCTAGTGTTGGGGGCAGCCCGGAACATCCTTTTGAAGTGTACCCCAAGTGTGTTTGACTGATTTGTTGGTTCGGACGGAAGTATTAAGTACCCGGGAAGTAAAACAAGGAGGACTGGCTTATTACCTCTTTGTGTTGTTAATTAAATGGAATTATAATAATTTTCAACCCCTTCACGACAGTGGGATAAGGACAATAATAGGTAAGAAGTAGCAACAAAGGGAAGAGAAGAAGGAACAAGAGAAGAACAGAGATTCGAAGAGATGACACCAATACTGTTATTATCGTTGTCTTCTCTCCTTCCGCCTCCCGCCAAAATGCTCTGCACTCATGTTCACTTCACGCCCTCCCTCAATTCAAAGCCAGCTAGGTACCACTACTGTACTATGGACCATCAGGGCGGCGACTCATGGCACTAGTTGTAGATGAACTCTCCCCCTACAAGATGATACGAAGCTCTTCTCCGTCATCACAAGGAGTCTCCTTGAGAATTCTTGGTGGTTGGTAGTAGTAGCAGAAGAAGACGAGCGAGCTCGCGGAAGGGGACGCCAGGAGATTTCCATCAGGTGGACAAGTCTACACTTCACCATACCGAACCCCTACAATAACTACACAATGATGTTTGGCAAGTCGCCTATGTTATATAGGCAATTCGAGTAACCCGAGTCCAATAGTTAATGTTAAGCTTATTACTCAGGTTGACCCGGGCGGGGCACCTGTTGACCCAAGTCAGGTCGGGTTGACCAAAAGTTGACCCGGGTCACAACATTATCTACACATGCTTCCAACTTATATTTTACCCATTATGTCCCCGTTACTTCTTCACTATATTGAGAGGTGTAGACCACAAGAATTAATCTCCGATAGGTTGAATTCGTCACATTACACTTACTGATGAAACCAACCAACTTGGTTTGGCCCGGAATGTCCTGGTTGCGGGCAGTGAACGACTCGACCACGGCCGGACTATTAATCTCCGATAGGATGAAATGTTGGGGTATTTATACAATGAATACAAAACATAAGTACACGTATGTCTGCCAATCAGAAACACGGGAGAGAAGTCTTACTGCTGTGCCTATCCTTCGTCGAATCATGGATACTTACTTTCTTTGCTGGAAACAGGTTAATATGGTCATTACGTATAGATTTAGCATCGATAGTCGTTACGTAAGTTGTAATATTGCGTTAAGTTTCTACGGACAGGTCTAAGAATAGAATTCAACAAAAAAAATCTACAGACACCCGGGGTTTTAGTCGAGCGACTACATTGCAACAAGGTCATCACGGGGGTACTATCCGAGACAGCACTATTATTGGTGATGTCACAAGTACTAACAGCACAAAGTTGATGCAGCGCGGCAGGAAAAGTGGATGAGGCATTTCAACCAAGTCTTTTGGCGGCAGGGCCAATAGCCCCCAAATGTCCGGGCAGAACAGACTCGTGACTTGGATAGCAATAGCGGAACATCTTCAACTTCAAGATCTTTCAGATGACGATGCATCTTGATCGATTTAGCGACTCGGTTTGAATCGCTAAATTGGTCACGGATCCAGCGTAATCTCAGCGATCTGATCTATTTGATTTTTTTGATTGACCGATCACAGACCATAACCGAGGTTTAACACAAAATATGGGAACTTAAGAAGGATCAAGCAGCTGTGTCTACATTTCCTTTGCAGCATTTTCCACGAGACGCTACTGCTATTTTGGGCTCTTAAACACAATATTGCAGCTCTTGGTCGAATGCAGCCATGGGAGAGATTGACAGTCACGAACTAATGGTTGCGTTGCTAATGCTCAACGCATTGGTCTCGATGATAAATCATCGCACCGACTCGAAACCAGCGCCAAATGCCACTCAACGACGGTGAAGAGCCACGGGGCTTGCGCTTTAATGCATTTGGCACTCCATTCCCATGACAGACTTTAAGGGCGTTATTCCAAGTAGTCCCTCAAACACAGCTCACACGCTTATGCGATAGAGTAAGTGGATGGGGCGAACGATTGTTGAACATGTTAAGTTTGCAACTGAATTCAAATGTTGTTATAGTTCCTGTCACTAAAACTACGTAGCCTCAAGGGCTCCTAATCGTTTTACTTCTAAGACCTACAACTACACAACTGATATTTAATCCCGAGTTACAATGACGAATCACATGCCGCTCTGTCGATGCCTATTTTTTGAACTTGGTCATGACCATCCATGAACTTGATCATGTCGGCAGTGCTCATGGGTGTTAGCGGTATCACCGGTGTCCAGATACTCATGGTGTATCGCGAAATGATGCGTACCACACACATCTAACTCTATGCAATGGTCATGTTGGTCCATTATAATTACCTTAAAAAAATCAACGCACCTGGCAGGAGGTTAATTCTCAAGGGAAGGATTATTCATTGTTTTCATTGGATTATTGTTAAACTACTATTGGTTTTGATACATGGTATATTGGTTTGGACGACCTCGGAAGTAAGTAATATTTTTCATCAGGTAAAGAATGTCGACTTGATGCGGCCACGCCTAACGTAAAATACCCCAGACTAACGGTTTCCTCTCGGGACGCATGAGTAAGGTACCAAATATATTTTATTTAAAAATGTTATCAAAATATGAACATTTCATTTACGATTGATCTAGATCAATATTAATCAATCTCGTGTTGATCAGCAAGAGCGACACCGGCCTATACCGACAGGTACACAAGGTGATCGTATATAAATCAACGTATGTAAAGAAGATTAATGGAGCACACATTCGATAATCGGCAGTTTAGTGCCATGTGTGACGCCAGATCAAGCTCAGAAAAATTATGTATCAGAACCACAATGCCATACCTTCTGCTCACCTGGGATAATTCCCTGGATCTGAAAAAGGTGAGGCTAAGATTATAGTGAACCGGAGATTGAAGTGCGACGGAAGGTGAAGTGCTATTGCCGCTGATTAAAAATGAATAGTTAGCGATCACCAAAGTTACGGGAGGAACTCTCATCTATATATATAAGAATACCGTCTGTACGATGGTCCTTTTCCAACCTTTTGATTGGAAATTGCTCTGTCATGGAGAGTGTGGGAGGGGGTAGTGGGGTGCGGTTAGCTGGGGCGAAAAATTAGCGAAAACATAGGGCTAGAACCACCGGGTGGCTCTCGCTCTATGTTTTCGCTACCCTAACCCTGTAAATACATGGGGGGGCAAGTTTTGTAGACGGACAGACGGCTTTTATGTCCTTCCCGTCGGTACGACGGGTACCTACACTTCTCTATATATATGAAAGAATATCATGTCGTCGACGATCCAGTACCTAAGCGAAGTCGAACTGTACTATCGATTTCTTTTAATTGGTTACAAATAGCACTTTTATAGTTAAGTAAAAAAACTATTCGACTTTATCATTGGTTAGAAATAGCAGCTTTATTTTATCTCTATATATATAAGAATTCATGTCACGCTGCTCGACCGTCGGAGCGTTCTGATTGGCCAAATTATTAGTCCAACAAATCAGACGACAATGGCAATGAGAGCGGAACCTTTCGTTGCTTCTATCATTTGATTGGATGAAATTGACATTTGTCCATTGGTCAGGAATGATTAAATGACGGCGGGTTATAAAGTGACTTACGTAGAATAGCATTCATAAATATAAGTATTTCTTTCGTCTAATGTACCAGCCTACCCCAACAAAAAACACACTTTCGTTTCTCTCTATCTGAGCATCTTGATGGACGTTGGCCCCCTTTTTTTCTAGCCTTCACCCCCCACGCCCATCGGTGCCTGCATAGAGAACGTGACCATTCATTTCCTTTCCGGATCGGGAGGGACGGAGCAAAAGGATGAGGCAGTGTGTGTCGCTGGCTTCAAAGGTTTTGGCGCGATAGTCACGTGACCCGACGCTGATAAAGGTTGATGCGGCTTGAGACCCCACATGGGACGAGAGCGTCGAGAACTCGGAGCTCAGAGGAAAGCAGTTGGTGCCCTGACACCATCGGATTTCATGGATCACAAGTGAGAAAAAAGTAGGATGAGACAGCAAGCACAAGAGGTGGTAGTCACTCTACCTACCGGATTGCATGAAATGTTGAGCGGGTGCGTATGCACTACTTGCTGAGTATGCTACTGCTGCTGCTTCTGATGTGTCGCAAAGTTTAAATGCGGAAGTTGATGGTTAAGCTGCTGCGTCATCGCGACAGCATTGTCAGCAGCCATTAAACCAAGATGCGAGTACTGCAAGCATGTAGCCAACTGCTCACTTCTTGCTGCAAACAGACACGATCAGAGCGAAATTCGTCTCGCTCTCACCCCGTTGGTACAACGGGTCACTATGCTAGTATATATATAAAAGAATAATGTCTGGACGATGGTCCTTTTCCAGTCTTTTGATTGGGCGTTGCTCTGTCATGGGGGCAGTGGGGGGCTGTAGTGGGGTGCGGTTAGCTGGGACGAAAAAATAGCGAGAACATAGGGCGAGAACCACCCGGTGGTTCTCGACCTATGGTTTTGCTATCCTAACCCTGGGAATACGTGGGGGCAAGTTTTGTAGACGGACAGACGGTTTTTATGCCCTGCCCCGTCGGTACGACGGGTACCTACACTTGTGATTAGATAAAAAAAATACTCCCTATGCCCCCAGGGACACCGGCGGATACCTTATACAAATACGCCCTACATGTTTGTACAAAAATACAAACATTACGATGGCACGAAAGAGGCAATACCAACTGCTAAAATGGTCAGATCATACGATACTATTGAAAGGATAGCTAGGGAGGGCCCCCTGGGCATGCATTCAAATTGCGGACCACTCACGGCCAAAGTTTATTTTTACAAAAACGAGCTTGCGGTGCTATTGCTAGCCAATTAAATTATAATCACAATGAAAGCTATATTCTGGGATCATTAACTGACCCCTTCCGGGATCCAATATATTTGTAACTTAATCAACCTAACGAAGGAGACAGCGATTATGCCGGGTTAATTCGACGGTAAAGAGCTCTACGAGATACGTTCAGGCATGATATCGAGTCTTCCAGGACTACAAACTTTTTGATGCAAAATTGTAGGCAGAGAAAACAAGAACTCCTTTAAAAGAATCCTGTGACAGTTATAAAATCGTTCAGTCCCTTACGTTTTAGATTTCGGTGAGCTTTAGCAAATTAGCTTAGAAGATCCTGCAACTCCCGATATGGAAGGTCAGGACCATCACAATAAGACTTCGCACCTTCGTCAAATTACACGAGCTGGACAGACACCCTACCAGGATACAACCCAAATATATCCACCAGGTTACCCACCGAAGCCGTTGATCAAGACGATCCTGCTCAGATGCAAGCCATGTCAAATGCTGCCATGCAACGGTTATCGTATGGCCAAG